>JAVJIX010000138.1:1127500-1505000 GCA_036785185.1 Paratrypauchen microcephalus
TAGAAGAAGAAGAAGAAGAAGCTTAAAAAACCAGAGAAAACTACATAGACCATGATCCTTTGCTCTGTTTCAGTCCAATTCATGCTGAAGTAACTGTTTAAGCACTTTTAAAACTGAATTATTTGGATTATGATGAGAGAAGAGTAACATAGTCACAATTTTGTTAGCCTCCACAAAAAAACCTAATAAATATTGTACCTTGAGATGCATATTGTGAAAATATTGTGGATATCATTACATATGACCTATTCTTTAGCACTGAAATCAGGTTTGAAGTGTTGGGTTAGTGGTGACAACAGCGCTCCGAACAGTAGAAGCTTTTGGTGTGTGTGTTTTTTCAGTTTGTTGACACCACAGCGGCTGGCCCGCTCGCTCGCTCGCTCACTCGGCTCGTGCTGATTGGGAGCAGGAGCCTCCAGTGCATTTCAGGCATCTCTGACAGACTCGAGGGTTAAGATGTTCTGAATTAGATTTGAATTACAACCACTAAATGCCCCCGTCAAAGCTCATTACGGCTGACACTGGCCATGTGCATGTGTCGCTCTTCCAGAGGAGAGGAGTGGAGGAGACGGAGGGCGGGAAAGGGGAGAGGAGGGAGAGGAGGTGAGAGTGGAGAGAGAGAGGAGAGTGGTAGAAAGGACAGAGAGGAGAAGAAGAGAGTGGGTAGCGATAAGTGCGGAAAGAGAAAGGAGAGACGGAGAGGAAGCAGACAGAAAGGGGGAGAGAAGAGGGATAAAAAGAAGAGAGGAGGAGAGAGGTTTAGCAAAGATAAAAAGGAGAGAGAAAGGGGAGTGAAGAGAGAGAGAGGAGAGTGAAAGAGAGTGAAAGAGGGAGAAGAAGAGGGCAGAGAGGGAGAGAGAAGAGGGATAAAAAGAGAGAGAGGAGAGAGAGGCAGGAGAGAAGAGTGAAGGGAAAGAGGAGAGTGAAAGAGGGAGAAGAAGAGGACAGAGAGGGAGAGAGAAGAGGAAAAAAAAGAAGAGAGGAGGAGGGGGGAAAGAAAAGGTAGAAAGGAGAGAGAGGAAGGAGAGAGGAGCGAAAGAGAGGGAGTGAAGGGAGAAAGGAGAGTGAAAGAGGGAGAAGAAGAGGATGGAGCAGAAGAGAGAAGAGGCATGAAAAGAAGAGAGGAGGAGGGAGGAGAGGGGGCTAGAAAAGATAGAAAGGAGAGAGGAGAGAGGAAGGAGAGAGGAGCGAAAGAGGGAGTAAAGGGAGAGAGGAGAGTGAAAGAGGGAGAAGAAGAGGACAGAGGGAGAGAGAAGAGGGATGAAAAGAAGAGAGGAGGAGATATGAGACGGGGCTAGAAAAGAGAGAAGGGAGGAGAGAGAGAGGAGAGAGAGGAAGGAGAGAGGAGTGAAGAGAGAGAGGAGAGTGAAAGAGGGAGAAGAAGAGGACAGAGGGAGAGAGAAGAGGCATAAAAAGAAGAGAGGAGGAGAGAGGAGTGAAAGAGAGGGAGTAAAGGGAGAGAGGGGAGTGAAAGAGGGAGAAGAAAAGGACGGAGAGGAAGAGAGAAGAGGCATAAAAAGAAGAGAGGAGGAGGGAGGAGAGAGGAGAGGGGGTTAGAAAAGATAGAAAGGAGAGAGGAGAGAGGAAGGAGAGAGGGAGTAAAGGGAGAGAGGGGAGTGAAAGAGGGAGAAGAAGAGGACAGAGGGAGAGAGAAGAGGGATGAAAAGAAGAGAGGAGGAGAGAGGAGATGGGGCTCGAAAAGAGAGAAGGAAGAGAGGAGAGAGAGGAAGGAGAGAGGAGTGAAGAGAGGTTAGAAAAGATAGAAAGGAGAGAGAGCAGAGGGATAGAAAGGAAAGAGTAGAGAAAAGAGAGAGCTTGAGCAAACAGCCAATCTAAAGGCATCGCTGGACAAAAGTGTCACTCAGTAAAAGGCTAAGAGGAGATAAGAAGAATGATCCACGTTCTGTTTGACAGTAAACGTCAATGGAAAATGTATCAGTGAATGTCAAATTTAAAATGGAAAAAGATTGAATCAAATCAGGGATGGTCCCTTTTTTTCATTTTTCTTTTCCGGTTGAGCTGATACCGATACTAAATAAAAGTTGTGGCCAATAATCGATTCAAATCCACTGCAAAGCTTAAAAAGTGTATTCTAAGTTGTACTGATACTGACACTGGAACTGATGTATGACTCACACCTAAATTAAATTATGTTTGACTGAAATATTTAGTTTACTTTGTTTTATCCTCTCATATATGACCACGGATTTATTAATGAGTCTAATTAAATGTGCTTCACCTTTCTTTTTGACAATCATACCAAATGAGCTGGTCAGGCCCCAAGTTTCGTATTGAATTTGGCACAGTTTAAGCCAGGCTCCTCCCACATCATTTAGCCTTGGCATTGGTAGCTATACAAAAATATTTGAGGGGTTGGGGAGAGTATGATTTGACGTTTGTGTATATACCTTAATTACCTAATTTCATTATGTCCAAGTTTCTTTAAAAGGTGGTATACTACACAAAATTGACTCTTGTGAACTTTAAAGCCCCAGTGTGTAGGATTCGTGGCGCATAGGTGGATGGTGCTATTGCACTTTCTGTTTTAGCTACGGCAGACCTCGAGGGTCACCCGGGCGCGCGCACGGGCCGCGCGCTGCTACTGTATAAATAAAACGCGGTCCCGTTTTTTGTTTGTTTTTTTTCTCATGAAAACACACATTCCCGATCATGTACCATGACACTCTACACATCAAATGAAACCTTACAGTCTCCTCTTTTTGACTATGCAATTCATTTCCCTGCACAACAATCACTCCCCGAGCACATGGGGCTTTTATACGGAAAAGCACAAAACAAGGTTAGCTTACCTTAGAATGCTTTGCACAGGTCAAACTCTGTATTTCACCATAAACTTGCTCTCAATTTGTCCGTAAGGATCCAGCGAATAAAATCCAGTAAAACAGTTTAGTCCAAAACACGTGTTAGATCCATTACGAGTCTGATCCAGCAGCATGCTTGTGTTGTTTACCCAAAACCACGAGCCTTGCCGAAGGCGGAGCCCAAATGTCCTTCTGCGGCTCTCGTATTCAAAATGGCTGCCTCTGCATGGGGAAGATCCCCCTTTTATGTGACTATATCTAAGTCCAACAGAATACTTTGATTTCATGATGGAAGTGAAAAGGCTTGGAAAACACTGTATTTTTGAATGGGTATCTTCAATTTCAGTAATTAACGGGTAAAAATCTTACACACTGTCCCTTTAAGCCATGTTAGAATGTCCTCAAAAACAAACCTGGAGGAGTGTTTTGTTTCATTCTCACGTTTGAGTATCCTGCGTTATTAGTCTGTCTATAGTAGTCTGTCTAGTGTAGTTGGCAAGTTAACATCTACCTTTTATCTTTTGTTCACTAAAGATTGTCAATTCCAGGTCTGAAATCATCAAAATGATTCTAGTGAAGGTGGAATTTAGAAACACAGTGGAACACTTTATGTATTACCACATGACATTACAAGGTGAAGTGTTTCTGTGTGTGAAAAGCATTAAATATGCAGGATTTGTGTGTTAAACATGTGTGAATGAAACACAACACCAGGTATATTTGTGATGAGGAAACAACATTATAACACAGATCAAAAAATGTCTTAATATAGAAATATAAATTAAATGATTTACTTTTGATGTTAGAATCAGCGCTGATAGCCTCAATAAAGCCCACGTTAGTCTGGTTTTTATCACACTATACACCCTTCACTACACTGTTGAATTTGACACTGCAGTTGTCTTGGTCAGTTACAGGTTAAATCTCCAGTAAAACAGGTCACACCTTTTCCTCAGACAGCCCCAGGACCTTGGTCACACTAAGATCCTTTGACTACCCCCCAAATCCCCCGTCGCTCCTCCAGATGTTTAGCTTCACTTCTCCTGACACCGTAATTGGGCCGAGTGCTGACCTGTCCCTTCAACAACGGCGGGCTTTGCGCAGAAAAATGAAAGGAGCACGAAATAAATTTAAATTCTTGTGTGAGACGTTGAAAATAAACAGCGTGCCAAAGAGGGGGGCTGTGGATCGTCATGGCGACCAGAGTGACGTTAAGACTAGACGGGTCTACTGTGTGTGACAGCTCAGGTGTGAACGCGCTCTCAGCCAATCACAGGACAGTGTTGTGACCTTTTAACCCCTATACTTCAAATCCAGTGTTACACAGACTTGACCTGAATTTTTATTAAAGGTCCTATATTACGCCAAATGGACTCTTGTGAGGTTTATTAAAAACACACCTGGAGTTGTGTTTTGTTTCATTCACACATGCTTGAGTAATCCTTTATTAGTCTGTCTACATCTCCAAAGCTCAAAATGCTCTGTTCCATCTTGTGATGTCATATAGTTGTAGTTTTCAAGCTCCATAGGTTTAAAAAAAAAAAATCCTGTCCAAAGCCTAGCAATAAGATCATGGAGATGGGTCCCTGGGCGCCTTCATGTGCTGCATTTCACTCATCCGGAATAAATAAAAGATAAAATAAATAAATAAAAAACATCATAAGGTGGACCCGAGTGTTCTGGTTGAGACGAGAACTCCTAAATACGCAGGGCTTGTGTGTTAAACATGTGTGAATGAAACAAAACACAACTCCAATGAGAGTGCACATGGTAAGATCGGATTGGATTTCTCCAAATCCGATCCCTTTACTCGGTGGGTGGTCTGTTCTGAGATCCCAGTGCACATGAAGCTCGTGTAATCAGATAATGGTCAGCGACCTACGCTATGTGGCGCTGTAGTCCAACTACTTCCGGGTGATGGCTACTCAACAAACTATGTGGCGGTATACAAAGATGGCGCTCGAGGAGTTTGACGGAGCAGCATTGGTGTACGTGTTGTGCATTCTTTCTTCACAGCCATGATGTCGTCTGACTTTTCCGGCAACAATCGTTACTTATGACGGCGTCAGCGTCTCCTGCCACTTCCAGGTGAAATCCCTGGCGAAAATGTCCGTGGATTCGCAGTACGCCAATCCGATCCGATATCGTGCACAAGGCGGCACCAATTGGATTACTATCGGCCTAAGCCAGGGGTTCCAATCGGATTTGGGAAACCAATCCCTAGACGATCCTTAGCCTGTGCACATGAATTCGATACGATCCCAATCCGTTTGCAATCGGAGTACACTCGTCCATGTGACCGCAGTGAATATGATAACAGATCAGAGAACAGTGCAATATGGGCCCTTTAAAGATCCCATGACATGGTACTTCTTGATGCTTTTATATGACTCCTTAATGGTTCCCTAATACTGTAAATGAATCCTTCTTCAAAATCAACACTCAGTGCATGAGAAACAGAGATAAGATGAGAAAGAGTAATTTTTCTCTCTGAACAGGTCATAATGGGCGTTGTTGCTTGAATGCAAATGAGGAGAAAAGAGATGGCCTATAGTAGAGGGTGGGGGCGTGGCCAACAGCTCTCAGCTGTGCGCTCTCTGATCCATTTCCGCGTTTTTGGGTGGAGAAGAGATGCGTTCCATTGAAAATTAAACACATTTCCACAGAAAATAAAATTAAACCACTGCTGTTCAAAGGTCCAGAGGCTCAGATAAAGGACTTCCGAGCCTAGAAACACTCGGACGTGCCTCCAGGCAAATAAAAAAACGCATTTCGCATTGCCTATCGCATTCGCAGTCCAAACTCTCTGGGCATGATTTACAGAGACGCTGAGTAGAGACAGACAGGGGTGGAACTGCATTTGCATTTCTTTTTTCGATCTGACGTCAATAAGGTGCCTTGTTCAAAATCGCGCGTTTGAGCTCCGATTTTTTCTAACGCAGAAAAGGATCGCAAATGCTCAGTTTAGACATTTCGCAACTTTTAACCATGGGGGGGGGGGTCTAAACAGGGTAGGGGAGCTCACATTAACGTTCAAAAACCTCAGAAAGTGAAAATTTCATGCCATGGGACCTTTAAAATGAAAACTATTCACTGGCGAAATCATATTCTATCATAATCTACCATATTACTGTATTCAAAATAATATGTCAATCAATAGGTAGAAACTTGTCATTAAGTGCTAGACCTGAATGTGTATTACTATTCAGGATATTAAAGGAAGGGGAAAAAAACAGGCGACTACATAAATGTTACATACATTATCTAAAACAATATGTCAATCAAAAGGTAATTGGAACTAGGCTTCATGAAATTGGCATATACTGTATATATTTACAGGTGCACAGGTGGAGGGTCCGCCACTATGGAGATGCTGTTGCCGTGCTTGGAATTTTTCACAGTATATTGTTAAACGTATCTATTTCCACGGAGACCAATTTGTGGAGAGCTGGGCCTCAGCGGACAGTTACAGTAGAATACATATTTTTCAAGGTATAATTTTATTGCAGAAACACCAATAATGAAATAATACGCAAGTTTAATGTCGTACTGTGGTACATTCCAGGGAAAGCAATCTCCCTAGCATATCTCCATGGACACAACCAGGTGCTGAACTCGTGCACCTTTAAAAGACAGAATTTAAGATTTTATTTAGCAAACCAGGCACCTCAGCTCTTACACATTACCATGATTTTGTATTTTTGTTATTAATTAAATTATTCTCCTTCGAGTTTACATGGAAATAATAATTCTGAATTGAGATTTACATGGAAAACACATTAAATAGGATTTATTTAGGAAGGGTTCTAACTGGACAGGGACACGAACGTATTTATGTTTACCGAAAGGAAACACAAACTTCAACTGCTACTGGCTTTTTGCTATCTCGGTTTGGTGAGTGCTTTTCTGTTTTCTGCCATCCACTCTTTTCATTATTTGTAGTTCTTCCAGCTTACGTATTAAAAAATTGTTTCGGTTTGAGACCAACGTTTGCTCCCATTTTCATTAGGAATTAAGTGTTTACATGGTCTTTTAAAGCGGAATAAATTTTTATTCGGAATTAAATTACTTTTAAGCTCTCATGTAAACGTAGCAACTACCAGCTAAACCAGAATGAAGTGATCAAAGAATTGGTTTATTTTTAAGGAGTCAAAATCAGGCCTTCACTGCAACTGTTGTCATATGCAAAATAAATAATTTGCAAAAGTTTAGGGGGCAGGAGAGTTTCGTGTGTGTACAGACAAAGCTCAAATACAAACATAATGAAACGCCACATGCAGGCCTGGACTGGTAATCAGGCACACCGGGCATTTTCCCAGTGGGCCGACAGTCCTAGGGGCCGATGCCCTTCTTTTTTTCTTTTTTTTTTTACTTATAGAGACGGGCCCACAATTTAGGACTGAACCAGGACTAAACCAGGACTAAATCAGGATTGAACCAGGACTAAACCAGGACTAATCAGGTCTAAATAAGGACTAAATCAGGACTGAACCAGGACTGAACCAGGACTAAACCAGGACTAAACCAGGACTAAACCAGGACTAATCAGGTCTAAATCAGGACTAAACCAGGACTGTGTGAGATCAATAAAGTCTTATCTTATCTTAAATCAGGACTGAACCAGGACTAAACCAGGACTAAATCAGGATTGAACCAGGACTAAACCAGGACTAATCAGGTCTAAATAAGGACTAAATCAGATCTGAACCAGGACTAAATCAGGACTGAACCAGGACTAAACCAGGACTAAATCAGGACTGAACCAGGACTAAACCAGGACTAAACCAGGACTGAACCAAGACTAAACCAGGACTAAATCAGGACTAATTACATCTAAATCAGGATTAAATCACGTCTGAACCAGGACTAAACCAGGACTGAACCAGGACTAAACCAGGACTAATCAGGTCTAAATCAGGACTGAACCAGGACTAAACCAGGACTAATTATGAGGAGCCGGTCTAAGCCAAAAATGCCAGGGCCATTTTTTTTGTCCCAGTCCAGCCCTGGCCACATGGCAGATAATGTAAAATTACTGCAACACATTTCGGAACCTCAGCCTTGATCAGGACAAATGCAGCGGTGGTAGTAAATGCTTTTAACTCTTTTTGACTTTTTGAGTGCCTTGCTTGTTTGCTCTTTTTCTCAATATATCTAGTTTTTTGTCTATATGCATCAGAGTTAGTGTTAGAGCACTGAAAGAGTTGAGTATTTAGTGAGTATTATGATCTACTGTGTGTTATAAAGTTGTTTCCTCATCAAGACAGACCTGGAGCTGTTTTGTTTCATTCATACATTTATCACACGAGTTCTTCTCTCAAACAGAAAACACTGATGTCATGTGGTAATACAGGAAGTGCTCCACTGTGTTTTTAAACTTCATACACCTTCACCAAAAGTATTTGAACAATTTCAGACCTGGAATTTCCAATCTCTATGGAACTAAAGGTAAAAGGCAGTTGTTAACTTCAAAATTACCACTTCATGAATTATGACATCACAAGGTGGAACAGAGCATTTTGAGCTTTGGAGGGTTACTCAAACATCTGTGAAAGAAACAAAATACAACTCCAGGTGTTTGTTTGATGAGCTATATTAAAAAAATGATAACATCTTAAAGGTGTACTATGTAACTTTATTGGTACGAGTCCAGCACTTGGTTGTGTCCATGGAGATATGCTAGGGAGATCGCTTTCCCTGGAACGTACCACAGTATGGCAATAAACTTGCTTATTATGTAATTAAAGGTGTTTTTTTGTTTGTTTGTTTGTTTGTTTTTTAAATAAAACAATACTCTGAAATTTGCATTCTACTGTAAGCAGGCCCACCTCTCCACAAATCGGACCTGTAAATTGGCATGGCGCTTGTCTCCATGGAAACAGATAAGTTGAAAATCCTGCTGTGTAAAAAATCCTGGCAAAGCAACAACAGATCCTGCACCTTTAAAGCTCATAAGAGTCAATTTTGTGTACTATAGAATTTTTAAACACAAGTTGACGAATACCAAAATATCCATATTGCGCAAACATATGGATTTGTTCTAAGCCCAGAACAGAGCTCCAAAACTCCACAGACCACAAACAATATTTAAACACATCTACAGTAAAATGGTTTGTTTGAAACACAGAACCAGCTATAAAGACACGCAATCCCACTCTATGTTATATGAACTTTTATAAACAGCGCATACAACAATAGAACCGTCAAATGACTTAAGTATAGAGTGAAATATGGTGTATATACATCCTAGGATCAAATACGAAATTATGACAAACTTGGCATGGACGGCACATAAACAAACTGTATGTGTGAACTGCCGGCTGATAAAACTGATAGAACTGTAGTGGAAATAGCTGCTTCTTGCATTTGCACCTCTACAAGAACTTTGGTGTGCGTTTTCTGTTTCATTAGAATTGTAGTTTAAAACATTTCCTAATAATTTACCCAAAAACAGAATTGAAAAATCTTTTGTTGTGACTGTTCTGAAATTCTCAGTCTAGGAATTTGCTTTGCTATTATAGTAAAACATAAACTATGATCAAATAAAGTGTGAAATAAATCATTTTTTCATCATTATAATACGTATATATATATATATATTTTTTTATGATAGTGTACGTACGTAGAAAACTTTGTTAATTACCTTTATTTTTCAAGAACAATAAAACATGTATGACACAAATGGTAAAAATATACAGAGAAGCAAAGTACAAGGTTAATGGATGCTCATTTTAACTGCATTCTAGATATCAAATCCTGGATGGCAAGAAACTTTCTCCAGCTTAAACAGGACAAAACTGAGGTTTTACTCATCGGTCCTGAGGCCCAGAGAGAGAAACTTTTATCCAAACTACAAGCACAGTCTTTTAACCCATCTCCTCAAGTGAAAAACCTGGGCGTCATTTTTGACTCTGAGCTGACTTTTATCCCACACATCAAGAACATCACAAAAATAGGTTTCTATCACCTAAAAAACATAACCAGAGTTCGCCCTATTCTCTCTCAGGCCAATATGGAGACCAGCCGTATAGACTACTGTAATGCCCTGCTCTCTGGTCTTCCCAAAAAGAGGATTTCAGATTTGCAATTATTACAAAATTCAGCAGCACGTGTCCTGACTAGGACCAGAGGGCAGGACCACATTACACCGGTCTTAAAATCTCTGCATTGGCTCCCTGTGAGTTTCAGGATAGATTTTAAAGTTCTTTTACTGGTTTTTAAATGTCTTAATGGTCTTGGGCCTTCTTATCTTTCAGAACTGCTTTCCCCTTATGAACCTTCACGGGCCCTGTGCTCCTCCGGCAGCTCCTGGTCATTCCCAAAGTCAGGACACACACTCACGGAGAGGCGTCTTTTCAGGACTACGGCCCTCGTCTATGGAACTGCCGGAGGAGCTCAGGGCCAAAGAGAACGTTCATGTTTTTAAGAGTAGCTCAAGACTCACCTGTTTAGCTTGGCCTTTGATTGAATTTGGTTGGGTGTTTGTTTGTTTTCATTTTGTCCTTTCGTTTGTTTGTTTGTTTGTTTGTTCGTTCGTTTGTGTTTTTTTTTTCCTCTGTTGGCAACACGGTGGCTGAGTGGCTAGCACTCATGCTTCACAGCAAGAAGGTTCGGGTCGCCTGGGCCTTTCTGTGTGGAGTTTGCATGTTCTCCCCGTGTCTGGGTGGGTTTCCTCCGGGCACTCTGGTTTCCCCCACCAACCCAAACATGCTCCAGGTAAAATCCTCCAGCTGAGGTCCTGACCAAACCTAAACAACAAAATCATGGGGATGGTCCCCGGGTCAAGTGTAGAAACAATTTCTCCTGTGTGAGATCAATAAAAGTCTTCTAATCCTTAATCACTGTAAGGCGCTTTGTGTTACATTTTATATGAAAAGTGCTTTATAAATATTGTTTGATTGATTGAAGTATGTAGTGTATTAAAATTCCCGATACTATTTCGATGCTAGGGAATAGACTTCTGACAATTCTGATACTCTTACTTTAGACAAAACAATGTAATTTTCAACATTAAATCAACGTACTTTCTTTTCTATTCCCATGTGCCCTTATCCCTCAGTGGTCCTGTAGCTTCATAGTGGTCCATGGGTGTATACTAGTCTATGTTCTCTTCTACTTGTTCTGATACAGTTCAAGATCATTCTAAAACTTCATTTTTGTTCATTTCTGTCCTGTGAATTTAACTTTTTAGTATTGATACCAGCTCTAATGCATATCTACAAGTTTCAATACTAGTTTTTGCATCGATCAGCATCCAATTTTCAATAGTTTTCACAGCCCCATTACGCAGCACCCGCGTGTGAGTTCTCAGACTATATTTTCATGAGAACTACTTCATAAACAGAAATAATAAAATGGAAATCCCTGCCGGACAGAGCAGCGGAGCGAGGGCTGTCTGTTTGGCGACATGTTTATGCAGCTACATTTGTGTTTATAGCGTAAAATTAAATGTCAAATCACCTCCATCTCGGCCAAAAAACATTTCAGCCCACTGTATTATTAATGCCCTTACAGTACACGTCATTCCCATACAAGCATATTATTGTTTTCTCTCAAATATCGCTTTTGGACGGCGCTGGGGTTTATTCTGTTTACAATGGCCCTCATGAGTTCTGATGTAATCCGAGTCTTAAAACACAACTCCAGCAACACCTCGTTATCCTGAGCTCGCCCCACTGTTGCCTTTGCCCCCTCAACCTCTCCAGGTGCCCGTTTCTGGGACCACCCCCACCCAAAGGACACCAAGGGCCCACCGTCAGGCTAGTCCCTCCACCTCTTCTTCTCTTTTCTTCTCCTCCTCTTCTTCTTCCCTTCTCCTTTCTCCTTCTCATTTCTTCTCCCCATTCTCACTCCCCCACTTAACTTTTCTCCCCTTTTCTCCACTCTCCTCCTTTCTGCTTCTCTCTCCTTCTCTTCCTCTCCCTTCTCTTGTCCTACTCCTCCGTTCTCCTCTTCGTCTCTCTCGTGTCTTCCTCTCCTCCTCTCTCCTCTTTCCCCTTTCTTTCTCCTCCTCCTCCTCTCCTTTTCCTCCCTCTCCCCCTTTCCCTCTGTCCTCCTCCTCCCCATCGCTCTCCCTTTCCCCTCCTCTCCTTCTCCACCCCCCTCTTTCTCTCTCTCCTTTCCTCTCCTCCTTCCTCCCCCTTCCTCCTCCACCATCTTACTCCTCCGCTCCCCTCCTCTCCCCCTCCTCTCTGCTTCTCTCTCTTCATCTTCCTCCACCTTCTCTTGCCCTTCTCCTCTCCGTGTCTTCCTCTCCTCCTCTCTCCTCTTTCCCTTTCTTTCTCCCTCCCTCTGTCCTCCTTCTCCCCCTCTCTCTGCCTTTCACCTCCTTTTCTTCTCCCTCCCGCCCCTTTCTCCCCCTTTCCTCTCCTCCTTCCTCTCCTCCTTCCTCTCCTCCTCTCCGCTGGTGTACATTACATGAAGCAAGTGCAAATTAGGTTAGTCCTAAATATCCACAGTTGGTCTCTGGCCACCACTTGTATAAAGAAAACAGTTATGGCTCTGTTATTATCAGGGGTAGGATTAGACCAGGATTTGGCTGGCCATAAATATATCACAACTTCATTAAACACGGACAACCAAAATGTAGGGAGAAAAAAGCCAATGGGATGTCGGGGGTCCGTCTGCGGGGGCTGTAGAAATGGGGTTGGGGGTCTGGACAAGGCTTAGCTAATTCTCTCATTTTGGGCCTTAAAGGGGGGCTGATGGGAGCAATAGGAGCACAGTGAGCTCTGAAAAGCTTTTCCATCTGAGAGCACTTCATTAGTGGCCTCCCTGTGCGCTGCATTGCCCCATGGTCCGGGTTGCCAGATTTTCAGAGCGAATCAAGCAACCCCAAACCTTTGAAAAGTCTTTGAGACGATAAAACAGATTGTATTTAGGTCAGTCAAATTTATTAACATGCATTACTAGTTTTGCATTGCTATTCTGTCCATTTTGTATAATTTTGTACTTATATTCAGTCAAAGTCTATTTTTATGCATTTTTTTTAACTTCAGCACATTTTTAGCAACATTGAGAACTTTTTTCTATTCAAAGATGTGTAGAATCCCCCAGTCACCCAGGTATAATCCACGGCAAAAGGAGAAATTCAATTTGTCAACTGGACAAAAGTTTATTTGGTTGAATACGTTTTTCAGCTTATCCAAGCTGCTTCTTCAGTTCTGGACAGAGTTCACTTTTGCTATTCAAAGACGTAATATTTTTTTATTTTTTATTTTTATTTTTTTATCACTCTGGCAGTGGTCATAACTTTTGATCATTCTGAAACCCAAGGGTATTTTAGCTTCATTTATGTATTCATTGATTTGTTATTATTCCTTGTTCATTATTTTTTGTGGTATCATAGTAAAGACCAAGTAAGTTCCTAGTTTTTTTTTTTATTTAGATTTTTTTTTTTTTTTTTCCACAAATGCAATAAATTGATTCTGAATTGAGGAAAAAAATAAATAAATAAATAACCTTGATATTGCGAACCAAAAAAAAAAAAAAAAAAAAAATGCAACTCACAAGAGACAAAAATAGAAGCCCATAGTCGCTATAAAGAAGCAGACTTGGCAACTCGACCCCATGGCAGATTCACGGAGCGTTAAAGAGATGAAGGGGGGCGAGAGGAGAGGCCCGGGACCATCCAGGCCAAAGTGGGGTCTTGATTTGGAGCGATTACGCCTCATCACAGGACAGCGGGATCTCAGCTTACAGCTGCCACACTGCCAATGTAAGGTTGAATTAACTCTGAGACTGTTTATAGGTCCAAACAAGAAATGGTGAGTTTACAGAGATTTACCATGTCTGAAGCAATTCATTCTGACAGGCTCCAAAAACCCATCGAAAAACTAAAATGAGGCTGTACTTTTAAAGGTCCTATATTACGCAAAATTGACTTGTGTGGGCTTTAAAGCCATGTTACAATGTTGTTAAAGGTCCCATGGCATGAATTTTTCACTTTCTGAGGTTTTTGAACGTTAATGTGAGCTCCCCTACCCTGTTTAGGCCCCCCCCCCCATGGTTAAAAGTTGCGAAATGTCTAAACTGAGCATTTGCGATCCTTTTCTGCGTTACAAAAAATCGGAGCTCAAACGGGCGATTTTGAACAAGGCACCTTATTGACGTCAGATCGAAAAAATAAATGCAAATGCAGTTCCACCCACGTCTGCCTGTACTCAGCGTCTCTGTAAATCACGCCCAGAGAGTTTGGACTGCGGAGGAGCTACGCAATGCAAAATGCGTTTTTTTATTTGCCTGGAGGCACGTCCGAGTGTTTCTAGGCTCGGAAGTCCTTTATCTGAGCCTCTGGACCTTTGAACAGCAGTGGTTTAATTTTATTTTATGTGGAAATGTGTTTATTTTTCAATGGAACGCTTCTCATCTCTTCTCCACGCAAAAACGCGGAAATGGATCAGAGAGCGCACAGCTGAGAGCTGAGAGTTTGGCCACGCCCCCACCCTCTACTATAGGCCATCTCTTTTGTCCTCATTTGCATTCAAGCAACAACGCCCATTATGGAGTGTTCAGAGTGAGAAAAAATACTCTTTCTCATCTTATCTCTGTTTCTCATGCACTGAGTGTTGATTTTGAAGAAGGATTCATTTACAGTATTAGGGAAACATTAAGGAGCCATATAAAAGCATCAAGAAGTACCATGTCATGGGATCTTTAACTCATCAAAAACATACCTGGAATTGTGTTTTGTTTCATTCACACGTTTGAGTAACCCTTTATCATTAAGTCTCATCTCCAAAGCTCAAAATGCTCTGTTTCCACCTTATGATGTCATGAAGTAGTAGTTTTTAAGTTAACAACCACCGTTTACCTTTAATTCAGTCAAGACTGGCAATGCCACGGGTGAAATTATCCAAATGATTCTGGTGAAGGTGTAAGGAGCTTAAAAACACAGTGGAGCACTTCCTGTATGACATCACAAGGTGGAGCAGAGAGTTTTCAGTCTGAGAGAAAAGCTCAGCCTAAATATACAGGGTTTGTGTATTAAACATGTGTGAATGAAACAAAACAAAACTCCAGGTGTGTTTGTGGTGAGGAAACGACATTATCAGAAAATAACGTAATAGGGGCCCTTTAAAAGAACACATTATTTTTGTATAATAATGGGTCCAGCTCTTTTTAAAAGCCTATTTTTTATTTGATTGTTTGTGTAAAATGTTTTTTAAGGTGGAACAATGGAATATGCAACTCACAATAAAACAAATCATAACTTTTTATAACTGTGTTTGCTCCAGTGTTTGCGTAACTTTGGCTACCAGTAACAACAGAAGCTTAGTACCTCGTAAAGCTCCATTTTTGAAACAAATTACATTTTTCGAGCATGAGGAGGAGAGCTAAGGGTAAGAGATAAAAGACATAAAAAATTAAGGTATATTAAAGGTATTATAAGGCATCAACTGTGTACTAAAATGCAACTAATTAGGAAAAAAGAGGTATTGTGATAAATTAATGTTGTCCAAGGCTGTTGAAGCTCATTACTCCATCTAGTGGCCATTTGAGAGAAACATGGCATTTAACACTTGCAAGATCATTGTAATGTATTGCAGTTTTTATTTATTTTTATAACTGTATAATATGTATTTTTTCAGTATAGTAATAAATTAATATATTGTTTGTTAATGAGTATTACACATATTAATTGATGGGCTTTTGAGTATCAAAATATCAGTATTGAATTATACTGACAAGGTATCGAAAAGGATCAATTATCATGCCAAAAAATGCATTAAAAAATCAATACTTAAAATTTCTCAAAGAATTAAGTTAATGTTGGCTGGTAAGCTCTAGTGGCCATTTGAGAGAAACATCGCGATAATTGGAAAAATCTTAATTTACAACCATTTATTGCATTGTACGAGTTGTGTAACTTACTGTATATTAAATTGATTTGCTTAAAATTACAAAGCAGTGATTCACTAATTGAATATAGTAAAAAATACAAATATATTTTGCTCATGAGTATTGCACTGTTTTAAATGATGGGCTGAGAAGTAATAGAACATTAATATTTCAATGACAAGGTATCAAAAAGGATCGATTCTCGTGCATTTATTGAGCCACAAGCAGGGGCGTTCTTTGACGGGGGCCACCTGGGCAAGTGCCCCTACCGGCATCGCGGGGGGCGCCGCGATGGCACGAAGCAAAAAATAAAAAATAAAAAAGCCGGTGGGCGGCGCGGCGCATGGATCCTTGCGCGGGGGGTGGGGGGCTGGTGCTGGCTCGTGGTTACGTGAAGACAGAGTAGCGCCCCCACCGCACGCACCCACCGCCCGCACCTGTACAATCCTCTGTGTTGCTATGTTATTTTCATATACTTCAATTAAGGGGTCGAAATTGTCTATATTTCATGTTGTTGTGTTGTTGTGTATGATCCGAAAGAATTCTAATATTGCGGTTGTAGCGGCCATGGTGGTCATTTGGTCAAGTGAAATGGTTCAGGTCTGACTCTGACCTTTTGCACTGTTTGCACCATTTTTGCCAATTTAATGTGTAGAAATTTTACATATTTTTTTCATGTTATTCTGTAATGTACAGATCGTTTAATTTTTTGTTATTTATATGGTGCGACTTCAATGGAGGTTTAAGTCTTTTTGTTAATTATGTTACTCTACGGTAACTCAATGTGCACTTTTAGAGTACTGACTGATTCTGCAATATTGTGACCACCAGGGGGTGCTGGAGTGCACTTTTGCTTTCTTAAATAGCTGTAGGCCTACATGGCTATAATGTGAAATAATTGCACCTTTGGTCTTTTTTATGTTCAAAAACTTTTTTTGTAATTATTGTTTATATTTTTTATTGCAGTACTCATTAAAACTGTACATTTGTTTTTGAAAGTAGTTGTTGTGAATTGAGTTTGTATGGACAACGGTTTGTTTTTGGGTGGGTGTTTGGTCGGGGGGGGGGGCAAGAGTGGCTTTCGCCCAGGGAATAAATCACTCTAGGAACGCCACTGGCCACAAGGGAAATTATTTGGACACAGTAGTTCAAGCATCATAATATAATATAATATAATAACAATTACCAAAAATATAAATCGCAATAATAAATTCTGCATCTGCCTGTACTTTCACTTTATAGATCAGTTGAAGATGGGTATGAACGAAAATAAGTCAAAATAAACCGAGGTCAGTGCATTTTACAAATTAGCCGTCGCCTTCGAAACTAAAATCTCTGGAGTTGCCGAACGGTAATATTTTCTGAGTAGAGATGTTTTGGTTGGCTGTACGTTTAGCATACTCCATCTGACACTGTAGCCTGAGTTGTATTAAAACCATATTTGAAATCTTTTTTATTCCGCAAAAAGTCATAAATGTTACCAAAACAAGCGCTGTAAAGACTGTGAACCAAGTTAGACTGCTGTTACAACTGGCATACCATCTGTCAGGGCCCTCACACACAGAACGGCAACGCAACTCAACTCAACACTGAACCTCTATGGGGCCAATATAGACTCTTTTACAGCGGAGAACCCACCACGCTAATAGTACTGTAATATTAAACTCCAGTGCAGTATTTTTCTTTTACAAAGTACATGTGTCTCACTGGACTGCCTCCTACAAATAGAAACTGAGTACACTGCGTTGTGGCGTTTCAGTCTGGCTTGCGAAGAGTTGAGCCACTAATTTAACCCAGAAATGGCATGGTTTCTAGGGGGGAAAAATACATGAAAAGGCTTGGGACGTCTTGAATATCAGATTATCATCAAGTAGCGAGTGATCCTCTGGTATTTTGTCCGAGATTTTGGGTATTAGATCTCCGCTTCAAAGTGGCTAATTATGCTAACTCCAGATTTCATGGTCACAGCTGTGGAGTATTACCAATCACAACAGCGGCGCGTTTTCGGGTCGGGGAGGAGAGGCCGGGGTTTATCGGCGCTGGGATCGATGTCGTGGAGATGCTCAAAGAAAACATCTGGTGAGAAGTTTGCGTCAGTTTCATCAGATTTGACATATACCACATAAAAGGGACGCAGAGCTGGGCTTAAACTGTCCCAGTCTGTTATCATGCACACCAGATACTAGATGTTTTTTCGCACTATGAAAAAGAACATAGCCGGTGTATTTGTTTGCTACTTGGCGGACTACATAGAGAAATGAATTATATTTAAAGGTTTTATATTAAGTAAAATTGGCGCTTGTGAGCTTTTTATCATGTTATAATCTTGTTACCTCATTAAAAACATACCTGGAATTGTGTTTTATTTCATTCACACATGTTTGAGTAACCAAATAAACTTTTGTCCAGTTGACAAATTGAATTTCTCCTTTTGCCGTGTTTGATTAATCCTGCATTATAAGGCTGTTTACATCTCGGTCCAGCGTCGGCAGTGATGCTGTCGTTGTACCGGACCGTTGTGGTGAAGAGGGAGCTGAGCCAAAAGGCGAAGCTCTCTATTTACCGGTCAATCTACGTTCCTACCCTCACCTATGGTCATGAGCTCTGGGTAATGACCGAAAGGCCGAGATCGCGGATACAAGCGGCCGAAATGAGTTTCCTCCACAGAGTGGCTGGGCGCTCCCTTAGAGATAGGGTGAGGAGCTCAGTCACACGGGAGGGGCTCGGAGTAGAGCCGCTGCTTCTCCACGTCGAGAGGAGCAGCTGAGGTGGCTTGGGCATCTGTTTCGGATGCCTCCTGGACGCCTCCCTCGGGAGGTGTTTCGGGCATGTCCCACCGGGAGGAGGCCCCGAGGAAGACCCAGGACCCGCTGGAGGGACTATGTCTCCCGGCTGGCCTGGGAACGCCTTGGGGTCCCCCCGGAGGAGCTGGAGGAAGTGTTCGGGGTGAAGGAGGTCTGGGCGTCCCTGCTTAGACTGTTGCCCCCGTGACCCGGCCCCGGATAAGTGGAAGAAAATGGATGGATGGATGGATGGATGGATGGATGGACATCTCCCAAGCTGAAAATGCTCTGTTGATGTCATGTAGTGATAGTTTCAAGTTACCTACTACCTAACTACCTTTTAAATTTTTAGCAATTCCAGGGCTGAAATCATCCAAATGATTCTAGTAAAGGTCTATAGAATTTTAGTATTCACACTTCCTGTACACTTCCTGTATTAGCACATGACATCACAAGGCGGAACAGTCTTTTTTTTTTCTCTCCAGAGAGAGAACTCACCTTAAATATGCAGGATTTGTGTGTTAAACATGTGTGAATGAAACAAAACAAAACAAAGGTATATTTTTGATGATGATACATTATACAATAGATCAGAAAATAGCCTAATATGGGCCTTTAAATCAATATGCAAACCGCTTGTTTTATTAGACAATTTGCTATAATGGCCAACATGGGGGGCCTGGGAAGGTAATAACTATTGTCAATCAAAGTCCATAGGAAAGCAAAAAAAATAATTCATTCGTATAGGCAAAAGTCTCTTGTATCCATCACAATTTGCAATCACATACTATCCCCATTCACATTATAGACATTCAAATAGTTCTGGCACCATTACCTCTTATATGGCTTTTAAACCTGATCCCCAGCCCCTCTCCAGTGATCAGTCTAACTTAAACCAGGACACAAATATCTGCGGTCCATTGAGCAAAGCATATAACAATCACATCTCTTGTAATCTCACGTATCTGCTATAGCGTGCAATGGCTGCAGAAACCCAGGCTCAATCAGGCTAAAAGGTTGGTTTTCAGTTACTAATGACTACTAATAACAGGCTAAAATAGTGGAAATATAAAGCACGACCAAGCTCAAATGTCCTCCACTAAAGAACCACAATACAGTTTTGGCATTGCATGTATAATGTAATAAAATGCAGTTAAATACCTATTAGGCTCTTGGAGAATAGAAACTGTCAGTCAAAAGTATCATCAGAATAGGAGATAGAAGTTAGCTCATCTTTTGGCATTAAAACTCATGACTCTAAAACCAAGGAAAGAGACTGCAATTTCGAACCCAAACCTCTGGCAATATTATTGGAATAATTGAAGATGTTTTATTACAATTTATCCAATATCGACTACATCTGTTAGGCATGTAAAAGCTCAACCACTGTCACCAGGTCTGACCCAAGCCAAGACGAATGGAGCCACCCAGCTGCTTAAAGACTCATTTATGAGGTAATATCTGAGATTAGAGGTCCGTCCTAATTTAAGGGCATCTAATATTCTCTATGGGTGTTGTCTATGATCAGCAAAAATGTGAGTCCAAAACGCTAGGGAAAAAAATATAAAATCCTCTTTAAAGGTAGAGGGCCCGTCAAATGATTTTCTCCATCAGTTGCTTTGTCTGGAATGTTTCACTATATGGTATTAAACCTTTCTATCATCGCGAAAACCGAACCAGACCAAGTTACAGTTCAGATCTGTGGAGAGGTGACCCCGCTCAATCAGAATGCCTGTTTTATTAGGTATTTTTGAACTATAAAACCACCTGTAGTTAAATGAATGTAAGGTAGAGCTGTTTAATGTCATACTGTGGGACATTCGAGGCACAGCAATGACGTATTCATAGAAACAAGCAGGTGACGGACTCGCAATCAAAAAGTTACACCCTTAGTGCACTTTTAATGTTTTGAATTTAAAATATGTTTACCATTTGTATTGTAATGCTCGTTTCGTTATCCATGGCCCAGATAAGGCTAGTTTTCTAGTCATTAAAGATGTACTGTGTAACTTGTCCTGCTTGTGTCCATGGAGATGTTATTGCTTTGTTGATTTTATTACTTTTATTAAGGCAAATTAAGGTAAAGAGCATCTTAAAGGAAAAGTAACGTTTTTTTACAATCTGAGCCTTCTTTCGGCAATAAAACAAGTTGTTTTACTCACCCATAGCAGTTTGGTGTCATATGGAGCATTTCCGGAGATGTTTTAGATTAGCATTAGGCTAACGCCGTTAGCCTAGCGCGACTTATAGCCATAGCTCGGGGCATGATTTCGTGTGGTCAAAAGTGGCCTGTAATCCGAGATTTAGCCATAGTTTCGAGTAGATGAGGAGGCCAGTGCACATGCGCGGAGTGTGCTCTCAGCTCCCGGGACCCAAACATGGAACGCATAGCTGTAAACTATGGATAAATCTCGGATTACAGGCCACTTTTGATTCAAACGAAATCATAGACTAAAGACATCGAGCTTCTATGATTTGAAAAGTGCTAAAGTTTGTGCTATTTGGAGCCTGCACGGGGCATATTACATGCTCGGGGAATGCCCCAAGCTATGGCTATAAGTCGCGCTAGGCTAACGGCGTTAGCCTAACGCTAATCTAAAACATCTCCGGAAATGCTCCATATGACACCAAAGTGATATGGGTGAGTAAAACAACTTGTTTTATTACCGAAATAAGGCTCAAATTGTAAAAAAAACCCCATTACTTTTCCTTTAAGGTAAAGAGCATCTTAAGTGCTGTGAAATTAGGGAAATTGATGTTCTATTGTCAAAAGTCTTCAAAATGGCACCCAGTGTTTGATAACTTAAAAGTCCTGTATTACACAAAGCTTTAAGCCGTGTTATAATACTGTAACATCCTCAAAAACATACCTGGAGTTTTGCTTTGTTTGTGTGTCAAACATGTGTGAATGAAGAAAAACACAACTCCAGGAATGTTTGCGATGAAGAAACAACATTATAACAGATCAGAAAATAGCGTGATATGGGCCCTTTAAACACCAAAAACAGTTAAGACCTTCTCATCAGAAAACCTTGGAAAACTTCGATTACTTTTCCTATTATTGATGGATTTCTGGTTAATGGTGGTTTTGACATCGCTCCCGAGTTTATAAAGTGACTTTCGAAAATGAATACTTTGAATCGGAGGAGATCGAATCAAATCACACTTTTTTTTTTAACCACACGTTCATACAAAGTGCCCAATTAATCAAAATGAGACATGGAGTGACAGCCGAGAAACCAAGGTTAAGATTGATATTTTTTATGTATTATTACAGTATAATAAAAAAAAAATCTCCTTTTAGTTGAGTTGAAATACCTGGGAATACAACCACATCTCCCTATCTATCAAGCAACCTAATATCAGTTTTGCACCCCCTCTAGGTCTGTTCATCATATTGCAAATTCTCCCCATGTTGATGTCATATTTCTCAATTACCTTTAAATCAAGCAGGCGTGGTGCGAAACCTAACCACCACTGATTATGGTTATTGCAGGAATACAGCTCGGCAATTTACCTGCAGAGAAAGTGTAATACCAAACGGAATAGCGAGTGCCGAAGAAGAAATGATGCTTTTAATTATGTGGGCCTCCCTCGCAGCAAAACCCATGCTGTTCGGTGAGCCTCGGTCGCCCCAAAACTCATTTCAATATTTTCCTCTCATCAAATCAGAACTGGAGAGTGAATAAAAACAAGGTGCGTGGAACGTCACTGACCTGCGAATGTAGAAATGATAGAAAACAGCAAGAAGCCAAGTTGGTAGACGTTTGATTATCAGGCTAAGCAGGTACTGTCATCTCATGTATAAAGCTTGATTCCAATGTACTTGTAGCGTGGTCTGGTTCATTAGAAGGGGCTAAGACCACAGCGTGAAGCTTAATCTGAAAAACAATAACATGCAAAGATGTAAGGAGACGGAAGATTGAATTCTTGCAAAGTTACGCTGTTTAATGTCTGTTGTGTCGGTAGGGAATTATAAATGGATTATGGAGCATGATCTAGAGGCAGATTAGCTTGTTATGAGTCAATGCTGTTTGCATATTTATTATAAAAGGAAAGAAGGACTTGTAAGTGGACTTGTTTAGTGGACTTTATGGCTCAATTAGGAGATAACTTTGAAAGAAAACTAGCAAAGAATAAATTAGATGTTATGATTTCGTTATGATGTACAGTGGTAGCTCACCTTATGAAAAACCCTACATACGAAAAATCCAAGTTACGAAACGCCCTCACGTTAAATTTTGGTCTCTAGATACGAAAGAAAATTCAAGTTACGAAATGCGAAATCTCAAAAATTTGAATAATTATATATATATATATATATATATATATATATATATATATATATATATATATATATATATATATATATACAATAAGTCATTTTGAACACAAATTAGAGGTAGTTTTCTAAATATTTTCATGTGGTCGTATCATAGACTGTATAAATGGACACAGCAAGCATAGCACTTCCGGCTCCATCCACTCTGGTGCCAGTTGACTTTATGTTGAAAAATTGTCAACCCTCTCTCTGTAACTGCTGCAATGAGCTTCGTCATTTTGGTCTTAAAGGTCCCATGACATGGTACTTCTTGATGCTTTTATATGGCGCCTTAGTGGTTCCCTAATACTGTAAATGAATCCTTCTTCAAAATCAAACCTCAGTGCATGAGAAAGCCTCATGAAGACAGTCAGAGTCATAAATATGTTTCTGAAATGCTTTATTCTGGGCCTTGTTGCTTAAATGCAAATGAGAAAGACAGAGATAGGCCAGTGCAGCGGGTGGGTTGTGGCCAAATACACCACTGTTTCCTGGATTAGCGGTGCGCTGTCTCCCACTTCAGTGTTTTAAGTGTGGAGGAAGATATGAGACGCTTTCCATTAAAAAAAACAAATTTCCACAGAAAATGAAACCACTGCTGTTTCAGAGGTTCGGAGGCTCGGATAAAGGACATCCGAGCCTGGAAACACTCTCACGTGTCTCCAGGCAAATAAAAAAATGCATGATGGGCGTGATTTCCAGAGATGGTGGGTATACATCCTGGCGGGGGGTGGAAACCTTTCCGAGAGTGTGACGTCAGAAAGTTCCCTTGTTCAGAAATCGCCCGTTTGGGCTGTCTTTTTTTCAAATGCGGAAAAGGATCGCAAATGCTCAGTTTACACATTTTGCAACTTTTAGCCAGGGGGGAGCCTAAAAAGGGTAGGGGAGCTAGAGGTAAGATCGGGCCTAAAAATCCAGCCCGACCCGATCCGACCCGGCCCGCGGGTATTAAAGCCCGACCCGGCCCGAACCCGACCAATTAACTTGATTTGCAGGCCCGAGCCCGAAGCAAACCCGAAATTTCATATTTTATTTGTGAGGACTCGGGAGGAGGAGGGGTGATTTATGATAACAAATTAAAGCCTGTCTTTTGTAACGAAATCTAAGTTAAACAAGACTGTATAAACATTTACATCTTTTATATTTGTTTCTGCAGAGGGCACATTAACCCACAATTTTCCATCATTGACGGATTTTTTTAAGAGTTGACGGGAAAAATTTAAGGCCGTCCGTCATTTTGACGGGTTGAAAATTGGGCCATAAACCACAGCAGCAGTACGTCCTTAAGAATCTAGCGCGGCACTTTAAGAGAGAGAAGCAGAGAGAGCGGAGCGGAGGGGAAGATTATTAAGAGGGGGGCCGTCACGTGCACAGAGCTCTGGCTCTGCGGCTCCTGTTTAGTAGTTAAATAGCAATTACATTACAGCGCCTTCTCTGTTTTATCCAAATTATTTATTTTAAAACAAGTATTCCTTAGTTTAGTATCCACACATCGTTTTAGTATAAATTTTTATAAACAGATATTTATTTTTAAAAAGTCAGCGAGAGAGAAGCCCGGCCCGACCCAACCCAACCCGAAGCAATGATTGACATTTTAGGCCTGACCCGACCCGAATTTCGGGTCAGGTCGGGTCGGGCTCGGGCTTAAGATCTTACCTCTAAGGGGAGCTCACATTAATGTTCAAAAACCTCAGAAAGTGAACATTTCATGCCATGGAACCTTTAAAATGTTCGTATTAACCTGCTCTACATGATTCTGGTGTTTTATTTCACTATTTTATCAAATAGATACATTTCTGTTCCTAACATGGAACTGGCTCCAAATTTGCCGCTATAACTGCTAGCCTCAGTGAGCTTCATTTGACTGGAGCCAAACGTTATGGGTGAAGTCACACTCCCTTAGTCCACTTTATACATTCTATGGGTTGAGTATTACTAATGATACAGACCAAGGCCATTCTAAAACCACTCTGGAAATGTCACATTTTGTAATGTATTTTTTTCTCCCAGTATCACTCCCTGCTCATGACTGTCCAATTCTAATATTAGTTTTAATATATGTATATCAGTTTTGTTTGGACAACCCCAAGACCCCCGACACATATACCATCATGTATAATTGACGAGCAGAGGAAGTTACTGTATATGGAGAGAACTCTCAGTAATAAAGAAAACGTGCACTCCAGCAAGATGTTGTAGTCTTCTTGCTGTAAAACAAAGAACAAAACAAACTATAAATACAAAATTAATTACATAAAATCTAATTCAAAATAATGTTGTTTACAGTGAGATTAACAGATAGAGAACTGACTGTGATGTGACCTTTTGACCTCTAGGCTGTGAATTCAGTTTTGCCTGAATAGAGATTTGGACTTTTCATCATAACGTATCATCTATCGGCCTTAAATCTCCAGTATATTTTGTTTTGGTTGATTTGCTGCTTAAAGGTGCACTGCGCAACTTTTCTGGTGGGGGGTCCATCACCTGCCTGTCTCAAAAATACAATACAGGGGGTCCTCGGGTTACGACGTTGATCCGTTCTTAAGACGCGTCGTAACCCGAATTTCGTCGTAAGTCAGATTTTGCCTTTGATCTTCCAACCAAAGCACCAATAACCTTTCCATCTCAATAATTAGACCACTACGCTGCTTGGTTATCACTGCCGCTTTCATAGGAGCAGATCAGAGCCCACATCAGGTACTTCCGCCCACATTGGGCACGCACACGAGGCCGTCTTCTTCACCCTACAACCACAACAGAGCGTATTCTTCCGCCGTGCGCCGTTCGCGGTTGTTTACGTCGCTTACCACGCTAAACCGCGTAAGACGGAATGACGCGTAATTTTTTTTTTTTTTTTTTTTTTAATGGGGGTGCGTTTGTAACCACGAAACGTTGTAAGTCGAGACCGTCATAACCCGAGGACCCCCTGTAATTCTTTGTGAATAGGGTTGCCTCTGCATAGATCTGAACTGTAATGTAGTGTGTTTTCAGCTACCTTTTTAGTTTTTGCTCAGTAGAGATTGGCAATTCCAGGGCTGAAACTATCCAAAGGGTTCTAGTGAAGATGTATGGAATTTAAAAACACAGTGGAGCGCATGACATCACAAGGTGGAGTGTTTTGTTGGGTTTTTTTTGTCTTTTTGTCTGAGAGAAGAAATTTGCAGAGTTTGTGTGTTAAACGTGTGAATGAAACAAAACAACTCCAGGTGTTTTTGATGAGGAAACAACATTATAACATGTAAAAGTAACCTTTAAAGCCACAGTTGTAAATTGTAATTGTATTGAATGTGCCCACAAAATGTAAAATTCTTCCCACAAATAGAAACATAATTAAAGCATATTTCTGTCACTCCAACTCATTTCTATGTGATACAGAATCGATTTTAACTTGGAGATTTGAGCTATTATTAAACCCTTGCACTGTACCACTCTCCTATTACCATCACATTCTGTCAGGGCTCATTTCCTTGATTCATTCTTGCTTAAATGTCCACAGTGTCATGATTTAATTTGTATAAAAAGCATTATCATCCCACTCTTACAAGCTAAATCACTGCTTGTCAAGTACACTGACGACTGGGGACATTTTCAATTTCAATTTCAACATATAGGCCTGTCACAATAATGAAAACAGGAGTGTGATATATTGCTATAGAAAATATTTAATTTCATTACCCAACTTACCTACTTAAAATGAATGAGATGAACCATAAACAAACAGCACATTACAAAAACACAGAAGCAATCAGCGTACAGTGGTACCTCACCTTACGAAATTAATTCGTTCCAGAAGTGGTTTCGTAACGTGAAAAATTTGTAAGTTGAGTAGCTATTTCAATGGAAAAAGCTTGATCCATTCCAAGGGTTTTTTTTTATAGTGTAACATTTTTTTAATAGTGTAACGTTGTGTTCCTGACGGGCTAAGAGACTAGACCAGGACTAAAAGAATGTGGAATAAACCAGGTCTGGCCAGAACTAAACCTGGATTGGACCTGTTATTATTATAACATGGCAGTGCCGTTGGAGGAGCGCGGTGCTCGGTGCTCGGTGCTCGTGTCTCCGCACCTTTAAGAGGCCGAGAAAGACGCTCTTTCAGCGGGAATAAGAGCGGGGCGGGGCGGGCTCTGCTTCTATCTGACCTCCAGAGCCGGGGGGCTGACACTGTGAGCTAACAGGCCGCTCTATCGGCGGGCAAGACCGCGGGGTCTCGCTCGGGGTGGGCTCTGGTTCTATCTGACTTCCAGAGCGCGGCTCACACTGTGAGCTGTGAGTCGTGCGGATTCGTATCTAGAGACCAAAATTTGACGTGAAGGCGTTTCGTAACTTAAAATTTTCGTTCGTTGGGTCATTCGTAAGGTGAGGTACCACTGTAATAGCACAGGTTAAAAACTGTTCAGCTCCCTACTGGTCAAAATTTAACACGAATAAACAGGCAATAGTACATAATTCATAGTTACTATGGTGACAGAACTACCAACATTAGGTGCAGGAGGGTGCGTTCACGGGGCCAACCATATCACAGGACACGCAAAACTCTGTCAGTTTGAGGTAAGAGAAATGTAAGTTTATTCAAAATGATGGGTGACCAATGAGCTCCTCTGCTTCAATACATAAATAAATACATTTTGAGTGCCTTGAAGGTCATGTTTGGTTCTGACGTGAGAGTGGGGTCCAGACTGATATCCATCTGTGTAGAAAATTCCATTCCAGAGATACCAGTTGGACTTTGCCAGGCTACCATCCTCAAATCTCCATAGGCCATTTTTAAAAATTATTATTCTCCAGTTTTGACTTCATTTGTTTGGATTATAACTTCTGTAAATATAAAGGATAGTCTTACACAAACCAAGAAGCAATTTGTGAAGACAATTGAAAATATGTTGAAAATGACGGGAAGTAGAGAGTTCAAACATATATGACATCACACTAGGGAGAAGCTTATGCAAAAGTTTGGCATGGTATGGAACAAAATAAAGATGTTTTCTTATGTGTATTTGCCACATAATAATTTCTGTGTACATTATAGGAGTTTTGTTAGAATTCAAGTGTGATGCCATGATTTCGAACCAGGTAGTAAAATGTTAAATGAATGTTAAAGAAATGGGCAAATTGGGAAAACGAGTGTGAATGATTTTCCACAAAACGTACCCTATTTTCTGTGTGACTGATGATTGTTTGCTCGTCAAAAACAACCTGGAGTTTTGTTTTGTTTCATTCACACATGTCTAACACAAACCCTGCAGATTTAGGAGTTATTCTCCACACACCTTCATTAGAATCATTTGGATCATTTCAGCCCTGGAACTGCCAAACTACCACTTCATGACATCACAAGATGGAACAGAGAATTCTGAGCTTTGGAGATGTACAGCATAGGGGTGTGCAAAAATATCCATATATCATATCGTTTACTGTGATGATACAGTATTGATATTGTGGGTTGCTGTATTGATATATATCGCCAAGAGTATTTTTTGGTATATTTTACCAAAATATTTTGTTACAGTTCTACAGTTTTGTTGCTTGTTCAGAGGAAGGAAACTCGTTTATGCAACACATTTGACATATCCACTGTTTTGATTATTCAAATATTTGTGTTTCATATTCTCTTGGCACAAGAAGTGGTTTAACAAACACTTTTAGGATCACAGCCTTTATTTATTTTATTGAACCATATCGAATCAATTTGAAATATATCGTATTGAATCGTACACTGTAAAAAATAAATAGTTCAACTCAAATTTTCAAGGCAACCGACTGCACAGAGTTTTTGAGTTGTGAGTATCAATCATCATTCATTCATTCATCTTCTTCCGCTTTTCCATTTTCTGGGTCATGGGGGCAGCAGTCCAAGCAGTGTTCTGCCCAGAACACAATGCACCAGTCCCCATGAATCCTCCCGCAGAGCCCAAGCAGCAACAGCAAGCAAGCACTCATCTGTGTGATCACACGCGGTCAACCCTTCAAGAGCTTTCAAACCGCCAACCCCTGGATCACTAGACAAGCGCTCTACCAACTGAGCTACTGCCGCCCACGCCAGCCAGTCATTTTAAGTTCAAGTTTCTATTTTACCAACTTAAAACTGCAAATAAGAGGAGATAAAATAACGTCTCATTTCGTTTTCGTCAACATAAATGTTAGGACTTGTTAGTCTCTTTATGACAAAGTTTTCTGCAAAGACAGCCGGCGCTTCTGAGGGGAAAAATGGTGGACATTTCTTTTCCAAAGCCAAACCCAAGGAAAACCCCTGATAAACTCCTCCGGTTACCCCGTTACAGCAGATCCCAACGGCAGATTATTGCAAATGAGCATGCGCAGATTAGTTGGCCTGGCCCAAACTACCGTCCACTTGAGTTTGTATATCATGTCAACTCAAAATATGAATTAAGATCAACTTTTTAACAGAAACTTACAAGAGTTGAAATTACTCATTTGAGACAGTGTACGGCGCAACTGGCAGTTTTATTGTCTATGAACGCTAAAATCCTAGTAATCTGAACAAATTCAAGTTGTCATTTTTACAGTGTATCTAATCAACAGCTCACTGTATCATATCGGCAACGTCTTAATGATACCCAGCCTTAGTACAGACCAATAATACATCTCTGAGTGAAACAACTCGTATGATAACAGATCTGTTTTTGATCAGGTAACAGCATTATAACATGGCTTAAAGCTCACAAGAGTCAATTTCACATAATATAGGACCTTAGCATTTAATGATCTTAAATGTGATTTAGGAAAATGAGCTTAAACTAACATAGGCGCTGTAATTTGGGCCTGTTTTAGTCCTGGACTGGTCCTGGTTTCGTCCTGGTTTAGTCCATCTTGTATCCAAATGCATAGCTCACACATAGACACACACCTGGATGTGGTTACACATGAGGAAGCCCAGACCGTCAGTATTAGCAGTCTGTCAATGTCCATCACAGCCCCAAACACTAACCCAAATCTGGACACGGCATATTTATTTAATATATGCATGAAAAACGATATTAACATGTCGTAATAGTACACTCCAGTTTACGTATAGAGGGCACGGGGCTGCGCATGCTGAGTGATTCCTATTTTATCACTAGCTGGGGACATGGGCTCAGGTTGGTCACACTAACAGAGTCGGAGAGAAAGAAAAGCGTATTTATACTTGACCGCTTTTGTTTTTACAGCGCAGAATAAATGGCTAGAATGACACAGCGCTGGCCTGCACATTATCAACACAGGCAATAAGTCACCATTACGGCTCATTCCCAAACCGAGACCCCCTCCCTCCTCCTCCTCAAAGACCCCCGCCCCACGACCTTCCACTGTGCATGACCCCACCAGAGCCCCAGATTATTTATATGCGGACCTGAGTGCAATACTGTCATTAAAACTGCATTTAAATCCACTATATTTAAGGAGGGGGGCAAGGCAGAAAGGAGAAGACCTACTCCCAATCAAAAGTTTGGACTCACCTTCTCGGTCAATGCTATTTTTTTCTGTATGTTCTTTTTACATGTTTTTACATTTTATATACGTACAAAAGATATAAACATAACATATATGTAATTATGTTGCAAAGAAATACAATGTTAAATAAGTATTAGTAGTATATATAGTTATTATTATATAAGTAAATATGTTATAACCAAATCCTCAAACTACCCTCTTTTTGCTTTGTCCAAAAATATTTAGTAGTTATCCATCCATCCATCCATTTTTTTCCACTAGTCGCGGGAACAACAGTCTAAGCAGGGACTCCCAGACTTCCTTCACCCCCGGACACTTCCTCCAGCTCCCAGGCCAGCCAGGAGTCATAGTCCCTCCACCGTGTCCTGGGTCTTCCACGGGGCCTCCTCCTGGTGGGACATGTCTGGAACACCTGATGGAGGTGTCCAGGAGGCATCCGAAACAGATGCCCGAGTCACCTCAGCTGGCTCCTCTCGACGTGGAGGAGCAGCGGCTCTACTCAGAGCTCCTCCCGTGTGACTGAGCTCCTCACCCTATCTCTAAGCGCCCAGCCACTCTGTGGAGGAAACTCATTTAGGCGCTTGTATCCATGATCTCGTCCTTTCGGCCATTATCGAAAGCTCACGACCATAGGTGAGGGGAGGAACGTAGACTGACCGGTAAATTGAGAGCTTTGCCTTTCAGCTCAGCTCCCTCTTCACCACGTCCGATACAGTAACCGCATCACGGCCGACGCTGCACCGATCCGCATCTTTAGTAGAGTTATTTTAATAAAAAAAATTTTTATCAAGAAAATAAAATTAGTGAAGCTACTGAATCCTTTTCATTTAAATAAAATTTTTCCTGAAAACATTTAATTATACAAAGGAAGTGGCAAAGATTTGACAAAAGATTCAACCAACATTACCGTGTATACTGCTATTTTACATCCTACAAACTCCTTTGTGGCTTCTGCTCTGCTTCACATTTCCTCATACGTTTTCCTCGCAGTTCTTCATTTTTTACAGACAATAATTGACTCTCACAGTTATAGGTCTTACAATTCCTGCATGTTACGGTTCAATTGCAGACTTTTACTAAATGAGCTTAAAATATATTCACATATTCAACTACTACTGGTAAACTCTTATCTCTATCTCTAAATGCCAAAAAAATATGTTTTATTTTATTTTATTGGAATGCCCCTCTCGTTAAAAAACACAAAGCATTAGTAACAGACAATACAGTACAATAGACAGAATACAAAACTTACAGGTTTATATTACAAAATATACACACATCCATACATAAACACAAATAGACTTGCTCCCTGAACTCCTGCAACAGTTTATACAAAATAGAGTATACATTATATAACAATGAGATAAACAAATGGAAAAAATAACAGAACAGAAAAATTAAAAAGACAAAGATAATAATAAATATATTATATTATAATAAATATATTTAAATGAACTGAATGATGTACTGAATATAAAATAATAAAAGTAAAAGAAAATTGTTTTGCATCATAAACATCACAAGGATCACTATATGATAAAAGGAGAAATTCAATTTGTCAACTGGACAAAATTATATCTAGCTGCAGGGAGGAGCTCACTACACTGAAATAGCTCTGAAACTATCTCCACTAATCTGTCTCTTTGTTTTTCAAATTACTCTGGCGACTAGTTTAGTCTCTCTATTCAAGCCCAACGACCCTCTCCACCCCTCTGCCCTGGATTGTCTGCCCTAATGTTTCTTTGTCTGTTTTTGACTTGGTTTGAGAATTTAATTATAAATGGGAGACAAATTATGTCTGACTCCACCATTTCTGTTCAAAGAAGGATTCTCTTTTTTGACAAAAATATCCTCTTTAACTCCCCTCTCAAACCAGTTCTTTTCCCTGGCTAAGATCTGAACCTCACTGTCCTCAAAAGAATGGCCCGTGGCTTCTAGGTGAAGATGTACGGCAGATGACGGTCCACTCTGGCACGCCCGTCTGTGTTGGTACATCCTCTTGTGAAGTGGCTGCTTGGTTTCCCCAATATAGCGCTCACTGCAGTCTTCACTACACTGAATGGAGTAGACCACATTGCTTTGTTTGTGGCTCGGTTTTTTGTCCTTTTGGTGGACGAGTTTTTGTCTTAAAGTGTTTGTGGGTTTGAAATAGACTGGAATTTCATATTGTCTGAAAATCCTCTGTAGTTTTTCCGAAACGCCGGCCAGGTAAGGAATCGCTACCCCTTTCCTCCTGGGTTCAGATTCTCTGTTGTCTTGTTTCTTGCCCTTGTCTCTCTTGGTTTTGTTGAAAGCCCATTTAGGATATCCACAAACAGAGAGGGCTTCCTGCACATGTTGTTCTTCTTTCTCCTTACCCTCTGTGCTTGTGGGAAGGATCACTATAGATTAGGGCTGATCAGTACCCAGATACTAATCATACAAGAATTCCCCCTTACAGTATGTAACTGATAACCCCATGTCCTGTGTCCTGTCAATCATCACAGCATTTTTACTACTAATTTAGAATTTATTATTACCATTCATATTTTTTGCTCTTTGGTATTATATTTTGTGATGTGTAATTTCCCTTGTTGATCAATAAATACTATCAATTGATGCTAGTATTGAAACTAGATACCCATGTAAACAAGTAAATGAATGGGACCATTAGCATTGTATCAAGCCTTTTCATCAGACAGTATATCATCTGATTCATTAATGTTCAAAATAACTAAAAGCAAATTATTTTCAATTACTCTATTACCAACTTATTTTACATTCTGCAAACCCCATTGTGCACTGCTCGTGACAGATCCAGCGACGCGTCGACCCCTGCAACTTTCACTAAATGACAATAAATTTCAGACTGAACAAGCAGTAATAATTCATTGCTTAAATCCTGCTGGTGAACCTGTGATTTTCTTTGATTAAATAGCTGCTAAATTATTATGTATAGCTTTAATGTAGTTTAGAATTATATACACTATTGCAAAAAAAACATTCTTTAGGTCATTTAGGTTGCTAAACATCAAACCTTTACTGAGCAGTTTTAGAGCGGTCTTGATATAAATTAGTATAAGATGACACAGTTTTAAATAACGATGTGTTCAGAGTTTGTATTACATTCTGTACTATAACCAAAGCTTTTATTCAGATGATTTAAAGTTCTAAATGTTAACATAACTAAAGCATAACATTATTTTCCAGTCAGACAGTATGGAGAATAAAAGGTTTAAAATTGTAGAGTGGACTTGAGATAGAAAATAAGTAGTATATTTGAAGTAGTACAAGTAGTACGTTAAATATGTGTTCAAAATATTTATTACTATAGTGTACCATTTACCATGACTTATTCAGAGTCTGGGGGGGGACTATTACTGTATCACCAACTTAGTTTACATTCTGCAAAACACATTGTCCACTGAACCAACGAATTGCCGATCCAACTTTCGCTCGATGACCATAAATTTGAGTCTAAATGAGCAGTAAAAGTTCACTGCTTAAGTCCTGCTGGTGAACCTGCTGTTTGCTCCCTGGGGTGCGTTAAAATGGCATTGGGCTGTGTTCAGAAGGCACCTCGAGCTGAGCCAATATAGTGGGTGCTGGTGACGAGGGCCAGAGCCACGGCGGTGGAGGAGAGTGAGAGATGGAGAGAGATGGACAGATCACGCTAACCTGGGTGAAAAGAGGGAAAGCTGAAGCTGTTTGTCAGGATCAAATGGATTTAGACTGAAAATGGGGAGAAGAATAAAGGGTTTTATTGAACACAACTGTATTTGCAGCATCGCACGTACTTATAAAGGACTGGTCTAGATAGTACAATTTCTAACTCAATTTTTAGTACAACAGAATGGGTACAGCTGCATAATAATTTGAATAATTGAATAATAGTAACTGAACATTTAATAATCATTGTATTACTTCTTCCAAATAAAACTCTAAACTTTAAACTAGCTATACTTTATATTATGTAAACGCCTTTATGCCAGGATATATCCAGCAGTCTATTTGTAAAGCAATTTCTAACTCAATTTTGTTATTAAGGAAAAGATGTAATACTGATTTTGTTACAGTGATAATAAAAACATGTTTATAAAATCAAAGCTGTAGATTCCTTTATTACTTTGTGGTTTGATACTCGTTCTGATATACTGTACTGTAAAGACATTTCTTACATCAGGAACGGTCCAACTTTGACCTGTTGTGTTGTATTTATGTTTACGTTGTATCTAGCTTCATTACCAGGCTCAGTATTGAATAGTAGAATCTGATCAATATTTGCATCTCTCTCTCTCTCTCTCCATCTCCACATACAGCTCTGGAAAAAAAATAAGAGACCACTGGATTTTTTTCTGAAATCAGCATCTCTACATGTATTACAGCCATTCCATTCCAGCGTCTGTTGAATTCCAACACAAACACAAAGCTGAGCTACTTCAGTTCTTGCACCAGGGGGGTATTCCACGAACGTCGCTAAACATAGCGGCGCCTAAGTGGTTAGTCCTCGCCTGAAGTAGCCGCAACTTAGAGTAAAGCCTGAAGTCGTTCCACTAACGTGTTTCAGCTGCGCCTCAGCGGCGCCAACTTCAGCCACGCCTAACCTGTCCTGGTCTAGGCGCGTGCACGGGGAACGTAAGAAGCTGGGAACAAGCAACTGTTGAAACGCGATCATGTCGAAGATTCGGGCTGATTATTTCAGCGCATCAGAACAAAAGTTGCTTTGGGAACTCTACAACACATTTGCAATAACCAAGGCGAGAGACATGGCGTGGCAGAAGATCGCAGAGCGCTTAAATGCCTAAGTTAAGTTCCATAACAGTGCTGAATGTTGAGTTTTTTAAGTATGTTTTCACCTTCGGTGTAAAGACAAGTCTGTGAGGGAGAGGATATGCTACGGTCTGGCACATGGGAGACGTGAGTTCGATACTCAGGGAGAACAGTTGATGTCATAAAATGTTTATATTCATATTTGTAGAGCAGTCTTGTCAGTTGTAATTTATTTTTACTGTGTAAAAGTATTTGCTCCAACTAATACGTTAAACTGTGTTATCTTGTCTTTGAGCAGGAATAATGTGAAGAGGACTGTTTTGCAGGTAAAGACAAAGCATAAAAACATTTTGCAGAGTGGTAAGTAGGCTAATATTAATATTATTATTCAGTGAAATTAGTAATACTGTTGAAATGGTACCTTAATTTAATTTAAAATGAACAGTCGCTACCAAGCCACAGGAGGTGGGAGCCCCCCTCAAAACCTTTCACCTGCAGAGGAGCTGGCACTGGCCCTAAACCGGGGTCACCCACTGGTGGAGGTAACTGAAGGAGGGAACCCATCAAAGATCCTTCCTGCGAGGTCTCGAGAAGAGTATATTCAAGGTATTCTCTAGGCTAATGCTTGCCTCAGCTGTGATCCAAGCATTTGTATATTTTAATAGTATGTTTGTGTTCTAGTTACTGAAGATGGCGTACACTTGGACCCTCCTCAGCAGTCCTCCAGCAGTGCCTTGCCTGACCCTCAGCAGTCCTCCAGCAGTGCCTTGACTGACCCTCAGCAGTCCTCCAGCAGTGCCTTGCCTGACCCTCAGCAGTCCTCCAGCAGTGCCTTGACTGACCCTCAGCAGTCCTCCAGCAGTGACTTGCCTGACCCTCAGCAGTCCTCCAGCAGTGACTTGCAGTCCTCCAGCAGTGACTTGCCTGACCCTCAGCAGTCCTCCAGCAGTGGCCTCACTCCAGAATGTCATACCTAATGTCTTTTGTTTTATGCCTATTGATGGAAATTGATACATAGGATTTCATTAAAGAGGCTTGCACAGCATCTCTGAAGCAAATTTGTTGAATCATTGAAATGTTGCATCATGGAGTGTGCCTGTTATTTGGCTACATTTTGTTTTAAAAGTAAAGGCTTACCTGTAACTGTATTCTTTGATAGAGATGTCACATAAAATATAAAGTGTCGATGTCGTCAAGTGAGAGTGATGTTAGGCCCAACTGATACAAGTTCTATGATGATATGAATAATTGTAGGCTAAATTAATTGACATTTGTGTAATGTGTGGCAAATGTAAATTTGTGAAAATCTAACACATAATTGACTTGCGCATGAATACGTCAGTAAGAGGAATCAAATCAGGGACGCCCACGTGAAAGACGCAGTGCTTAACCACTAGACCACAGTCCTTCTCTGTGCTGCCTCTGGAATTCTTCTATTTGATAATGTCGTAAAGACAGCGGCTCAATGTTTTGAAATTACTGGAAATTTGTCAAAACTGACCAAGAACGTAACTTTTTTTTTGCTGATCTCGTTTTCGGACAACACAGATAGTCACACTCTGTATTCTCTGCGACACGGCCTGTTTAAGCCTCGTCTTTAGCCTGCCCCAGACCAGGCTAGCTGCTGAAACCATGTTGCCCCAGTAACTCAGCGGGGACTAAGGTTAGCGAGAGTCGTGGAACCACGTTCGTGGAATACCCCTCAGGAGTGGAATAAAATCACCCAAGAACAATGTGAAAGGCTGTGATTAAAAATAAGGGTTATTGCATCAAATATTGATTTCTGAACTCTTAAGTGTTAACAGTATTATGTTGTTTTAAAATGAATTTGGTCTTGTTTCTTTGCATTATTTGAGGTCTGAAAACATGGATCTTTTTTGTTATTTTGACCATTTGTCATTTTCTGCAAATAAACGCTCTAAACGATAATATTTTTTTTGGAATCTGGGGGTAATGTTGTCAGTAGTACTCAATGTTCCTTTTGCCCAAACACATACCTATAAGTACTAAAATCAAAAACTGATAATTTTGCAGTGGTCTCTTTTTTTTTTTTCCAGAGCTGTATCTATATATCTCTATAACTCCATCTCTCAATATATACATTTTAACAATACCAGTGACATTGTGTAAATAAATGGGGAGTTATTAGTCATTATCACATCTGCAAATGACAGTTGGCCCATATCGGGCAACAGGGTGAGAACAGGTTTTCCTCATCCCATCCAGACCCTTTAAAAAAATTGTAAACTCTATGAATAACCAACTTCCAGAATGGAGGCAACTGGAGGCAAGAGTGAAGTGGAACATAATGTGATTTCAATGCGTAACCTGAGGGATTAATTTCAGAATGTCACAAAATATGAAAAATCAAGGGAAATTTGGCAAATGAGAACAACTCGGTACATGTGGGTGATATCAGAGCTCTGTTCAAAATATATTTATAATAGTGTTTTACATTACTTATTAAAATAAGATTATGATGAGCACTTAATATTTTAGACAAAGGAAAAATCCAAAATGTGTACTCAGGAAATGTAAAACTATGTTGTAAAACCATTTGTTTAGATCGGTTTATCAGTTAATCATTGAAAATATATTATGTCCGCTTCACTTTGTTTCAAGTTGCCTCAACCCCAGAGGTTTGAACATTCTGATGACTTAGCGCTTTTAATGGAATGTTAATTGAAATACATTTATATCTGCTTTTACACAGACATTTTCATTACATTTCCTAGTATAATTATCTTATATTATTCAAAAGCTTACCCAATTTCCATTTTCTGTTTTCCAGAGTATGGTGTCCAGAGAGGTCCAATTCTTATACGACTTATTTGTAACTTTGTCTATCTGAACAGGGTAAAACCTCTAAAACAAAATTGTAATTATCCTTTGTCATAAGTAGAAATGTAGCAAAAAAATATGTAAAGAAAAATAACACTTATAGCGATAACATACAAATGTATAATTGTCCAATATATAACACTTTCCTTTTTTCAGTGTTGAAAATGTGGTATATAAATTAGGTTTAAAAAAAAAACGGGCAAAATCATAGCAAATAAAAAAAGGTAGCAAGTAATTTTACAAGCATAATTACTACATCAAATAATTATTATTTACGTTGGAAAACAATGAGCCAGACAAATCCATATAATGACCATACCATTACTTTTATTGTAGATATATTGGGCTACAATTACAAAAGAAAAAAAGGAAAAATAATAATAAAAGACAAAGGTATCTGTGATCCATAAGGTGCAGACCGCAAACCACTGCAGCACGGTATTACAGTATGAGTGAGGAGTTCTTTACATTGCCCCTTAAAGGTGCACTGTGTAACTTTTCTGGTGGAGGGTCAGTTACCTCCTCATCTCAATGGAGATTTTGCTTTGCTCCAGCCTCCTCCACAATATTGCATTAAACGTGTCTTATCTCCACGAAGACAAAAGTGACACCGCCAAGCCAAGTTACATTTTAAAGGGATATGCCACCCCCAGGTCAAACTTGGGCATCTCCCCACAGTCCAGAGACTAAAATAAGTGGTGGAAAGCGTTTTTCTGGTGACGCAGCCATTGTCCAGGTCTGTCGCCACTGACCGCCGCGGTATCTGCAGCTCCTCCGCCTTAGACTGGAGTCTAACGTCGCCAGAGAAAGATTTCGGCCAAAAGGAATTAATTTGCTCGATGCGTTTCCCAATTACTTTGTGTATAGTGCGCATTCATATCGAGTGCAAATAAATGTGCAAATCAACACGGAGAGCTTGACTTGGTCATTTTGGGTGGGAACTATTTTTCAGTGCGGAAAAACACAGACGAAGCACACAGCACGCTGCCAGGGGGATCCCTGTTACGCACCAGGAAGGGAGTTCCCGTTACGCAGCGTGGTGTGTGCTTCGTCTGTGTTTTTCCGCACTGAAAAATAGTCCCCACCCAAAATGACCAAGTCAAGCTCTCCGTGTTGATTTGCACATTTATTTGCACTCGATATGAATGCGCACTACACAGAAAGTAATTGGGAAACGCATCGAGCAAATTAATTCCTTTTGGCCGAAATCTTTCTCTGGCGACGTTAGACTCCAGTCTAACACGGAGTAGCTGCAGATACCGCGGCGGTCAGTGCTGACAGACCTGGACAATGGCTGCGTCACCAGAAAAACGCTTTCCACCACTTATTTTAGTCTCTGGACTGAGGGGAGATGCCCAAGTTTGACCTGGGGGTGGCATATCCCTTTAAGCAGCATTAACACCTGTAATTGAATCTCCATGGAGATTTTAGCCTCTGATGGACCCTCCACCTGAAAAGTTACATGATGCACCTTTAAACATTTGCTGCAGATTACGATGGCCCATTTTCCTCCACTGACAGTTCATTTTGATCCATTCATTTTGCTGGTGTTTTTAGCTGCTTGGTGACTGAAATACTACACACTCCGTCCACTTTGTCACCGCTCTAAAATCCATGCTGGCTTTACAAGTTTTTACTCATCCAGATGCCTTCAAAAATCAGACTTGAATCATTATCATTATAGTTAACACTTTCAAACGTACAAGGAAAAATCCCCACTTTTACTTACTGTTTTATGTTAAAATATATTGTCAGAACATTCAAATACAGCTACGTAACAATTTAAAAGAGGTGACAATTGTGGAATATTTAAATTAAAAAGGGCAGTAACGAATCAAAGAGAATTTACAATATCTTACTGCTAAAATGAAAACACTGTAGTCATCATTTTTAAGCAACAAATAATGTGCATATTTAAATTTGTATGCAATGTCCAAGTCTAGGTAAAAGAAAGGCTGTGTCAGGAAGCGCATCTGGCATAAATGCAAAACCATGCGAATAGGGGAAATACTGCTCTGTAAATGGCAGGTGTTAATGTACGACTGAACACAACTTGGACTGAAACACAACTTAAAGAGGCACTATGGAACTTTTACCAATATTGTTCAATTAGTCAGTGTTTTTATTAGTCAGAAATACCTTGAAAAATATGCATGCTCTCCACAGATCTGACCTCTAGCTTTAATATGTTTTAAGACCATGCTGTGGCACATCCCCAAAGCTATTTAAAAAAAAAGTATCCATTCGGAAAAATGGCATAGTGCAGCTTTAAATTAATATTTGTAGTTAAAATACATAGCATAAATGAATGTTTATATAGTCTTAATTTAAATCAATTGATAAAGTTAGTACAGCAGGTAAAGGGGATCATTCCTAATAGGTTTTCAATAAAGGACTGTGCAAAATAATACGAAACATGCACCACTGATGTAACATTAAAGGAAAATTAACGTTTTTTACAATCTGAGCCTTCTTTCGGCAATAAAACAAGTAGTTTTACTCACCCATAGCAGTTTGGTGTCAATTGGAGCAGTATCGCAGAACTTATGTTGAGCCGTTCTGTTCTACTAATGATCCCGTATCCGTTAGCGTGAGTGCTCGGGGCACTGATTTGCGCTCTCCAAATAACACAAACTTTAGCACTTTTCAAATCACAGAAGATCGCTGTGTCAGGGTAGACTTTTAGTGGATTCCAAAACGGCCTGAAACCCGATATCGCAACAGAAAAGTAAAGTTCAGAGCGGTGTTAGCTTCTTTCGGACTAGCTGTGTTTACAAAACAGCTGAGTTCACGCATGCGCACTGTCCTCTCTGATGACGTCATCAAATGAAACTATAGCTGCATATCGGGTTTCAGGCCGTTTTGGAATCCACTAAAAGTCTACCCTGACACAGCGATCTTCTGTGATTTGAAAAGTGCTAAAGTTTGTGTTATCTGGACACCGCAAAGTAATGCCCCGAGCACTCACGCTAACTGATACGGGATCATTAGTAGAACAGAACGGCTCAACATAAGTTCTGCGATACTGCTCCAATTGACACCAAACTGCTATGGGTGAGTAAAACTACTTGTTTTATTGCTGAAAGAAGGCTCAGATTGTAAAAAAACGTTACTTTTCCCTTAAAGGTGCACTGTGTAACTTTTCAAGTGGAGGGTCCATCAAATGCCATTGTCCGTGGAGATATTATTGCTTTGTCTGGAATGTTTCACAGTATGGCATTAAACCTTTCCATCTTCATGGAGACCAAACCTGACCATGTTACAGGTCAGATCTGTGGAGAGGCGACCACACTCAGTCAGAATGCCTGTTTTTGTACTTTTTTGAGCTATAAATACACCTGTAATTGAAGAAATGTAAGGTAGAGCTGTTTAATGTCATACCGTGGAACATTCCAGGCAAAGCGATGGCATACCCATAGAAACGAGGCGAGGGAGCCCCAAACCGAAAGGTTCCACAGTGCACTTTTAATGTCTGTTCTTGCATGTCCATATACTCACACAGCCTTTACTGTCCATTGAAAAACACATGTCAAATACCAGCAGACCAATACTAAAGACATCACGGCATCTTAAAACTGTATTTACAAATCTTTTTCTCCGACTATCCTCTCTCCCTTTCACACTCTTGATATGAGGTAACGTATGGCGCCCAAGTGCAATGCTCGATTGTGCTACATGTACAAAATAATAAAAGAAAATGAAAGTAAAATTGCCTGAAAGTAGTTAATTGTAATGACACTACTTTTTGCAAACAAATTAAAAATATACAAGTTTGGGTACAGACGCCACATTAGGCTTACATGTATTTTTGTTATAATTAAAATCAAGACACAAAATTATTATAGGTGTGGCACTGTGTACGCTCAATTTCACATTCATTAAGCTTCGTAATCCCTCCCTCTAAATTGAAAGCCAAATGCACTCTAAACTCCATTATTTTTTGTGACAGGGGAAAATCATATTGAGGTGTCGTTATATTCGTGGACAACAGGGGGCGACACCAGGCTTGAGAACTGCTGACAGACTGCACTTGTTGAGGGCAGTGACAGGATTACTGAAGCTCTAAGCCAGCAGCGGATTCACATTGTTTTTCTTTCTTTCTTCACATCTCGAATTCACATGGGGAAAAGGTGCACCAGATGGACAAGTATGGCACACAAAGTTAAACAAGCTTTTGGCAAACAGTAGGAAACCGGGCTCAGCAAAGAGTGACAGATCTTACATCCTGTCTTCTACATTTAAAAGATTTGTTACTTAAGTTATAGTACGTACCCTGCGCTCTTTTTGGTTTAAAAAGGAAGCACAATCACAGCTGAACCTAGGTTAGCAGAGACTTGAACTGCATTTAGAAGATGCATTAAAGATCCCATGACATGGTACTTCTTGATGCTTTTATATGGCTCCTTAATGGTTCCCTAATACTGTAAATGAATCCTTCTTCAAAATCAACACTCAGTGCATGAGAAACAGATAAGATGAGAAAGAGTAATTTTTCTCTCTCTGAACAGGCCATAATGGGCGTTGTTGCTTGAATGCAAATGAGGAGGACCGAGATGGCCTATAGTAGAGGGTGGGGGCGTGGCCAAACTCTCCACTCTCAGCTCTCAGCTGTGCGCTCTCTGATCCATTTCCGCGTTTTTGCGTGGAGAAGAGATTAGAAGCGTTCCATTGAAAAATAAACACATTTCCACAGAAAATAAAATCAAACCACTGCTGTTCAAAGGTCCAGAGGCTCAGATAAAGGACTTCCGAGCCTAGAAACACTCGGACGTGCCTCCAGGCAAATAAAAAAACGCATTTCGCATTGCCTAGCGCATTCGCAGTCCAAACTCTCTGGGCGTGATTTACAGAGACGCTGAGTACAGACAGACGGGGGTGGAACTGCATTTTTCAAGCAAGGTGCCTTGTTGAGAATCGCCTGTTTGAACTGTGTTTTTTTTCTAACACAGAAAAGGATCGCAAATGCTCAGTTTAGACATTTCGCAACTTTTAACCATGGGGGGGGGAGCTCACATTAACGTTCAAAAACCTCAGAAAGTGAACATTTCATGCCATGGGACCTTTAAGCTTTTTCTCATTCTCATTATAAAGAAGAGGCCTTATGTGAAAGCACAGAACCTCCAGTATTCCCTCGCTGAGCTGCAGAGGTTGCACTAGCACTGATTCATGACTGGCCGCAGATGCTGGGGTTTAGGTAGTGAACATTCAGATCAGAGGCATTTTAGATTTAAACCAACTGGATTTCAAGACTGAAACTGGAGACTCATGTGAGGCTCATTCTGCTTTCTGATTAGATAATCATCTTCAGATCTGAATCCCCAAATTATAACATAAATAATGATGTTTTTGTAATTAAGAATAAATCAGCACAATCATCTGTTTTTAACATGTGCATTACGCATCAGGGGTTACAGACAGGTCAGGTTTTCCCAATTTTAAATTTAAAAAAATGCTAAAATCGTACCTTCAAATTAATTTAATATTATGAAACTACGAAAACGTTTTGCAAGAATGTCTGCATTTGAATTTTAAAAAAGTCCAAAAGCATTTAAAAAGTATAACAGTATCATCTTTCATAATTAACTGCAATAACAGCATACTGTCAATCCAATGAAAATAATAATTATTTAGTAAACAAACGCATTATCCTGTTATTTCCATCCACTTTTGCTGAGGCCGGTTGCTCACTGAAAAGGCACACCATTGGAGCATTCAGATTCTACAAGACCTGCCACTGCCACAGAGTTAGAACACGACTCCAGTGCACCGTCACATGAGGTAGAGGCACCTTTGGGTGGGATTACTTGAGCGGCAGACATTTTTTAAATATTTTTCATCAAGTTTAGAAATACAAAAACTGTAGCTTAAAATTTCAGAGTGCAATCCGATTACCTATACAAGCTTTCGTTTGATCAAACTTTTTGCTCAGCGATCTATCCAAATGATATAAAAACAGGCTTTCGTGCAGGGTTAACGTTTCGCCATCTCCCCCAAAGTGTAAATTCAACCTCAAGTATGGGAAGGGGGGGTTGGGGGGTTGGGGAGGTGGGGACACGGACGCAGCGCTCTTTTGCAGCTTTGATGGCTGGCAAACAAGACAACCAAAACAGATTCCAAAAATAAAGTCAAAAGAGGTATTATAGTTACAGTGCAAAAAGGTTGAGAAATTCAAGCTTAATACAAAAAACATAGCACCAAACAAAACAAAATATATAGATAGAAAATGCATGCAATTAACTGAGGTATTTTAGTGAAAAGGGCTTACTGATGAGGAAAAAAAAAAGGGAGAAAAAGCAGAATTTGTATGACAGAACAAGTCTGGCTTCCTTGTGTTATCAAGGAGTCTAGAGCCTTACATAGCGTCATATACGGTTGCTTTGGTAAATATGGGATGCAAAGTAACGAGTGCGATTGAAATGATTGGCGTCATCTGAAAAATGTCCAATTGTTTAGAAAAAAAGTCTGCAGCATTATTTTTGTTTAGTTTTTTGTCGTTTTTCTATGTGATGTCATATATATATTGTATATAAACTGGAAAGACAGAGCAAAATGATAGAATATTGTCACCATTCGTTCTAGTATCAAAACACGAGAAACCAAAAGTCACCAAGATAATGCCATAGAGATCTCGCTTTCTCACACACGGTCTAAATAGGATATATCCATAGATTTCAACATTTATAATAGAAGCCATCCAGTTGTCATGGTCTTTACATTATAGCTACAAGAACATGCGCTTTCAAAACTAAATTACAGTAACTGGGAATGTTGAAAATTCCTATTCAGGACTATCAATTCTTTTTTTTAAATAGATTTATATACTTTGCTACTTATATGATTTTGGTGTCAACGTGACCACGCAATTGTCAAAATAACAGATCCTAAGATGGAGTAAGTGCAAAATGATTTCAGGAAACCATTTCAAGAGGAGGAGGTGCCACCAGGTTTTGAGTTGCTCCAGTGGTTTCTGTGTGCCAGGTTCAAAACGGACTGGCTCTAGTGCACAGGCTGAGGAGTTTAGCGTTGTTTTTTTGTCTTTTTCACATTTTTTATATATTTTTTTCCTACATATTTTGATTTACACTTTTTTTTTATTTAACTATTTACAAATCTAATACTACACAAAAAGCAACAGTAAGCCTCATCTCACAGACATTACCGAAAACATTGCGGAATAGACATAGCGACCTGACCTTATTTTCATTTTTTAAAACACTTTTGCTAAACGTTAATAAAGCACTCATGTGATTAACGAAGAAAAGGAAAGTAAAAAGATTGTGTCTGCGCAAATTAAAAATGTAAATAATCCGATGATAGCAATGAAATCTGTGTGAGATCCGTCTCCGTGTTTCTCCTCGTCTCTTCTCCTTCAGACTGGTTGCCTTGGTTGCGCCATCGAAAAGGCTAACGGGGATAGCTAGCGTCGCGCTGTGCCGGGAAGTGCGTTGTTAGCTTAGGTGCTAATGCAGTGAGCTGTGGTGTAGCTCAGTTGTTTTGGACCTGAGGTTGATTGGCTTTGAGACTGCGCAGGGCACGGCGGGCGGCGGCGGACTTGGCGATACGGTAGCTCCGCCCCACGCCCTTGAACTTGCCCTTCCCCACGACCTCCACTGTCACGCGCACTTTTCCGTCGTAGGTCCTCTCTGCAGGGCTGTGGGGAGACAGAGATAGAACACAATCAGAAAGCAGAACGTGCATAGACAATAGACATGTAGTGGGTTTGGACTATGAACGCACGATTTTAGGTCGTTTTCACACCAGGAAAGTCCGATAGTTCACTTACTTTGGTCCGGACCAAATTTTTTTTTTGGTGCGGTTCGCTTTCACACTGCACTTTTTTCCTAAGTGAACCAACATCTGTAAACAAAACCATGTGTGCTGAGGTCATCCAGCCATTGGACAGAAATGAGCCGTGTCCAAACACGTGGAGGAGGAGAACCATGGCGTTACGTGCTGTTTTCAGTGTAGTCATATGGTTTGCACAGTTTTTACAGTTCTCACTAGAGATGCGCGGATGGTGGTTACGGCTAAACCGCGGAGCGGGTGGATGACGTGACGAAAAATAATATTTTTTATTAAATTCGGGCGGGTGGCGGTTGAACAACCAAATTTGTGTGCAGTGCAGAGAATTTTGGAATTATCATAAGTTGGCGGATGACGGACGGGCGCGGTTTGAAAATTCCTGAAAAAACGTGCGTGAAAATGGATAGTGGACGGATCACGGTTTTTTCATGTGGCTGCGGATGGAAAAAAAGCCTTTTTTTCCATCTGCATATCTCTAGTTCGCACAAATGTTTGAGCAGCATCGTGTGATTTACACTATTGTACAATCAATTTCCAAACAACGAAGACACAGGGCAGGACGGCTACGGAGGACAGCGCTCATGTGTGCGCATCAAGTTGAGACTCTTGCTCTTCACGGAAAACGTAAGTAAGGCTCGTTTTTAGTTTTATTTACTTTAGTCAGCCTCGGTTTCCCATAATGCTCGATATACGACGGGAGCTCGTTAAGTACAAAAAGCCAACTTGTGTCGGATCGAGTCCGGTCTGCATTCTCACCTCAAACGAACCGCACTAGGATTCGAATGGTACCGTGCAGAGATCGAGCTTTTTAGGTGGTCTCTGTTTGTTTGTTTGCTACGGATCGAGATTTTTGGTTTTTATTCACACCAGCCCAAAAGGTCCGAATCAAAGGACGAACCAAACAAGGCAGGTGTGAATATACACCCTTAGAGATCAGCCTTGTAGCTGAATTGTTGTTCTGTGTGTGCTAAAAGTCACAGTCAGCCCTGAGTGGACCCAGACTTTATTTAAACAGACGTGATTGGGCTGTGCACTCTCCAGTTACGCTAGAGTCTGACAAGGACCCCCAAGTCTCTCTCCACTGACACATTCTTAAAAGATATCTGCTGTAGAACTCTTCTGTAGGCACGCCCATTTTTACTCTCATTAGCACAAAGGGATCTACGCGTCTCATCTCGTCACCATCTTATGCGTGCAAAGTGGAGCATCCTGATCAGTAAACTTAATCAAAAATCTACCTGTTAATTAAGTTAAGTTAAATAACTTAATTTATTTATTTAACATCAACAACCATCTCCCGACATCACACTAGTCTGTCGCAATTCATTTTAACCGTACAGCTTATGCAGGGCTGTGGTGAGAAAAAAAAACTGTTCTAAAATAACAAAAATATATATATTTTTAATATATTATATTAAAAAATCAATAAAAAAGGAGCGTGTTTGACCACATTCTAACATTGCATCTGAAGGTATGTATATGAAAAAATTAAGCCTCAGCATTTATAATCAGTTTTAATCAATTTACAGTAAATCCGTTTCATTTTTATTAGGAATTTGGTCCTGTTCATTCACCTTTATTAGACGCTAAAAATATTTGTGTGTTTATTCCAAGTTTTAGTTTACATCCAGTTCAAGTTTTTGTCAGCAAAATTACTACATAGACAAAACACACAAAAATGTTGGCTTAAAGTAGCTTTTTCTGTTTGCCATCAACCCTAAAGAGTGATCAGAAATAAAATGTGTGATCTTTCCAGAAGTTAATATGACGATGACTGAACTTAAATTACTTTTTTTTTTTTAATGACAATGCTCAACAGGTTTTCCTAGTTGTTTTTAAAATCAAAACTTAGTACCTGAACTTGGCAGTTTCTGGCTCCATCTCGAGCAGCTCTCTCACGGGAGAGCGTGGCACATTGGCAGAGAATTTTTCTGTAAATTGACAAATCACAAAGTTTGTATATTTTCCACCCAAACCATTCTATCAAACATTTGAGCATGCTCTCATTCAGCACCTGATTCAATTCATAACCCTGTGTCTCACCTATAAGTGGCCTCATCATTGGATAATACACCTGCCACACAGTCTCCAGGGACATGCCGCTGTCCATGTAAACGGCTCCGGCTAGAGACTCAAAGATGTCCCCCATCGCTTTGGGCACCTCGATGTCCTCCTCTTTCTCCTCGTCCTCCTCGGAGCGTCGCAGCTGAAAACAAATCACATAACTGAACAGCGGTGGAAAAGTACAGTAAAGTTCTTACCATTATTTAAAAGTCCTATATTACGCAAAATCGATTCTTGAGCTTTTAGCCATGTTATGTTACCTCATCAAAAACAAACCTCGAGTTGTGTTTTGTTTCGTTCACACATGTTTAAGTAAACCCTTTATTATTACTTTGTCTACATCTCAGAGTCAGAGAAGAAGTCATTTTAAATATGCAGGGTTTGTGTGTTAAACAGTTGAGTGAAAAAATAACAGGTCAGAAAATAGCACAATATGGGCCCTTTAATCTACTGTAGAGCTGTGTTGAGAGATTTGAATAGGTCCATATTAGTAAAGCATATTTCTCCTCTATAGTTGTATACGCTCTGTCCTGGAGGCATAACAGTACTTCTCCAGAACTGAATCAGACCTGAGCCAAGTTCGACATTTCCAGCCAAATTAAATCCAACTGGACTTTCTCTTGAGTCCCAAACTCATGTGAATATGAACCAGATTCATAGAAGCTGACAGCCCCGTTACACAAGGGTCATTTTAGAATGTGGAATATTATTTAATGGGGAAAAAGAGAGCAAAGGTTAGGTTACTAGTTCTCCTCTTATGGCTTTGTTGTTGAGGATTAATGTGTATTGTGGGACCATTTCTCAAAATAGTACTTCAGATTCGATGAAACTTGACAATTTATACTCAACCTACATTGATCAAAAACATTCAAGTTTTGCTAAAAGTGCACATTTTTACCTCCCGTCTCGGTTTCGTGCAACTTATTTTTTGGCGTTTTAAATATGATCATGGCCACAAAAAAGGCTCATCAGGCCATTTATAAAGAGAAAAGGTTAACCACAAGAAGCACAATAATGTAGTACAGTTAAAATGGAATTAGTACCATTGGATAAATACTGTACAATTAGTGCTAAGAGATTAAAAGGGCCCATATTACACTATGTACTGATCTATGTTATGTTTCCTCATCGCAAACATACCTGGAGTAGTGTTTTGTTTTGTTAACACATGTTTACCACACAAATAGTGTATATTTAAGCTGTGTGAATGAAACAAAACAACTCCATGTATGTTTTTGAGGAGGCATCAAGATTCTAACACTGCTTATAGTTTACAAGAGTCAATTTTGTGTGATACAAGACGTTTAAACTAAACAAAAAACAAGAGCGATTAATATTAAGAAAAAAGGTGATTCATTATAACTGTCGCTAATCTCACCTCAGAGTCCATCCCTTGCATCTCGTTCTTCTCGAGCTGAAACTGCACGAAGTCATCGATGACGTGGAACAGTTCGGGGGAGATGGCCTTGAAGTACTTGTGATAGTCGTACTTCACGGCCAGAGAGGCAAAGATGGTGTTGTTGACGAGGGCGGAACGCAGGTCTGTGAGCACGCCGGGCGAGTGCTGCCGTGGATCTTCATAAAGGTGCTTAGTTATGAGGTAGTCTAGGATTGCATCGCCAAGAAACTCCAGCCGCTGGTAACAATCTGAAGAGAAGGGAAAGTAGTAAGATCATTGGTATTAGGCTCTTCATGATTGCACATTTAGAGCTATTGCTTATGTTGGAGTTTATATTTAAAAAGCTATTCATTTGATATGAATTTATTTATTATAAAAGGTGCACTATGTAACTTTTTGGTTGAGGGTCCGTCACCTGCTTGTTTCTATGGATACATGTATGTCATTGCTCTGCTGGGAATGTTCCACAGTATGACATTAAACAGCTCTACCTTACCTTATTCAATTACAGGTGGTTTTATAGTTCAAAAATACCTAGAAAAACAGGCATTCTGACTGAGCGGGGTCGCCTCTCCACAGATCTGACCTGTATTTTTGTCTGGTTTAATCTCCATGAAAATAGAAATGTTTAATGCCATACTATGAAACATTCCAGACAAAGTGGATGATATATTGTGATATGTGATTTATACATTTTTTTAAATCATGAGAACAATGAATGTAACCAATTAATTTTTGTGAATAATTTTTTTTTTAAATCAATCTGGATGCATTTTGAATCGAGTTTTGAATTTTTCTTACACCCCTAGTAATTATCTTAATTAGTATTACTATGGACCACAAGTTTGCAATAAAGATATCAATTTATTGTGCAACTGTGTAAAAACTAAAGTGCCTGAAGTTGTATTTTAGTTGAATCTACACATCTACTGCTCAATTTCAGATAGAATTACATTAAATGCATCAAATTATACGAGATGGGTGAAACTTGAGTTGCCTTCTACAGAAGACAACGCCCATATCAAAGCCCACTTGGATTCCATGAGCAAATTCCCACCATATAATTGTATTTTTTACCAAATTTATAATCAAAACAAAGCCTAACCCACTATATGTGAACCATGAACCTGCAATAGGGGTTTAGCTGCTTTTTTTCCCCCTCAGTAAATACAAGGGGGAATCCAGCTGCATTTTAACATACTTATGCAATTATATAAACCCACTGAATTCCCTACATCAAAATATGAGCTCCAAATGTTTAGATCAGTGGGAGCATTGGACCCAGCTGTTTCTCTTTAGCTTGTCCAAATAGAACATGGACACAAACCTGTGATGGTGTTGTAATGGTAGGAGGCGTGGGTGAAGGCCTGCAAAAGATAGGCCTTATTCTGAAAAGTGTAGTTGATCTTCTTCTCAAAGTTCTCAAAGCCGGAGATGAGGTGGAGGAGGGTGCGCTGGGCGTGAGGGTGGTCCAGCATGCAGCGCGGGGGGATCTTGAGCCAGCCGTAGCCCAGGTCCAGAGCTTGGATGTGGTGGGAGGGGAGGAGGGAGGTGGGGCGGTTCTCCAAGATGCTCCTCTCCAGTGGTAGCACCTGATGACAAGACAACAGAGCGGAGCACATGTCTTAAGCAGAAACAGCTTGAACATTTCAGATTTGAAGTTTGGTGCTGATTTTCAGTCCAGGGATAATTGTAACTTAAGCTGTTCTGGAAATATTATCCTCTTAACCCTTTGCTCCTGCCTCTGCTGGTTTCTCCATACATTTATATATATATATATATATATATATATATATATATATATTTTTTTTTTGTAAATGGTAGTAAACATTCAATATACTAACGTTATCAAAATCACCAAAAGATAACCAATGTCTCGATTTTCATACTTTACGGACCGTCAGAAACAACTTACTTAAATTACACAAAATATACACATTGTTGTTATGGTTCAGACATATGTAAGAGTTTATTTTTTACATTATTTTTTTCCCCCTCCAAATTAGTACACGATCTGCAGTTCAGCTGAAGAAATACAACCTTGTATGAAGTTACTCTATGGGTTTTAGAGTTTTTAGCACTGTTGTCATGGCATTTAACAGTTCAAAAAACAAAACCTAAAAAAAAAAAAAAAATCTAAGTAGTACACAAAATGGCGTCTATAAACAGGGAACTGATACCTGAAGAAATATATACTTCTATAGTGTCATAGGTTACTACTGAATATTTATAAACCATTTCAGTTCTAGTTTGGCAATTTGCCACCATTAAATGTTTTTAGAGTAAGATTCAGATTCAAGGCCAAAGTTATTCTTCACTGTCACCATAAATACTATATCAACTCTTTCTTTGCATTACATTACTCTTTGTACAGATGACAAGTACTATAGTGTTTTATTCTTCCCTTTTCTTCCCTGGAACTCAATATTGTACATTTAGAACAGTTTTTGTGGTTTAAATCTGCTCTTGGGTTATTATGGCACAAATGAGTTGCAATATATTATGGTTTAATATCTATATTTATGTCATACTTCAAATTTTGTTATCATGACAGGCCTGCTTAACATGTTCTTGCTACACTTACCCCACTAAATGCACTGACCTCTCTAATGTAGTTAAATCAGACAGGCTCCGAGTGATCTCACCTTGAGGCCCAGCGAGCACAGAAACATCTGGGCTGCCCTCTCTCCACAGCTGGTCAGGTAACACCCCAACAGCGCCTCCACACAGTCCGCTATGCTCTTATCTGCAATGCACTGCTCTGTGTGAAGATCGTACGAAATTGACTGTTTCCCCAACTCCGCTCCGCAATTCTCCTCCGAGGGGTTCCAAAAGCCCACCACGAAATCGTCTTCTTCTCCCGCTTTACTGGGGTCCAAGTAGCACATGGCATCCCAGGAGCTGTAGTCAAATTCCTCGGACGGGCCGCTGTGGGTAGACTCAGGCTGGTAGTGTGCGGAGCTGTGGGGAGGGGGCTTCTTGGGGGTCTTCCACTCGTATGGGGAGTCAGGGCCGGGGCCTGGAGGGGGGGTGGGGGTGAAGGTGCTCAGAGAGATCTTTTTGCCAAAGGCGCCGGAGCCCAGAAGCATGTTGTCGATAAACCTGGTGAAAATAAAAAGACAGAACACGATTTCACTTAAGTGTCGTACTTTGAGAATTATTCAATTGTTTCAAAGGAACTGAGAGGTTTAACAAAAAATAAATAAATAAAACTATAATATATGACTGCAGTGAATACTCAGTGAACTGAAATGATTCACATCTCACTGACAATTTAACATTTTTGAAAGGACCCCCCCCCCCCCCCCCCCCCCCCCCGACTGATTTGTGGACTTTTACCGAGATACCCTGAAGCTCCCACGTCCTGTGTGTTTTTGTATTTTTTGGTTTATTAAATATAGAAAAAGTAGAATTCATAATTATTAAAATGCTACATTAAAATTCCACAAAAAAATTGTTTTAACCCCACCCCTCTCTCATCCAAAAGGGAAGCTTAAAAAGTTAAAATGTGCAGGTATAACAAACACTTATGGAAGTATTATTCTGTGCCTACGCTCACTGTAATGCATCTATTTTGGGTTTTCTTTTTACCTCATTATTTTAATCAATTATAAGAAGTTGTCATATGTTTAGAGAGGCACAATAAGCACAAACTTCAGACAATACCTTTCTAATCTATACTGGGGTTTGTACTGTACTAGTTATAGACATAAGAAATATAATAATAATCATATTAATATTATTAAAGTAAGGTATGTACTTATGAAAGAAAAACTCAATTAAATTCAAAATGTTGAACCTGATGTGCTCCTTGTAGTACTCGAGCTCATCCTCCATGTTGACTTCATCCTTTGGCTCGTCCTTCATCAGCAGCTCCTCCTCCTCTTCCTCCTCTTCACACTCGTCGTCGTCAGAGTCCATCCCGGGCTGACCGTTGGACTGGACCTCCTCTTTGGGCTGAAAAATGGCAAAAAATATATATAAATGGGTAACAAAAATGTCTTATGGGCAATTTGAGTTCAATTTAAGTGTTATGCAAACTTCCATTTTCATTGCATTTAGGGTTAGGAAAATTAATAATTTAATATTTATGGAAAAGACCTAATACAACTACCTACATTTTATTTGAGCATCTAAAAAAAATAAATTCATAATTGGATGCAGACAGTACACAGATCTGCTTATACGATTATGTATTGGGTAAGACATTTTCCTCAAATACACACATACACAAATAAAATCTGGAATAGCCCTTTAAATATACAAATGTTCTAATATTTTTTATCATATTGTATCAGGTCTAAGTACCAAGTCCAAGTAATTTCCTTTATGGATCATTAAAGTCTGTCCAAGTCTGTTTCAAGTTTACCTTGAAAGAATTCCACACTTTTGGTCTTTATATTTTGATCATTATGTAGTCTTTCCCACCATACAAACAAACAGGAATTTTACAGTTGCTGCCTAAATTACTTCAATCCCAGTAGCTTCTGAACTCACAAAGTAGCTCAAAGACACTTACAATCTTTGTTTCCACAGCTTGATGTTATGATAAATGTGCCCTCTCCATTTGCCTATTCAGCTAATCATGTAATTGTCTTAAATATGTTTTTCTTGAGTTAAAGGCATATTATATCAATTTTGTGGAATAGAAACATTACATCCATTTTCCTTTCATTTACACAAGAGGAGTCTAGGATCTCTAATCAAAACAAAGGCAGAGTCAGACAAAGTTATTGCCTGCCCTCTACTGGTCACATAAGAGTATTTCAGACTTTGCCCACCTCGTCTGAGTTCAGTTTGTCGTTGCTGCTCTTGTCCTGGTTGACCACGTATCCAGGGGGCAGCCAGTTCACAGGGGGGTCAAAGATGGATACCACCATCCGACTGGGCAGGCCCTTCTTCTTCCCCAGGCGGTACAAGTTACAGTTGCTCACCTAAAGTATATATTAGTTATATTAAAATATGTGTGGCAAAGGCTAAAACGGCACATAGGGTTGTGATCTGACCTTCTTGCTGCGCATGTAGCTGAGGCGCCCCTCGTGGGCATCGGGGTAGGTGCAGAACAGGTACGTGGTGATGGCGTGCTTCAGAAAAGAGTCTCCGAGCATCTCCAGCCGCTCCAGGTTGAAACCGTCGCTGGCATTGGACAGGGTGAGGGCCTGCAGGATGAGCCCCGGGTTGGGCCCCAGGCTTTTGGGAGAGTCTCCTGCCAGAGCAGGACAAGGTGCTGTGGGGGCCCGGGGGCAGACTGAGGTAGCTTTATCTGGGAGATCTGAGGTCCTCCGGGTACAATCATCTTCAGGACAGGATCGAGGAGCGGGCTGCACAGGAACTGAGGTAGTGACTTGTATTGATTCAGGGCTGGCCCGCTCAGCGGCGCTAGGCTGGGAGCGTTGGCAATTGTCATGTGGGTGAAGGTGCTCTTGTGGGTGGCCTTCGTCACATGGGGTGACTGTGGCAGTGCCGTTTGTTAGGTTCCTGGTGCAGGGTTCGTCAGAGTCAGAGTTCATCTGAGGGTCAGAGTTCACTGAAGGGTTGGAGGTTTCAGTTACTTGGTGATTACAGTGACCTTCGTCATCCCCCTCACATGACTCAGAACAGGACACATACGTCTTACTGTCAATGGATCTTTTCCAGCCAAAGTCGAGGTTTGGATATCTGCCAGACACACACAGAGGGGTAATTTAAAGAGCGAATACAGCTCAACTCAGTTTATCCACCAGGAAGACAAAAAGGTCATTGGGTTAGAGCCACATTATCTATACAACTAAATATAGTGAATGTTTGTGTAGTGCTCCAGTTAAATACCTGAAGTCTGGGGGCAGAGTCTGGGAGCCCACCCCAGCCTCAGTGGCGGTCTGAGAGCGCAGCTCTTCTGCGATGAGGAGGCAGTGGAGGCGGTACAGGATACTGGGCAGACACACCGCCTTCCTCCACAGGGACGCGGGGATGGGGTGGATGGCACAGAGCTCGGGGACCAAAATCTACAAAGACAGCATTCTTGAGTATTTAAAGGAAAACTAACTTTTCTGGTGGGAGAGCCACTACATAGTTGTTTCCATGGAGAGGTATGACATTAAACTAGTCATTCATGCATTTATTCAATGACATGTGTCATTACTGCTCAAATAACACATTCTTGACTGCTTGTTACATACATTTAATGCCATACAGTGGAAGATTCCCAGTTCCGAAAAGTTTCATAGTGCAGCTTTAACTTAAAAAATGTATTGCTGTGGTCCATTACCTGTTTGTTCTGCAGGCTCTCCCATTTGGCCTTTCTCTTCTCTGCGCTGCTCAGGGGCAGAGCTTTGCCTTTTTGGTTCAGGTGTCGAGGGGTTAACAAGTTTAATCTGCAGAAACACAATGACACTCAATAATGGAACAAAAGCTAATATTAATCAAACTATCAAATAAATATTCTGATATTCTGACCTGGAGGAGGTGTGGTCCACATCCAGCAGTGGTTGGTTGAGGTTGGATAGGTCCAGGTTGTACTTGGTTTTGTAATACTCTGCAAACGTCTCATACTCCGGTGAGGGGAACTTACTCAGGGGCGTTAGGTCTGTGTACACATCGGCCACGTAGAAGCGGTGAGGCTGGTCAAAGTTACGATACCTGAAAGAAAAAGATACAAATAATTTAAGTGATTTGCTACATTACGTTTTCCATATTAACATTTACATTAAAAAAAACTTTATTGCAACAGAAATTATTTTTTTCTTATCTAGTCATTTTGTTACATTACCTTTTTCATTGTGAATAATTGTAATATCTCTTCCCACAATAAATTTAGATACAGTAACAAACCCACTATTACGGCTTTTTGTAATCTGATCATGCAACTGACTTTAATCTGTTTTTTACATTTTTCCCATGTGTGTGATATTTTCCAGTCCCACCCATACCTTGGAATGATGACGGCATCCTGGTAGTCCTCCAGTTTGAAGGTGAAGGGGGTCTGTTTGGTGTACTGAGTGGTGGGGATGCCAGTGCGCGCCTCAGACTTTTCTATGTCCTCCATGAACTTAAAGTCCATATCCAGAGTATTGGACTCACCAACTAAAGACACAAGATGAACAGAGGGCTCAGAAAATATTACAGTAAAATAATTTAAGTTAAGACCACTTTATGCAACCATTATAATAAACATAAAAACATTGTAAACCACTTTGTAAATGAAATGTGCATTGTTGATAAAACTTGGATAGAAAATGGAAAATTCTCAATAGTCAACAGGGATGAAAGTGGCCAATCATGAAAAAAGCGGAAAGTCCCCCCCCGCTGGAAAATTTTAAATTTCTGAAATTTGGATTTCTATATGCTATATGTTAGCAATAAAATAAAACTGTACATAAAAGTACAAAAAAACACATTTTATTAACAGGTAGGCCTACTAGGAGTATATATTGGATTTGTTTTTGCGTTACACTTTGTCTAATCAGAGGCATTGAGGAGGAGCTTATGCGCGCTGAAAGGCGCAGGTGAAAAATCGAGGAGCGACGCGTTAAGTGAGGCACGGGCAGGTAGGATGAGGTATAGGATGTTTTATAAAGTTTAACCTGTGTACACACAATGGTACAGGCTGTTGTGAAAGAGCTGCGCTCACTCGCTCGGTCCGCGGCTCCAGACACAGGCTTGAGCCCGTGTTTAATACGAAGTTTAATACGAGACATGTACTTTTGTTCTGAATACGGGACGATTCTGTTTTTCAAGGGACTGTTGGCGACCCTAAACACAACTATACACCCAAAATCTTTCTCAACGAATTTGCACAGATGTAAAAAAAAAAAAAAAAAAAATTACCCCGCAGCTGGAAAAAAAAGCGGAGATCCGCTAAAAAACGGAACTCTTTCATCCCTGAGTCAAAGAGAAGTTTTGGAGTAATGGTGTATCGAATACAGATTGCTCAAACACATGCATGAATCAGTGTGAATGCAGTGAGTAAAAGGGAAAATGACATAACATAGTTAAATGCAAAGGTTAATTTTGCATAATACGTTTTAAATAAATAAAAATACATAAATAAATACAAATTATTATTGTGATAATAAGGCAAGTCTGAGGTGCTCATTCACTCACCAACATTCAGAGGTAGAACACAGTAAGCAGAGTCTGCGAGTACAGGTTTGAACTCGAGGGCAGGTTTCTCCAAACGCAGGATGTGAGAGAAGATGTACTGATGCAGCCTCGTAATCAAATCTAACTGCCCCGGGGTCAGAGTGAAGTCGGACTTCTGCAGCTCGATGGAGATGGTCACCTCTCCAGAGCGAGTGTACACAGGGAAATGAGGGATCTACAGGACACAGAGAGGTTAGAGTTGGTAATGTAAGAAATATAATACAATAAAATACAATACAGGCCAAAACTGTGATATTGTGAAGTTGAGACTGCTGTTAAAACATATCTAACATGATTTTCTTCAGGACACAAGTTTATTACAGTTTATCTATAGCATTTCAAGAGGTAAATACTCATCTGCTTTTTCTGAAAGTCATTACCTACTTTTAATATTGACATTTAGATAATGTTGCATGCCTCGTACCTCAGTAAAACCACAAAGAATAGCATGACCATTTGATCCTTACTCGAGGTATAGGTTTAGCGGTGAGGATCCCAAAACATCTAGTGGTGTCCTCTGGGGGGTACAGCTTCCTCCTCCTGAAGTTCAACTCATCGGGCAGAGGTGTCGTGAGGACCATCCCGATCACATACAGGTAATAGGTCTGTCCCGGCATAGCGTAACTGTCTCGCAAACACACTGGTATCTAGAAAGGAAAAACAGAAGATTACAGTGAAACATCTGAACAAAAGCAAAAAATGAATAGTCATTGTTGGGCTTCACAACAAATAGGCCTATTGCCTGTAATGCTTCACATAAACATTATTAATAACAAACAAAAAAACAAAACAATTATGCCATTTTCAGCACTGGCATAGCACAAAGAAAACATCCATCTTGGCCTCTAACACTGGGACCTTTTTGCTATGCTCGGCACTGTGCAGCCCAATTTATTGTGTGTTTTTTTCTTATTTACTTATTTGAATTATATACAAGCCTTTTGTACTTTTTCTATGGGTATATGTGATGTTTTAGTCATTGTGTTTGTCTTATGTTTAATGCGTGAAAAGTCCCTCAGTCGTCCAGGTAGAATCCATGATAACAGGATCCATGATAACAGGCTTCGTCAGCTCAGAGCTGACGAAGCCTCTCGGATGAGCGGCGAAACGTTTTCAACCAAACAAACTTTGTCCAGTTGACAAATTGAACTTCTCCTCTTATGTTTAATGTGCACTGTGGGCCTACAGAGCGCTGCCATTTCAAATCCAGTGTGTGCAACCTGTACATAATGGTTTTTGACAATAAAGCTGACTTTGAATCTTTTTTTATCAACTGACAAAGGAATACTGTCCACTGGCCCCCACCTTAAAGCAACATTTTCAGTAAAATGGAACCAACGAACAACAAAACTTACGGCTTTTGGGTAACACTGCCTCCTCTTGGTGGAGCCAGGTCGTCCTGGGACAGTGGTCTCCTCTTCGTCGTGAAGGTCCAGCTCCTCTTCATATTTCACGGTCTCTTTCCCCACAGGCATCAGGTGATCATCCAGCTCCCCTGAGAGAAGAAACGCGCGTGTAAGATCTTAATGAAAACAATGCCATGGGTGTGTTAATATTGCACAAAGTAAAATGTTCTTTACCTATTTTGTGAAGCTTCTCACAGCACAATAATGCAACAGCTTTCTCTGCCAGTCGAGCACAGTTCATCACAGGGCCCTGTCACAAAAATCACTCTTGATTATACATGGATTCTAACAGTCCCTCTCAACAGAAATCAGATTGTTAGTAGAAATTAAGATCAAGTTTTCTTACCTTCACCGGGGCTCGCAGGGGGGAGTTTATGGGTAAAAACAGAGTTGACTGGAAGCGCCCATCTTTTGTCTCTACAGTTTTACATTTGGGAGCCAAGTGTGTGAAAGGGTCACTGGGCAGCCTCGCACAATATCTGAGCAAAAATGTTCAAATTGTTAAGAAATAAATCAAGTGAATTTTCCAAGCACATACATTCCTTTACATTCTATTCTATTGCACTTTTACCTGTTGATGTGCCCGATGGCCGTGTTAATGGTGACCCTGGGCCCTCCATCTTCGGTCCGAAGCACGTACGGAGGGAGGATGTTGTCATCATCCAGAATCTGCTCCACTTCAAACTCTCCAACTTCCACTGACTTTGAGCATTTGTTTCTCAAGATCTAAAACGTTAAATAGCAGTGATAAAATCTGGTATATAAATGGGAACTAGGGATGGGGACGATCCGATCCAGTATCATTATCGGGTTCCGATATCAAAGTAATTCAGGGATCTGAAATTCCGATTCAACCTGCGAAAATGTCCTGTCTGTTTACGTAGTGCAAAAAAGACAGTGTACAGAATACAATATAAAACGAAACAATACAAAAACTATCTAAGACAAATCTAAAATCTGAAAGCAGTGCAACAGAATAAATACCTATTTACAGATGTCCAAAATGTGCAGTGTTCATCAAAAATGTGCAATGGAAGATACAGCAGTGAGATGGTAATGTGCAATAGAAGGTGCATTGAAAGTAAAGATAAAACTTAAAAGTGCAACTATTTACTGTGTCCAATTATTTTGCCTCATGGATCGACAGATTGTCTAAACCTATATTTCAGTTGTACTTGACTGACACAAAATCCCAAAATCCCACTAAAACAGGAATTTGTGGTGTAGATTAATTATTAAAATACAATTTTAAAATGTACTTAATTTAACTTATTACAATTGTTAGCAGATTTTTATTTTAGATTTACTTCAAATGACTATATTATAACAAAAAGCATGAACCCTTTTGTGCGTGGGAAACAAGGTTAAAAACGAATGAAAAAAATTGAAATTTTTGTTAACTGAAATAAATAAAAATGACAATAAAAAGAAAAAACGATAACTTGCGAACTGCATTGTATGCAAAACTAACTAAAACTAACTGATATTATAGATAAATCGCTCTTCATTTTCATCTTTGTCAATTTATTTACAACCCTTTTTGGAGTTGGTAAATTTGGAAGTTTTGGTGTGTATTTTTATTTGTTTTTGCACTTCAGGCTGCAGCTCGTGGACCGCTTTGGTTAAAATTGTATTTGTTGGAAATTTGATAACAAAATATTTTCTTTTTGAATCCTGCACTTGACAAATAAGCCAGACAAATAACTATCAGAGCCACTCTAAAATCTACTCTACCTTCTCTATGGCCTTGTATGTGGTGAGATCCTCCTCAAAAGCCTTGGTTCTTTCGCTGTCTGCCAACATGATGTAATTGGACACAGGTGCCCGGGCCCTTCCTTTGGACTGGACGTAGGACCTGTACTCTGTGGGCAGGTCAAAACGCACCACCAGGTTACACTTGGGGATGTCCACGCCCTCCTCCACGATACTGGTGGCAATCAGCAAGTTGGTCTCATGAGCTCTGAACTTTCGGAGAACCTGCAGAATGATGAAACATTTTTTAAAGAAATGATCAACATTAGTTAGAGGAAACATGCCACACTTTTTTTTTTTAATGTTGCTGATGACATTTCCTTTGATGAATTAGTATTGCAACTTCAAATAATTTACCTTTTTGTTTCATTCAATTAATACAAAAGAAGAAACCCATAATTTGTTATTTGAATTCAATGTAAAAAAAACTAGACAACAATTGCTGCTATTGCTTTCTTAAAGGGATAGTGCGGCTTTTTTTAAATGTTAATCTGTATGGGTTTCCTTCTAAAAGTTACGTGCGGTAACAACGGCTTACCTCTGACAGTTTGCGCTCAGCCCGGTTCTGCTCGCGTTCTGGAGCTCAGGTAATTAGGTCCGGTAACTTCGCAGGAACTCGTAATAAAGCTTGTTTTTCTTCTCAAAACAAAACATTTGTCCAAAAGGTGATATTTTACGTCCCAAACAGTTGTCCACGAAAAATGCAGCAGCGTATTTTGGCATTCGCATCTCTCGTCTCGATTCGTATCACTGCGCTCACATTAGCTGCCTGTTCACTCGTAAACTTCCCCTTACGGCGGACCGCATCCGTCGTTCACTTTCGCTAAAGGATACCAGTCTAATAATAAGTAATAGGCGCGCAATGATAGGAATAGGATAGATATGCGAATGCGAAAATACTCTGCTAGATTTTTCGTGGACAACTGTTTGGGACGCAAATATATCACCTTTCGGACAAATGTTTTGTTTTGAGAAGAAAAACAAGCTTTATTACGAGTTCCTGCGAAGTTACCGGACCTAATTACCTGAGCTCCAGAACGCGAGCAGAACTGGGCTGAGCACAAACTGTCAGAGGTAAGCCGGTGTTACCGCACACAACTTAGAAGGAAACCCATACAGATTAACATAAAAAAAAAACCCGCACTATCCCTTTAAGTCAAGATTCCTTTTGTGAGGCTTGCTACGAGCAACCCGCTACACCATATACAGGTAAAAACGTATAGATGAATGTTGTTTTTATGTGTGGAATATCTAGAAAACATTACATAAATAAAATGTACATTACCGTATTTAAGAGATTCCCATTTTATGAAAAGAGTGCAGAGTGTGTACCTCCTCTTGCTTCCTGAACTCCACTTCCATCTGTTTGTTGCGAGGTTGGTTTTTGCCGATGCTGTGGCCTGTGATGAAGTTGCTGCTGATGTAGGCGAGCTCGGGGTCCTGTTTACCCGCCTCTTTGATAAGACTGAAAGGAAAAATAAATAGTAAGGCACAAAAAGCCAACAGATGCACTCAACTTCACTCACTTCTTCAACCGACTACAGGAAACCAACACTAACCACCTTCAAATCACATCTCACACAAACGAAAACCAAGCCACTGACGGAGTCTTTAATTTGGTATGATATAGGGCTGCAACTAACGATTATTTTAGTAGTTGATTAATCTATAGATCCAGTGACGATTAGTCACGAAAAAAAATATTACTAGGATAATGGACACGACACTAACGTTGGTATTTAGTGAGCGCAGTTACGCGTGCGTGCTTTAAGCATTCCGTTTCAAAGCGGAATATTGTCAGCATCCAGTTTTAAAAAAGTTGAAGTATTCTGTGAAACAGCGTTCTGTTAAGGGAATACTGCCAAAACACGACTAGACTACATTCGGAATGAAAAAGATTGTCCATGACTCGTGAGCAAATTGCGTATGGCCACCATTCCGTTTAGCACTAGTGCTAATATTGGAATATTCCTCACATGCGGATACAGTGACTGGTGCGAGCTAGCTGCCCGTCACAACACTCCCGCACTTTTCCGTAACTTTAGGAACTTTTTGCCTTTAAACCTCTCCACTTTTGTAAATATTTTTGTCAACACTGTTCGTTAAGCTTGGGCTGCACTCGACGTTGCATTTTTTCCGCACTTTTGGTGGATTATTTACCCGTCTCGGCTTAAGATGTGTAAGGGACCTCGTCCTCCGCTCGTCTACACAAAGGATCAGCTGATGGCGCTGCGCAGCGCTATTGTGTTCCCCCGAGACAGACATGTTATCCCTGACGAGATCCTGCGGACGACACGCCGTGGACGCCGCGCGGGACGTAAACTCCGGGAAAAGAAGAGACGCTGCAGGCCGGTCCTCCCCTCCGTCGTAACGGGGAATGTACGCGCCCTCGCCAACAAGACGGACAAGCTCGCGGCGCTCGCTAGATTTCAGAGGGAGTACAGGGACGCTAGCGTCATTGTTTTTACGGAGACATGGCTAACACCGCAAATCACGGAGAGCGGGAAGAAGGGAGGTGGACTAGCGCTGTTTCTGAACGAGAAATTGTGTAAACCTGGACACTGTACAGTGAAGGAGCAGATGTGTAACAAAGACATTGAACTGTTTGCTGTCGGCCCTGCGGATTCTTGACACAGACGAGTATTAAGTTCCAAATTAAAATGATACTTAAATAATACGACTAGTCGACAATGAAATTTCATGTCGACAAAATTTTATTGTCGACGTCGTCGACTAATCGTTGCAGCCCTAGTATGATAAGGTACACTTTATTCACCATGGGCAAAACTGCAGCATCCAGGGACTTTTTTCCAGGACTTGATGTGGAGTAAATTTCTCATTAATTTTTCTCATAGAAAAAAAAAATTACAAGTCTGAAGGCTTGCTCAGGGCTAATGGGCTACATGATAATTAATCACCACAAGACTTATAATTTTATTCGTTTTGTTTCTGAAACTTCATAAACCGCCAATTTACTAAAGTATTTCCCTCAATCTTGCGTTTTAAATGTACTTTATGGACTTAAAAGAAACAAGTTGGATATTTTTTACCACGTAGCTGGTCTTTATATTTGAATTTTTAGAAAGTCTACGGGGAAAAATATAAATGGAAAATATACTTCTGGAACCAGAGCAGGTGGTCACTGTTGAGCTCCATATATTAAAGGTTCTGAGGTTTAGTTCATACAAAAAGTATATAAGTACTATAAAAACCTGTAAGAAGCAAGTAGTTATGGTTCAGCCAAATGACTCATTTCTGTTGCGGCCATTTGCACAGCTTTAAGAGCATTTGTTAGATACCAATAAGTAGTTCTATGGCAACAGTCCAGATTTTGCATTAAATGACACAACTAAGAAATGAAGACAAATGAAAAGATAACAGAGCGTACTTACCGGTTAAGGACCACAGCTGTGTACCTCCTCTCCACAAAAATGATCCCACACAGGATATTCGTGAAGGGCGAGGGGAAGTTCGCCTCAGGTCTCTCTTTGGCCTCCACCTCCTCATCCTCGTCTTCATCCTCAGAGTCGCTCCAGGACACGTAATTATCCTGGTTACGATTATTGTACCACTCCACACTCTCAAACTGCTGTCTCTCAAAAGGCTTGTATTCGTGTAGGATCTCCAGCAGCCTCAGTACTTTGGGCGTGACAAATTTGAGGTCCAAGGAGGCAGGGGAGAAATGTTCTTCGCACAGAGCGTGGATTTTCCGGAGGATGGTGTCCGTGAAGAGGAGGAATTTTCTCGTGAGCTCCTCTTGTTCGTGCTTGATGTACTTCTGCAGTTCGCGGACCATAATTCCAGCGGCTTTATCTGCGCACCATGGCCCTAGCACCTGCAGCACCGCCTGGCAGTCTCCCAACACCTGCACACGGTGAATAAACATGGTGCCCAATGTAACTTGGTTGGGGGGTCAGTCATCTACTTGTTTCTATGGATATGTCAATTATTATACAATTATGACAGTTGGTGAAATTGTTCAAAAATAGCTATAATTTAGGAGTGTCAGTGTAATCCCTCAGTTATCCACGTAGGTTCCATTCAGTAGAAAATGTAATTCGGTCAAGTTTTTGGAACACATTTCACCACTAATTCAAGTTACAAATTTGATATTTTGGGGATAGGTCAGAACAAGCTTATTCATGAATTTCAGAATGATGAAAAATAAAGACCGTTGCTATAGTGACTGACAATTTGAAATGCTGCATATAACAGGAGGGGGAAAATCTGAATGAAGTCTGTTTTAAATCCAAATAAATCTGAATATAATATATCACCTGTTTGGAGATGAAGGTGGGGTCTCGATCCTCTCTGGACACTGGGATGTTGCAGTCGTTGAGAAAATGCAGCGCTTCATTGAGCTCCTTCTGCAAACACGACGAGAGCCCACTCCTGTCCACGTATGGGCCACAGTCCAGAACCACCTCTCTGGGCTGGGAGGCATATCTACAAATACACACAACAATACTTTAGTGCTGTCACAATTCAAATGTCAAATCATCAGTACTAAGTGAAAGTCTCGATAAGCCTCATGTCAAAATTACAATAAAAATAAATAAAAGTATTCTTCTCCTAAAGGGTGAATTTTGTAACTTCTTCTGGTGAAGGGCCCGTCGAATGCTCGTCTCCATGGAGATACTGCTTTGTCTATGTATGTTTCACAATATGCCATTAAGCCTTTCTATTTTCATGGAGACCAAACTAGACCAAGTTACAGGTCAGTTCTGTGGAGAGGCGACCCCCACTCAGTCAGAATTCCTGTTTCTCTAGGCATTTTTGAGCAATAAAACTACGTTATTGAATAAATGTAAGATAGATCTACTTTAATGTCATACTGTGGAATGTTCTAAGCCAGGCATGTCCAAATTATGGCCCGTGGGCCAAATGCGGCCCTCAGACAAAATTTTCTTGGCTCCCAGGCTTCCAGGTGAATTGGCCCAAATTACCTTGAGCAGAACTTTTGACTGCAAGTTTTTGGAAAATACCTTAAGACAATATTTAATATTTATTGTGTCATTTTGAGGATCTTGGCATGAAAAAGGACTGCTATCTCATTCTAACGTGTTAAACATGCATATATTAATTATTCATTGTACTGAGCACCAGTCCATGTCCCTCGATCGGCCCTCGGCTTCGTCTGTGTTTTTTGATGAAAACAAGTTTGGACACCCCTGTTCTAAGCAGAATGACGACATAGAAAAAAGAAGGTGACGGACCCTCAACTGAAAAGTTACAGTGCACCTTTAAATACATTTTATCAAGTATCAATACTACTCAATACGAATGACTATTGTGAATCAAATTCAGTTTTATTGCCACTGTCCGTGAATAAAATCCACAAATCCAGCCGTATGGTGCAAAATAAAACAAAGAATAAAATTGGTAATAAAAGCTGTGATAAAATAAAAATAGAAATAAGGGCAAGTATTAAAAAATAGATACATTTTAAAAAAATTGAATACTTTTAGTATCAATTAGCATAAGATTTTTACACAAAAGTAGAACTTAAAGTGTAGTACCGGTCCAAGACAACAAGGTCTGTGGCAGTTTCAGCGTTGCTTTTGAGGATCTGCTCCAAATTTTGTATTTTGTGTTCGAGCTCCAGTGGGTCACATTTCCCGTTGAGAATAGAGGCTGTTAGACCCAGAACACGAGGGCTTCCACAGCCTTCAAAAAGCTAAAAACAAAATAAAGGACAAACAAGTTACATAGTGTTCCTAGGCAATAATTGACATTAAAATTCAAAACTGTATGAAAGAAAGTTTTTAAAGAAAGTGTTTAAGTATTTATGCCATCATAGTTTGAACAAAATCTATTCAAATGCTCATTCAAAACAGAAAAAAACAATAGATAGATCCTTACCTTCATCACCTCACAGTATGGGTGCTCTGTGATGGCCAGGTGACAGTCATCAAATACAACCAAATTGATTTTTGACAGTGGTAAGATTTTGTTTTTTAAGATGTGCAGGAATATATGACATGTCATCACCAACACCTGGTAAAAATAAAACAAAATAGATTTAAAGAGAGTGACAATCAGAGGGGTCTAAAAAATGAATTCAAGTATTAAAAAAAACAACAATCAAAAACAAACAATAAAACATTATATTGTAAGCAGCGTGCGAGTATAAACCCAGTACATGTGGACCATGCAGAGGCTGGCTCACCTGTGGGAGATACGCGATTACAGGAGGGGGCGGGTCATATAGATTTAGCCACGCCTCCTAGCTCATCAAAAAGTAAAATTTAAAGGGGAACCCTACAATTTTAACCTGATCACTGAGGGCCTGTTTACACGAGAACGCTTACAGGTAAAAACGACAAAATATTTTATCAGAAGTGCCTTTCGTTTAGACGGTGACGATGTTTTGGGGGCTTAAAAACGCAAAAAACTGAAACCGCCCTCCAAAGTGGAAAACTTGAAAACGCTCCGCCGTAGCGCTTTTGTCTACTCTGCCCAAGACGCAAAACTCTGGTCAAATCTGCTGACGTCGTATACGCGTCACATCAAAGAAGAAGGAAGATTCTACGCATGCGCACGGACATAGTGATAATGTATCACAGCGCCACCTAGCCACCTGGCATGCATACCCAATCTAATTCCACACACTTTTGCATCACCGTATGCATGCAGATTTCCTCCCGAAAACGCTTGTCTGAACGCGGGATAAAAAGTGAAGACGCGACGCCACTTTTGCGTCTTTTGTTCAGACCGTCGTCATATAAACGTAGCCTAAATGTTTGTAAACTCTAGAACAGAAGCTTATGTTACTGAAGTCGTTCCACTAATTTCAGCTTTTCAGCTGCCACTCAGCGGCGCTAACTTCAGCCGTGCCTATCCAGTCCTGGCCTAGGCGCGTGCACGTAATAAGCCCAGAACAAGCGACTGTCGAAAACGCGATCATGTCGAAGATTCGGGCCAATTATTTCAGCGCCAGGGGTTCCAGTCGGATTGGGGAAACCAATCCCTATCCAATCCGTTGCCTGTGCACATGAATCCGATACGATCCCAATCCATTTACAATCGGATTGCACTTGTCCATGTGCACGCAGTGACTGTTTACTTGCGGTACGTATTCTCTGCGACACGGCCTGTTTAAGCCTCGTCTTTAGCCTGCCCCGGACTAGGCTAGCCGGGAACACCATGTTGCCCCAGTAACTCAGCGGGGACTAATGTTAGCGAGAGCCATGGAACCGAACTCTTGCCGCGTTCGTGGAATACCCCTCTGGTTTGGGTAAGGCAGAAATCTCATACCAAAAAACACAAACAAACAAACAAACAACTCACTCACTCCAACTCCTGGTGGGAGATATGGGGAAACTAACAAACAAATCAAGCAGCTAAAAGTATTCAAACGGAAAGCTATGTGAATGCAAACTTTTACTAAACCCAATTGATAACATTAAAATATATTAAAAGCTCAAAGCCATTTTAGAATGTTGTTACCTCATTGAAAACATACCTAGAGTTGTATTTTGTTCCATTCACATTAGGGATGCAAATTATCGGTTAATTCATTAACTGATAGTTGATTGACCTTATCGATCGATTAACGATTAACTGATAAGCGGCGTTTTTCACCTGAATTTTAGTGTTTCAATAGGGTCTTTAAGAATATAAGCTATAGTAACATAACACTGAGTCATAAATATATCATAGTATTATTATATTGTATATTCCTCAATTAATTATTCCTTAGTAAAAAGCAGACAAATGTATTGATGCTGAATAACAAAATACAGTAATCCCTCGCTCTATCCAATTTTTTTTTTATAGTGTAACATTGTGTTCTGTCCTGATTGGCTAAGAGACTAGACCAGGACTGAACGTGGACTGGACCTGGACTGGACCTGGACTAGACCTGGACTAGACCTGGACTAGACCAGGATTAAACCACCACGTGCCACTGCTGGTTTCGCCGCGGCCCGCGCTCCGAGCCGCAGGCCAGCCGCACGGGGCTCGGGGCGCGGCGAAACCAGCAGCAGCGGCACGCATTCCGGGTTCGATCTCGCCTCGCGCTTACACCGGGGCTGCTGAGCAGTGCCGTTGGCGCCTGCGGTCGGCTGTGAGTCAAGCTTGGCGCAGCGCGGTTGCCTTGTTTCATGACCGCGCGGGTCCGCGTGTCCGTGGTTAGCAGTTAATTACAATTAATGCATTTTGATCGACCAACGTCTTAAATCGACAATTAACCGTTAATCGAATAATTGTTGACATCCCTAATTCACATGTGTTTGATCAATCTTGCATTACTAAGCTGTCATCTCAAAAGCTCAAAACGCTCTCTTCCACCTTGTGATGTCATGAAGCGGTTTTCAAATTAACAGCTACATTTTATCTTTAGTTTAGCAGAGATTGGCAATTCCTGTATGCCTGTAGACAATTCCCACGTGACATCACAAGGTGGAACAGAGTGTTTTCTGTTAGAGAGAAGAACGCTAAATAAGCAGGATTTCTGTGTTAAATATGCGTGAATGAAACAAAATACAACTCCAGCTATGTTGATGAGGAAACAACATTATAACATAGATCAGAAAATAAAGTAACATGGGCCCTTTAATATCTGGCTCTGACTACAGGCTTATTGCACCCACCTGATTCTCTCTGATCTCCTGTCTCCATCGCTCATCGCTCCACTCTGAGGTCTGCTCCACGTCAATATACTCTCCCACCTGGAGGTCAGAGTGCGTTCGGACCGCTGCTGCCTGGTGAATCACAGATGCGGCTGAAAAACACAGAAATCAGTTACAAAATATGACTAAACTATAGAGAAAAAACATTCCTGATAACAAAGCATTATAATCTCCCACTATGACACCCTTTCTCTTATGCTGCAATACCTGAGTTCACAAGGAAAACGGTCCTCTTTGCATGTTCATCATAGTGTCCACGGATTTGGTGGGAGAGCTCCTTTGTTAAAAGTACTGCAATAAACGTCTTCCCTGAGCCAGAATTCAAGCAGACGATAGTATTATGTTCAAGAGCTGCTTCAAGAAGTTCTACCTGGAAAAGAGACACATTATTAATACACAAAGTTACTTTATTCATTATTTGGACTTTCTATAGACTTGCCCTTTTGTCAATTAGGGCTATCAAAATCATATTTTCAATTGACAACAGGACACATAAGAACTGAAATTTCAGATTTTCTTTTTTTCATGTTTGAGACATCACAATATTTAATATAACAGTAATTAATGCTGGTAATGAAACTGAAATACATTACATATGACTAATTATGAAAATGTTACGCATTATTACAGTCTATGCAACATGTACATTTTCTCCCATATCGTACTCATCCATTCTGAAGGGATCACATTACAGCACAATGCTATATGAGATATTACTTTTGTAGCATACAATGACAACATTAGAGTAAAGGTTGATTTTGTGCCTTCCCTTCTGTCATTGACCTTACCTGATATTTCCTTGGTGTGTAGATGTTATCATGGATAGCCTCCTGCTGCCATGGCAACCCAAAGAACGGCCCCATGGGTGAGGAGGCAGGGGTGACCAGCTGAAGGCCAGCCATGATCAAACTCTGGAGGTGAGGTGCTCCTCCAATCGGCCACTATCTCATTTCATCGTGCACCTCTTTGGAGAAGTTCACTGGTGTTAAAATATTTAAATGATTTATTATTACATATTTTAAACAACACGTATGCCAATTATTATCCTTTACTTTCCTGATAAATACTCACAGAATATGACAGTGGCTTCCTGGGAGAGCAGAGAACACAGAATCTGCACTCCATGATTAATATCTCTTTAGCAAAGTCTGATGCACCACGACATTTGACTGAGATGAAACCTACAAACACAAAATGCATTAAGTAAGTGACATAACTAATAACATTGCATTGGTCGCATATAGAACCTATCCAGATGCTCAAAGTCTCTTTACAATGTCATGCATTATTTACTCTCTCGACATTAAATGGTGGTAAAATATTTCTGCGCATCTATCCAAGCAGGGCTGCAATTAGCAAATCACAAAGTACCATAATTTCCTCCACAAACAAAATATCCTGTCCTATTCTGCATAAAAACCCTTTGCTTTAGAGCTTTACAAACATGTTCTGAAATGTGATTCTTAGTTCAAGAATAAGCTATTCAGATTTCAGTCTTTTTGTCAATTCTTCAACTTTGAACAGAATGGGATTAAAACAAAATTGATCGCAATTGCAATGTTTGTCAGAAAAATTTGAATTTGATATTTTTCCCAAATCGTGAATGTCCTAGGGCAGACTAACAGAAACAAGCCTGTCAAATACTCCACCAGCATTCACTCACGAACACCACAAGATGGGTGAAATGTCTTGTCCAAGGACACACCAACAGCACTTGTCAGAGATGGGATTGAACTAACAAATTTTGGGTTGGTCAGTACATTGTGTACTTCAATTACAAAACAACTGTGATGTATATAAGCTCAAAGGGCTCACCTCCTATAACAAATCATATGTGGAGTAGATAGTGAATGGCTTCAACAGCTCTGCAAAACAAAGATAATTACAGCTCATATCATGCTGATTTTATTTTACTTAATTTTGTCTCATTACAAACATGAAATTGCTTCCAATATACTACTATTATGTACATAAAGAACATGCTAATACAGAATGACAGAACACTAGCTTTAGACCTTTAGATAAAGAAGACCTAAGCTGATCATTGACAATTAGAAATGACTGAACATGAACTCAATTATTGTGTATTAATTTTATTAATAGCACAGCCCTATACATAATTTATCATTTGAAAACAACTCATTTCAACCAACACAGACACCTGTCTGCTTTTCACATAGTGTTGACACTGAGCTTGAGAAGTAAAATAACTGCCTTTAGGTCAACAAGTGCATTCTACCCAGACAGAGCACCTGATAACTTATCAACCTGACCTCCGCACCAGTCATACTCTGGGCCAGTAACATGGGAAATGTCTAGTGTTCCTACAACTGGTGCTTCAGTGGTGTGTCCCATATAACGCAATTTTCTGATCTATGTTAAAATGTTGTTTCCTCAGCACAAACACACCTGGAGTTGTGCTTTGTTTCATTCACACATGTTTAACGCACAAACCCTGCATATTTAGGCTGACTTCTTCTCTCAAACAGAAAACACCCTGTTGCACCTTGTGATGTCATGTGGTAATACAGGAAGTGCTGCACTGTGTTTTTCAACTCCAAAAAACTTCACTAGAATCATTTGGATGATTTCAGTCCTGGAATGGTCTATCTCTACTGAACAGATGGTAAAAGGTAGATATTAACGTGAAAACCACTGCTTCATGACATCACAAGGTGGAACAGAACATTTTGAGCATTGGAGATGTAGACAGACTAACAATAAAAGATTACTCAAACATGTGTAATTAAAACAAAACACAACTCCAGCCATGTTTTTGAGGGAACAGCATTATAACATGGCTTAAAACTCACAAAAGTTAATTATGCGTAATATAGTAATAAAGCTTTAATAAAGCTACACAATTATACCAAGCAGATGAGAATACAATGAATGAACTCAAGTAATATGGCCAGGCATAAAACAATATTTGGCCACTACTGTGAAAAGATTATGGCCTAAGAATAATTGCAGCAGGACCACAACATACCAATGGATAAGCCTAACATTTGATATTGTTACGATAAAAACTGGCTATAAATAAGCAAACACTGATATTCCCAATGTAAAGTGATCAAATTACAACCTATAACACTCAGTAAGTAAGCCAGACATCTACTGATCGTCCTACAAATACAAGACCTAGCCTGGACAGCTAATGTTAAACCAAAATCAACTCGCCTTCATTAATTTATTCAGTTAAACCACACATCAAGGCCCAAAAGCTCGCAGTTTTACCAAAGTCGGTCTGATTCTTGTTGTGATCGAGGATAGATCACTAAAAACCGCGGCTTTAGTTGAAATTTACGGCGCGTAACGGGAAGCTACCGTACACCATCATGTCACTGAGCCGACTAGCCTTAAAGCTAACAGCACGCTAGGCCAACACATGCTCCAGAAATGACGAGAACTCAAATGATTCATGTCGAAACGCGCTCCTACCTTAGGTTTGCTGTCTAATCGATCGTCTTGGGTGAATAGGAATAAATACATTCGTGGATCTGCTCGCTGCCATTCACTGAAGCTGTCCCGTTTTTGTCACTACTGCACGATGGGACCACTTCCTTTCACCTGGGCCTCCGCTACGCCAAAACAGCTGCGTAACTTGCGTAGCGTCGGCTTGTTTACGCTGAACGCCGTAACGCGCGTGTCAAATAATGTTCCTTGTGAATACCAAGGCTAAGAAATGTGCAGTGGTCATCTGTCACTGACCTCGTTGAAATAGAAACCAAATACTTACAATTTTTTTTTTTTACACTTTTTGGACTTTAATTGTTTGGAAATTGTTTTATTTTTACTAGATTTTTACTAGCCTAATCAAATAATAGTTATCAGTTTAAAAAGCCTATTTTATATATATTACAACAGCAAATATCTTAAATCTAGGTTATTTAGGCTAGATTAAATTAAACCAAATGTGTATTTTTCTTTATAACAAAGCCAATTCATATATTTATTCACAAATTTCAAAATAAAGTTTGTCCCCCTTCCTCAATTTGAGGGACACTTACACACTGTGTCCACTAGATGGCAGCATTACCACACTTACTTAGATTTAATCAAACTATTGATCCACAAGGGAAATTATCTTCAATATATATAATATATAACAGAGGGTAACAAAAAATAGATGGAATAGCAAAAAAAAAAAAAAAAAAAAAAGATAGCAATAGCCCGTTGTCAAATGAGACAATTATACAAATAAAAAACATAGTAAATGTATATGTAGGCTACAAATCAGTATAAAATAGAAAAATAAGTAATAAAATATAAAATACAATATCAAATAAAATATCCAATCACAGCTATATATAGTTGCAGGGAGTATTATCTGTATCATAGCATCACAAGTATCATGGGTCTATTCAACATAAACTAGCAAGTAGAAATGGGGAAAACATAGTGCAGCTAAATGTGTGCTTTATATTGTAACATTAACATAAATCATGTGTTGGTGATCATTCTCAGTGGAATAAACAAATTAAATATTTGATTTATTCGTCAATTACACTCTTGATTGGGAATGATTAGGAAATTATGTGATCAAAAAATGACACAAACCAAAGCAATTCAATTAAGTAATTTATTGCACTTGGCAGTGCTGTTAAACAATCAAAACATTTTCAATTTCAGATACAAAAAACAATATAGGTCAGTCGGTCCTTGTAGTGTTCAATGGGGGTATTCGTCAATGGTTTTATTCAGTGGCCCTATAATAACTGCAGACACAGACAATCACACATTCAAATGCATCCTTGAAAATACATTGAACTGATTTCTATCTCCATTTGTTCCTACTTTAAACTGTGAAGGCCAAGTATATAGCCCTTTTTAATCAAGAATAACAACTGACCCTTGGTACGCATGCTGTAGTGAGCACAACAGAACAAGTGGGACATACAATTTCAACAGGGTTAGCCGTTCATGTCATGGTTTGATCTAATTTAATTGGCTATTGAGCATTACTTTGCACACGCTGGCACAGAAGTGGGACACAGGTCTTGCAGTTCTCACAAGGATTAAGGGACAAAACTCATCCACTCTTGGACCCTTAGACTATGGCCATTGAGTTAGGACTGAACTGGAAAGAATGGATTCAGTGTTGTGGTTGGAGGAAGTCTGTATTATGAACAGTAAACAGTAGCTTAACCCAATTTGGACAACGATGACCCCTGTTTGTGCTTATGGACGGGCACTGATTAGAATACCGTGCAAAGAGCTAAGGCAGGATTTTAAGAACAGCTGCTGACAAAAAACTATTTAACATTCATTTGAAAAAACAAAACAAAACAAAGATCTGGATTAAATTTCACTTTTTTTCCTAATTCAAGGGTAACAATCTGCTTGCTTTGCCTGGAATATGCCACAGTGAAGCATTAAATTAACCTATCTCCATGAAGACAGGCAAAAATGTAACTTGGCCAAGAAACAGGTCAGATCTATGGAGGGGCGTCTCAGTGTACAGTATTGCGAGAATGCTTGTTTTTTATGGTATATTTAATCAATAAAAACATATGTAATGGAATAAATGCAAAATAAACCCATGTAATACTATACTGTGGAACATTCCTGGCGAAACAATCACATCTCCAAGGAGACAAGCAGGTGGTGGACTCTCTACCAAAAAAGTTACATAGTGCACATTTAAGACACAAAAAACACCATTTCCAACCATTTTTAAGAATCTCCAGAAGCAAATATTTTATTGTTGTGATTAAATGTTTGATAGTTTTGATAGTATTTAATTTGTTATTATGTAGGGATGCACCAATCCAGCTTTTGGCTTTAAGTATCTACCAATACCCAATATTAATCGATACTATGGCAGAAACTGAAAATACAATCTTTAGTCTAAGTTGTTCTAAGTTTAATTGACATTTTAGGCCAACATTGCCCAGTAAATCGTTTTATAAGTTATTGCACCAGTTTACAGCCCAAAATGGGATAACTACTTAAAGGTCCCATGGCATGAAATGTTCACTTTCTGAGGTTTTTGAACATTAATGTGAGCTCCCCTACCCTGTTTAGCCCCTCTTCCCCATGGTTAAAAGTTGCGAAATGTCTAAACTGAGCATTTGCGATCCTTTTCTGCGTTAGAAAAAATCAGAGCTCAAACGGGCGATTTTGAACAAGGCACCTTATTGACGTCAGATCGAAAAAAGAAATGCAAATGCAGTTCCACCCCCGTCTGTCTGTACTCAGCGTCTCTGTAAATCACGCCCAGAGAGTTTGGACTGTGAATGCGCTAGGCAATGCGAAATGCGTTTTTTTATTTGCCTGGAGGCACGTCCGAGTGTTTCTAGGCTCGGAAGTCCTTTATCTGAGCCTCTGGACCTTTGAACAGCAGTGGTTTGATTTTATTTTCTGTGGAAATGTGTTTATTTTTCAATGGAACGCTTCTAATCTCTTCTCCACGCAAAAACGCGGAAATGGATCAGAGAGCGCACAGCTGAGAGCTGAGAGTGGAGAGTTTGGCCGCGCCCCCACCCTCTACTATAGGCCATCTCTTTTCTCCTCATTTGCATTCAAGCAACAACGCCCATTATAGAGTGTTCAGAGAGAGAAAAATTACTCTTTCTCATCTTATCTCTGTTTCTCATGCACTGAGTGTTGATTTTGAAGAAGGATTCATTTACAGTATTAGGGAACCATTAAGGAGCCATATAAAAGCATCAAGAAGTACCATGTCATGGGATCTTTAAGTAAATTTTATTGAGGATAATTTTTATTTTTACTTCACTACATTTGAGAACATGTATCGGTGTTTTCTCCTCCACTACTCGACTTGGACTGAAAAGTACTTTGCTGTATACTTTTTTTCTGATACTTATTTTTAGTACTTTTGAGTTAACTTTCCAACTGAGCAAACCAAATACACAGCTGGAAAAAAATTAGATGAATTGAATCACTTCAAATCATTTTGTGCTGTAATTGTTCTAAAAAATTCAGCAAAATATTTGACTTTTTACTCTTTAAGTACATTTTAAGCAGGTACTTTAATAGTTATACTTAAGCTTTAAGATTTTTTTTACTTTTGCGTTATCTTTTGCCCCTGTATCTGTACTTTTACTTAAATAACTTTGAAAATTCAGTACTTTATCCACCATTGCTATTTATTTGTCATAGTTAGCAATATATTAAGCAACTTCAAGCAACAATTTTCTAACAATAATAAAAATTACTTTATTTCAAACCTGCCTAAACCCTTTGCACGGTAATGTTGTGTGTATGGGTCAGTCATAGTGCTTCATTAAGACATTGCAAAAAAATAAAACATAGAAATATAATATAGCTAGAACACATTCTCTTATTATAGGCAGGCGTGGGCAAGCTTAAGCAACATTTTATAGAATTTCTCATAAAACCTTTATACAAAAATCCATTCATATACTGTATCAGACAAAATATTACAAATAGACTTTACTATTTTACATAATGGAGGGCTGAATGTAGCATGTGTTTCTATATTAGTCACAATGAGTTCATTCTGCAATATAGCGCGTCTATCTTTGGCAGTTTATTTACCTATACATTTTAAAAGTGCAATTTCTTAACCTTCATTTAAACAAATCTAAAGCAATAATCATACACTATATTTTGAACTACCTGCATTGACAACCAAAGCACTTTGAAAATACAACATCTCTTTCAGCTGGGCAAAATGGCTTTTTGAAGAGGCAACTGTGCATTCATAATCCAGTATACATCTATATCTACAGGTTAGTGTGGCCTGTACATTTGTGTATCGGTTATAATAATATTTAATCAGCTTTATACAGCATTTAAACAGAACGCATGTATTATGTCTATAAACAGGAGCAAAATCTGTGAAAATGAAAATGAGGGACACTGCCTGGAGAAGGAAAGGTCTGTCTTAATCTATGGGGTTTAGAGTGATGAAAAATACCTACCGTTTCCATAGCGATTAACAATGCTAAACAGAAGTCCTCAAAATGTTGTCTGAAACAACAACAAAAGGTCAAAAATATGTAATGACTAAACTAATATTACATTTAGGGTATACTGGCTACTACTACTACTACTAAGAAAAACAGTAGAGCCAGTATACTCTCATAAATGTAAATGTCGTGTCTGGGATGGCATCTGAATTAAACAAATTCCCAATCTTATAAGCAAAAAGTACCACTTTTAGGCTATACTGCACTGCTCAATGTGTGTAATATCAGATTACTACTATATGCTGTCAAATCTGAATTACAGTTGTAAGTTGATTTATTAGAAATTACTTTGTGAAAAGTGGCATAAGTTTATTCATTGTTTAAATATGCATAGTGTAACTTTTCTGGTCGAGGGTCCGTCACCTGCTTGTTTCTATGCATATGTCATTACTCTGCCTGGAATGTCCCACAGTATGACATTAAACTATATCCACCATGTTTGCACGCTGTTTTACTACTGACAGTTGCACAAAAAAACTAATGTTGCACATTATCTGCAAATATGTACATAGCCTATATTTTTCATAGTATATATTCTGTAAAGATTGTTTCTATTTGATTTTTTTTTTTACACGTTCTTTATCTTATTTATCTATTTTATTTTTTTTGGCATACTCTTGGCATCCAGCAAAGTAAAAATGTCATTGTACAGGGAAACATGTTTCTTTACTGTGCATATGACAATAAAAGCTTTGAATATTGAATCTAAACAGCTCTGCTTTTCTTGTATTCAATTACAGGTGGTTTTATAGCTCAAAAATACCTAGAAAAACAAGTATTCTGAGGGGCCGTTTAGACGAGGACGATTGCGACTGAAAACGACAAAATATTCTATCGGAAGTGTCTTTCCTTTACACGGCGTCGGCGCCGTCGGGCTCTGAAACCGCAAAAATCTGAAGACTCCTTCCAGAGTGTGGAGTTCTGAAGACGGCCCGGGTCGTGTCTCCGTCTAAACGGCAAGAAGCGCAAAACATGTTCACGTCTCATACACCTGACCTGACGCGCCAAGCCGGTAAAAACAATAACAATACGTCGCAGGTGACAGAGGCGAGTTTGGACAAGACCGGGCAGAACCAGTCAGTGGTGGGACAGTTTTGAGAATGGATTAGTTGATGACAGTGCTTGGGTGGAAAACTTCAGAATGACTAAACAAGCTCTTGTTGCATTAAGCGAAGAGCTCCGACCCGACATCGAGGGCAAAACAACCGTGATGAGAGCCCCTGTGGTGTCCTGAAAAAGGTAGGTGTTTTTATTAGTGGCCTGGCATGCATATTCAATCGAATTCGCCCACTTTTGCGTCTTCGTATAAACAAACATTTCCTGTTGAGAATGCTCGTCTAAACGGGGATACAAAATTGAAGACGAGACGCCACTTTTGCGTCTTCTGTTTTTATCGTCGCCGTATAAACGTAGCCTGACTGTGCCTCTCCACTGATCTGACTTGTTTGTTGTCCATGAAAATAGAAAGCTTTAATGCCATACTGTAAAACATTCCAGACAAAGCAATAACATCTCCACGGAGAAAAGCATTTGATGGACCCTCCACCAGAAAAGTGGCCCCTTTAACTAAAAAAAAAAGATTTAAGTGCAATGTCCTCTCAAATTCAGTATGTGAATTTGTAGAAAAGACTTGCACTCAAATTTGATTAATTAACCAACTCTTTATATATTCCCAGCAGTGACCTTCATTAACACCCACACAGATCATTTTAAACCACAGTTACTTTAAAATGATCAAAATCTAAAAAGCTGAAATATACAAGAGGAAGCGACGAGGACGAGGCTGGCAGTTCAGCTTAAAATGTACTGTAGTAATGTAGTAATGTGTACTGCAAAAAGTAATCTACATGAGGTAAAGTACTTGAATGAAGCATATCGAGTTTGATTTCTGTCATTTTGATTAGTGCAGGTTCATTTATTTTAAAGGTCCCATGGCATGAAATTTTCACTTTCTGCGGTTTTTGAACGTTAATGTGAGCTCCCCTACCCTGTTTAGCCCCCCCCATGGTTAAAAGTTGTGAAATGTCTAAACTGAGCATTTGTGATCCTTTTCTGTGTTACAAAAAATCGGAGCTCAAACGGGCGATTTTGAACAAGGAAACTTATTGACGTCAGATCGAAAAAAGAAATGCAAATGCAGTTCCACCCCCGTCTGTCTGTACTCAGCGTCTCTGTAAAGAGAGTTTGGACTGCGAATGCGCTAGGCAATGCGAAATGCGTTTTTTTATTTGCCTGGAGGCACGTCCAAGTGTTTCTAGGCTCGGAAGTCCTTTATCTGAGCCTCTGGACCTCTGAACAGCAGTGGTTTAATTTTATTTTCTGTGGAAATGTGTTTATTTTTCAATGGAACGCTTCTAATCTCTTCTCCACGCAAAAACGCGGAAATGGATCAGAGAGCGCACAGCTGAGAGCGGAGAGTTTGGCCACGCCCCCACCCTCTACTATAGGCCATCTCTTTTCTCCTCATTTGCATTCAAGCAACAACGCCCATTATGGCCTGTTCAGAGAGAGAAAAATTACTCTTTCTCATCTTATCTCTGTTTCTCATGCACTGAGTGTTGATTTTGAAGAAGGATTAATTTACAGTATTAGGGAACCATTAAGGAGCCATATAAAAGCATCAAGAAGTACCATGTCATGGGATCTTTAAGGATTTTTAAAATTCAATATATAGGTCCTATATTGTACAAAATGAATTCTTGTGAGCTTTAAGTCATGTTATAATGTTGTTACCTCCTCAAAAAGTCTGTCTCAAAAGCTCAAAATACTCTGTTCCACCTTGTGATGTCATGAAGCTGCAGGTTAACATCTGCCTTTTGCCTTTAGTTCAGTAAAGATCGGCAATTCCAGGGTTGAAATCATCCAAATGATTCCAGTGAAAGTGTAGTTTAAAAACAGTGGAGCACTTCCTGTATTACATTAGATCACAAGGCGCAACAGTGTTTTCAATGTGAGAGATGATCTCAAACAGAAGAAATACAGTATATGCAGGAGGTGTGTTCAACATGTGTGAATGAGACAAAACAGAACTCCAGGTATGTTTCTGATGAGGAAACAACATTATAACAGTGATCAGAAAACAGTGCATTAGTGGGACCTTTAACTCATGTAGATTTCTTTATTTTGACAGTGTGTTGTCTATTGTCTGATGTTGAAGAACAGACTGGGCACTGCTTTCAGGTCCAACTGTGGCAAAAGCCAGAAGCAATAGAGCAGCAGCCACAGTAGCAGCAGAACATATGGCTCCCAGCTGTCCCCGAGCCTAAAACGAAAGGAGATTGAGACAGATTACAATGGGTCAAAACAAGGCAGAGTTACTTTTCTGGTGCAGTCTGTGCCATCTTCTTGGCAAATCTTTAAATTGCTCTTTTCCACCTTCAAGGCACTTAATGCGCTTTACATCAAGGAACCACTCACCCATTCACACACACATTCAGAAACCAGTGCACACAGACTCTGGAGGCGAGGTGGGGCAAACACTAACTCTCCATAGATATATTATTGCTTTGACTGGAATGTTCCACAGTATGGCATTAAACTAATTTTCTTTCATGGAGAAAAGCAGATGAATCCATCAAGCAAAGTTACAAGTCAGATCTGTGGAGAGGTGCTCACTGTACGAATGTCTTTCAAGGTATCAATAAAACATCTGTAGTTGAATACATGCAAGATTAGCTTAATGCCAAACTATGGAACATTCCAAGCAAAAAGTTATAACATCTCCATGGCGACAAGCAGCTATTGGACCCTAAAGTTGCACAGTGCACCTGCTGAAATGTAAGGGTTATTGGGATATTTGAAAATGAGCAGATTTTTAACTTGGACAGAGTTAAATATTCATGATGTTTTATTTTGGGAGAGGTGCCCTAATTCACCAGAGCGTCTTGGCAGTCTGTTCTAAGCATGTGCACCAAATGTTATATTTAAAAGAACAAAACAAAACAAAACAAAAAAAATAAAATTATAAATATTTGTTTGTTCTATAGGTCCTATATTACACAAAATTTACTCTTGTGACCTTTAAGGCACGTTAATATTATTGTTGACACATGTTTATTAATTTATTAGTCTGTCTACATCTACAAAGCTCAACAGAAAAAATCAGCCTAAATACGCAGGTTTTTTTGTGTTAAAGATGTGTGAATGAAACAAAACACAACTGCAGGCATGTTTATGATGAGGAAACAGCATTAGAACTTACTAGTATAACAGACAATAGCGTAATATGGGCCATTTAAGCAAAAATAACAACTGTTTGATGGTATTTTTGGGTCATTCCAGAATTGGAGGACATTTTGGCTTTAAAATTCTTGAAAAATAAACCTTCACTTTTCTGATTTTCTGCTACATATTCATCAATAATCGGTAATAAACTATCAAATGCTTGATTAGCTCAGCTGACGGTCAATGGTAACATTTTTATTATATGATTTATTGGGTTTATTTATTTATTTCCTCTAATCACAGTAACAGGGTTGCAGGTAACAGGGTTGCAAAATCGCGCTAATGTTCACTTTATCTCAGGAATAGAAGCTGTTTAGCTGTTATTACTAATCAAGAGGAAAAACTTATTTATGCAAATACGTAAAGGAAAATAATAATAATAATTGTCTTATTCTGATCATTTGCATAACAGGGTTGCATGAGGCAGAGTGAGACATTCAATCAAGGTTAACCGTTTTATAAAAATATGAAAAATAGAAGAGAAGATAAACCTTTGCTCTGCCCATTCTTTTGGAAAACTGTTTGATGATGTCAAGTCCAGGGGATCATGTGGTTTACTGCTTTCTTCTTCTTCTACCAGACTAAAAATGTTCTGGTAACAGGGTTGGTGCAGGTTGTGGGACACATGTTCCATGAATAATAATTATTATTTGAAATATTATGTATTAAAACAAATGTTCCCACAGTTACAAGAGATGGAAATGAAACAAATTATAGAAAAAACAAGAAATTTCAATTCAATTTTAACAGTTTTATTTGAGATTCACTTTGGTCATTAGAGGGGTGGGACAAGAGGAAAATGTCATTTTGGGGGAAACTCCAGACTTATTTGGAGTTTTAAATACTATTTTCAAGCATTCTTTTCTCTCAGTTTTTTTTAGATTTGGTCTCAGGACAAGTAAATTCACTCAGAAACTGTATGTTTTAGTATTTTGTATGTGGATTATTTAATATTTGATGCGTGGGACGTAAAATGTCCTCCAATTCTGGAATGACCCTTTTACTTTGTTGGGTGGTAGGAGACTAGCAGGTATCGAAACCCAAATATTGGTAAATATCCAGACTGTTAAAAAGTTAAGTTAATAATACACAGATTTATGCTTCAAGCTGTTCCTAATTTTCACTATTTTGATGATGTAATATTGTTCTTAGTGAAATGAGATGTATCAGAAAGTTAAAGTACAGTTGTATCAGCATCACATAGCTGTAAATGGTACAACTCATGTTTACCAAAAGATCAACTGGCCCAAAAACGGTCAAATTAAAATCAAGCCTGAGCTAACTCAAAACAGCTTCAAAAATAGAAAGAGTGTATACCCATAATCAGAGATGTGGTCTCTGTTGGCAGCTGGTGTAGTGCTCCTCTGATTGTCCTGAGAAAAACAAAACACATACACAGAGCTTTAGCCACAATATTTACCATTTTGTTGAAAGAAACTGAAATACAACTTCAAACTGACTGTGTGTTGTGAGGAGCACAGTCCTTTCCTGTGGCGGAGCACTGTAGGGATCTGGTTTCCATCGAGTCCGGTGCTGCAGCTATTAATGTAACTTCTAAAAGGGGAAAAAGATAAATTATTTAGATTTAACTCGGATCAAGGGAAGTACAGGACGAGCTGGCTTACTTGGCTTACTTTTTACAAACTCCTGATCAAAGTACTCCAAAATAGTCAATATCTATTCTGCGAGTAATATTACAATCAATACTCTTTATACAACCAAACTGCAAATTTAACTGCAATGAACATGTGACCATCATAACGAATAACTGTAAAAGTAAAAAGTCAAACTGTGGTTAAAGGGCCTATATTTTCTGATCTGTTATAATGGTGTTTTCTAATCACAAACAGACCTGGAGTTGTGTTTTGTTTCATTCACACATGTTTGACAGACAAACCCTGCATATTTAAGCTGAGTTCTTCTCTTAAACTGAAAACACTCCATACACCTTCACAAAAAACATCTGGATAATTTCAACCTTGGAATTGCCATTATCTCTAGTGAACTAAAGGTAAAATGTAGCTGTTCACCTGAAAACTACTAAATAATAATAACAATAATAATAATCATCATCATAATGATTTACTCAAACATGTGTGAATGAAAGTAGTACAGGGGGTCCTCGGGTTACGACGGTCTCGACTTACGACGTTTCGTGGTTACGAACGCGCCCCCATTAAAAAAAAAAAAATATTACGTGTCATTCCGTCTTACGCGGTTTAGCGTGGTAAGCGACGTAAACAAACGCGAACGGCGCGCGGCGCACGGCGGAAGAATACGCTCTGTTGTGGTTGTAGGGTGAAGAAGACGGCCTCGTATGTGTGCCCAATGTGGGCGGAAGTACCTGATGTGGGCTCTGATCTGCTCCTATGAAAGCGGCAGTGATAACCAAGCAGCATAGTGGTCTAATTATTGAGATGGAAAGGTTATTGGTGCTTTGGTTGGAAGATCAAAGGCAAAATCCGACTTACAACGAAATTCGGGTTACGATGCGTCTTAAGAACGGATCAACGTCGTAACCCGAGGACCCCCTGTATTATCAAAGGTGTTATATAACTCCATTACATAACTGTCTCTTTTATGTAAGGTTAATTTAATTTAATTTAATTATTTAATTATTATTAATGTAAAGTTACAGTTGTCTACAGTTTAAAGCTTGACATTAAGTGCAAAATGTCGCCACACTAGAGTCACATCAAATCACTTCATTTCCAAATAAAGCCAAATTAATCACAGTGTACTGTAGAGCCTCTCTCATCTTATAAAACCTTTTTATAGAGAACTGGGCTGTACATTTAAGGAGATGTGGGATGTATTGGAGCGCGAGGCCAGGTCAGGGCAGCTCCCGATGGGTACAGTACGTTTCTCACAGAACCAGGGAGGAGGGGGAAGAGAGCTAGAGAGAGAGGGGTGGTTAGGAGGGAGGTAAGAATAGACTGATACCTCATGGGCTCTGTGGTCTCTCGCGCAGAAGGAGCTGCTCTCACATCAATGATGTCTTCTTCATTAGACTCAGGTTTAACAGAGACATCACCAAACCAGTCCTGAGGGTCAAAGGTCGGGTCAGGCACTTGAACCTGGGGTTCTGAGGGCATCTAAAAGAGGACAAGAAGAGCAAACCTTTGGTGCAAACAGAACATTAATTTGGTTTTTTGCAATTATTTGTGATGTTTATTAATGGTAATACAAAAACACATGCAAGACACATGAGGTCAGGTAAACATCACAAAGAAATGAATAAATGAAAACATTTACAGTAATTCATACAGAACCAACAGATCCTGATAACTAAAGTACAGTGCCGTGAAAAAGTATTTGCCCCCTTCCTGATTTCTGTGTTTTTTGCATATTTATCACTCAAAACATTGTCAGATCATCAAACCAATTTTAATATCACACAGAAACAACCCAAGGAAAGACAAAATTCAGTTTTTGAATGATGATTCCATTTATTAGTGCACAAAAAAAATCTAAACCTATCTGGCCCTATGTGAAAAAGTAATTGCCCCCTTAATCTAATAGCCAGTTGAGCCTCCTTTGACAGCAATAACTGTAACCAAACGTTTGCGATAATTGGTGATGAGTCTTTCACACCGCTGGGGAGGGATTTTGGCCCACTCTTCTATGCAGAATTGTTTCAATTCTGCCATATTGGAGGGTTTTCTTGTATGAACTGCCCGTTTAAGGTCACACCACAGCATCTCAATCGGATTTAAATCCGGACTTTGACTTGGCCACTCCAAAACCTTAATTTTGTTTTCTTTGAGCCATTCAGAGGTGGACTTGCTGGTGTGTTTTGGATCATTGTCCTGTTGCATGATCCAAGAGCGCTTGAGTTTGAGGGCACGAACTGATGGCCGGACATTCTCCTTCAGGATCTTCTGGTAAACAGCAGAATTCATTTTTCCGTCAATCACAGCAAGTTGTCCTGGTCCTGAGGCAGCAAAGCAGGCCCAGACCATCACACTGCCACCACCATGCTTTACTGTGGGCACCATGTTCTTTTTATCAAATGCTGTGCCATTTTTACGCCAGATGAAACGGGCTGCAGACCTTCCAAAAAGTTCAATTTTAGACTCATCGGTCCACAAAATGTTTCTCCAAAAGTCTTGAGGGTCATCAAGGTGCTTTTTGGCAAAGGTGAGACGAGCCTTTGTGTTCTTTTGTGAAAGCAGTGGTTTTCTCCTGGGAACTCTTCCATGGATGCCATTTTTGGCCAGTGTTTTTCTAATGGTGGAGTCATGAACACTGACCTTAACTGAGGCCAACGAGGCCTGTAGTTCTTTCGATGTGCGTCTAGGTTCTTTTGTGACTTCCTGAATGAGCCGTCGTCGCACTCTTGGAGTAATCTTAGTTGGTCGACCACTCCTGGGAAGGGTTGCAACTGTTCCCAGTTTCCTCCATTTTTGAATAATGGCTCTGACAGTGGTTCGCTGGAGCCCCAGAGCTTTGGGAATGGCTTTGTAACCTTTTCCTGAATTATAGACTTCTATCACTTTTTTTCTCATTTGTTCTTGAATTTCTTTGGATCGTGGCATGATGTGTTTGTTCTTGAGATGTTGTAGCCAACTTCACTTTGTTTGACAGGAACTATTTAAGTGATTTCTTGATTCAACACAGGTGGTGACAATCAGGTGTGGGTGTGGCATGTAGAACTGAACTAAGTTTTCTCAAAACTGTGGTTAGTCACAGTTAGTTTGTGATTTAACAAGGGGGGGCAATTACTTTTTCACATAGGGCCAGATAGGTTTAGATTTTTTTTGTGCACTAATAAATGGAATCATCATTCAAAAACTGAATTTTGTCTTTCCTTGGGTTGTTTCTGTGTGATATTAAAATTGGTTTGATGATCTGACAATGTTTTGAGTGATAAATATGCAAAAAACACAGAAATCAGGAAGGGGGCAAATACTTTTTCACGGCACTGTATATACCAAATATGACTCCTCCAGTGTTTGGACTTTTGTGCACGGTGCAACGTTTCTGGTGAAGGATCACCACCTGCTTGTTTCCATTAAGATGCTTTATCTAGAATGTTCCAGTGCGGCATTTCACTTCTCTATATACACGGAAACAACCAGGTGATGAATCCAAGCAAAGGTAGAGATGAGATATGTGGAAAGTGACCCACTCACTGTAAGTAAGCCTTAAAAATATTTGTTATTGATTAAATGCAAGAGAAATCAGTTCAAGTAGAATAATATTTTTGTTGTTCTGTTTAAGTCCATATTTCTTTTGTCTTGATAGTGTTTAAATAACATAATTAGGGGCAGATGAGACAGTTCAAAAGTGTTCAGTGACACACCATTGTTCTTGTGAAAGTCTGCAAGTCTGAGCTGTGAATCTGTGAAACATGAATCTCCTTTGTGTCGCTGGACATCGTCACAGAACTGCTGTATTCAAACTGTGAATTTTGATCTGTTAAAAGATGAATCAGAACTGTCTGTACTAGTCACCGTCTGTGATTACGGTTCATCAGACATTAGAGATCTTTTCTAGGGCCCGACCGGTATATCTGTTGGCTAAATCTAGGGTCAATAGTCGACGTCAGCATGTTATACCTCGTTATAAAGCTCTATATGAAGTCTATTTAATCCTATTTACAGACAGATAAATATGTGGTGCCGCATCACTATTTATCTGCAGAGTAATTTGTCTGTGATGCCGTACTGTACCTGAATGGATCACGTCACATGACTTTTCTTTACACCAGTCTTTACACCAGTGCTGGCTTTAAATGCTCTTGTAGTCTGATCCACGATACAAAATAAAACTAACTAAATAAATATTTAACTCCAGCATAGTTTAGGCCAGCAACAAAACTACTGCTTGTTCTTATCAAAGTGCGAGTGCAAAGCAGAGAGGACTGTCCCACAGATAGAGGACACACAGCTGCTGTCAACATGCTGGATTATATTCTTTTTACGGATGATCGGTTTGATTCAGGATTCAAAGGACACTTATTAGTGAAGACTTGTGATCTGAGAAGTGCCTGTGTGAACGATGGGTGTTGCAAATGTGTTTTTTAGAGCTACTTTTGGTTATTTCTCATTTGTTAGCGCTTAGCTGCTGTAAACTACCGCATATAAACAGCCTGTTTTCTTTTACACTGGCCTACTGTAAAGTGACTATAGTGGCCGTATACACGTTACTGGACACAAACTGATATTTAAATGAGCTGTGAATAAAAGTGTGAATGGTTCATATTTATGCATATTATTAATTAACCCAAAACATGCACCACAGGTAAAAATCCTCCAGCTGTGGTCCTGACCAAACCGAAGCAAGAAGATCATGAGATGGTCCCCGGGCGCAATAATGTGCTGCCCACTGCTCCTGATAACAGGATGGGTTACATGCAGAGAAGAATTTCTCCTGTGTGAGATCAATAAAGTCACTTCTTCTTACCGCAGCGTACGTGCATTTACCACTAAAGGCTAATAACGGTAGCTTTTACTTTGTTTACTGGCTAGAATGTCATGCCTAAATGCCATTAGTCCTACCTGCTGTCTTTATATATTACCGTAAAGAGGCAGAATAACAATAAATGTAGCCCAAATAAACCCAATTTAAAATCCAATAGAGTCAAACCTAAGTTTTATAATCCGTTGAAGAATTACAGTGACATTTTACATAAATGTCTAAACTAAACATCGGCAGCTCCAAAGCCCGTTTTATCAGTATCATATTGGAGCCACACAAAAAAAAAAAAAGAAATCCATATCGGTCAGGCCTTAATTCTTCATTTTCCAAGACATGACATGACATTTCTGGTCTAGTGCCATTTATTTTTACATTATTCCTTATGTGGAAAATAAAATCAAAACACCTGCTCCTTGGTGCACAGTTATTGACAGACATACCAAACCAAAAGGTTTAACAATTTCATATAAATTAATCTAGGCTCTTGAATGGTCGATAAAACTAGGCCCATTATCATAACATACAGACAGCTTGAACTGATTCCTCTCATGAGCTGCGTCTGAATGGCGTCTTGAATGTTCCACAGTATGGCATTTTGCATTTATTCAATAACATGCATTTTTATTGCTAAAAAATACACTCACTGCTGTGCGCAGCTGGTCTCCATGAAGATAGATAAGGACATAATGTCATTCTATGGAACATTCAAGACAAAGCAATATCATCTCCATGGAGACAGATGATAAGTTACTGTGTATATTGCACCTTTAAAGATCCCATGACATGGTACTTCTTGATGCTTTTATATGGCTCCTTAATGGTTCCCTAATACTGTAAATGAATCCTTCTTCAAAATCAACACTCAGTGCATGAGAAACAGAGATAAGATGAGAAAGAGTATTTTTTCTCTCTCTGAACACTCCATTATGGGCGTTGTTGCTTGAATGCAAATGAGGAGAAAAGAGATGGCCTATAGTAGAGGGTGGGGGCGTGGCCAAACTCTCCGCTCTCAGCTGATCCATTTCCGTGTTTTTGCACGGGGGGAGAGATTAGAAGCATTCCATTGAAAAATAATCACATTTCCACAGAAAATAAAATTAAACCACTGCTGTTCAAAGGTCCAGAGGCTCAGATAAAGGACTTCCGAGCCTAGAAACACTCGGACGTGCCTCCAGGCAAATAAAAAAACGCATTTCACATTGCCTAGCGCATTCGCAGTCCAAACTCTCTGGGCGTGATTTACAGAGACGCTGAGTACAGACAAACGGGGGTGGAACTGTATTTGCATTTCTTTTTTCGATCTGACGTCAATAAGGTGCCTTGTTCAAAATCGCCCGTTTGAGCTCCAATTTTTTGTAACGCAGAAAAGGATCGCAAATGCTCAGTTTAGACATTTCGCAACTTTTAACCATGGGGAGGCTAAACAGGGTAGGGGAGCTCACATTAACGTTCAAAAACCTCAGAAAGTGAAAATTTCATGCCATGGGACCTTTAAAATGTGGTAAATGTTTACAAGTACAAGTGATTCTTAGCTCACGGGGCCATATTTTATGTAAGAAAGAAAGCAAGTTTTCTTTACTGTCATCAGACCGTCACTATGTAGTTCCCTATTCTAAAACAAACACATATTTCAAGTCTTTTTTTCCCTACTTAATAGCAACACTATGTTTTATGTTTGTTTGTTTTTTTATAGTTTTTTTTTTTTTTACAAACTAACTGCCCCCTGTTGGGATGACTCATCTGAAACTGAAATTACCTGCACCACTTCAGTCTTCACCTCTTCCCCGCTCCAGTACTCGTCTGGCTGAGTGAAAGTCTGTTCCTCTGATGGGTCCTGAGAGGCTGGGGCAGGCTGCAAGGGGGATACACTTAAAACAGAAGGCCAGCTTTGGACATCCTCTGTTGGTTCTAAATATGGGGGCACCTCTTTGTCAGGATAGAACAAGTCCATAGGCTCCAGATCTACAAGCTCCTCTTTATACAAATCGCTTCCAGGCGTACTGGCAGAGTCGTTAGTAATAGAAACAGCATTGCCATTGGACGCAAGTGTATCCATTGATGTTTCTTGTGTTTTTGACTCTTCAGATGCAGAATTGATGTTGCAAAGTTCTTCTGGTTGATCACTAACCAATATGACCATTTCTGGGTCATCTGATTGCAAATTTGAACAAGCCAAGTCATTTTTAGAAACGACATCTTCAATAATCTCCACATATTCTTCTCCAGTTTTGGGGGGTTCCACAATCTCAAATTCTTCATTAAAATTTTCAGGTTTAAAATCTGAAGTCTCCTCTGACGCTATCAAGTCTATATTCTCAGTTATGAAACAAGACGCAATCACGTTATGATTTTCAAATTTGTTTTCAGTACTAGCTTCAGGCTCCTTAATTTCTGAGTCACTTATGAAATTTTCCTCTAAATCTGACCCTGACAAACACTGGTCATCTGGTTCGCTAGAAATTGAAATAAGTGGTATTGTCATGGTCGCTATAGGTGCCAAATTTGGGGTAGATTCCTGGCTGGTGCTTGGTGCATTGTCAGCTTCATCGCAACGTTTTAAATCATCTTTACAATCACTTGGCTGTTCAAAATGTTCCACAATTTTGTTATTTTGCATTTCTGAACTTTCAACACTTACATAACCTTGCTTAACCTCTCCTATACCTTCTGAATCCAACTTGGGGTTTTCATTTTGGACTACTTGGGAGTTCCTTTTCATTTCAATTTCATTTACAATATTTGACTGCCCATTTTCTTGTTCTATAACGCTTGTGATTTTCTGTTTCTCTGTTTCTGGCTGCTTTGTTGAATCAATACCTTTTCCATCATTGTCAAGCCTATTCGACTCACTTGCTTTTTCAGTCTCTACAACATCGCTAACTTTTGTCTCAATCTGTGCTATCTCTTCTGTGTGATCTAGCTGTTCCAATTTTACTCCCTGGTTCTCATTTCCTGTTTCTTTCACCCCTTCTTTTTCCTTCATCTCTTGTATGTCAAGCCTTTCTTGTGCACTCTCCAAGGAACTTAACGAACAAATTCCTTCGTCGATGTATGATTCTTGCAGCTCGTCCGAAAGTCGATCTTCACTTGGTGCCAATCCCTCATCGCTATTCGTAATCTCCACTGGCGTAGCACGGTAAATATCCCACGCGGTTCCACGATCAAAAAATGAACCATCACTATGGATTTCGGAAAACTTCTCTGGCGTAACGCTGTATTCACTTTCCATCCACGAATCTGGTGAGCTCACAGCCGAATCTCCGATTACCGATTCAGGTAAAGCGGAATCGGTCGGGGAATTGCTATCGCGTAGTTTGGAACATTGCAATTCCAAGCTGCTTTCTTCCGAGTTGCTTGGTTCTTCAGATGTGTCTTTTTGGAGTTCATTCACAACTTTGCTCGAGCTGTCTTCGATTTTGTCTTCAACTTTGTCTTCTATTTTTTCGTCAGTTTTCTCTTCTATGTTTGTGGAGCTGGATAAGAAATCTTCTGTAGACCACGATCGTGTAGCAGCTTGTCTGAAAGGTGGTGATACAATGCCTCTATCTTCGGATACAGAAGAGATCAAAATTTTGGGAGGAGGTGCAGAGCTATCCTTTTGAAACATATAGGACCTCTCCCGTACTCTCCCTCCCCTATTCCTGAAGTGGTCTGCATCAGTTTCTCTGAAGTTAAGTCTCCCCATTGAGACACTGCGTTCGATCACATGGAGAGGCTCTTCAGGCTGAGACAATGAAAGAAAACAGAAAAATACAGTTGAAAATACAAGTGCTTTTTCAAATGAAGCCCGTAGGTGGATATGAGTCATGCTAGCGTTTTTACTCCTCCTACCTCCTCGATGCCGGGGAAGTGCTCCAGGAATTGAGACACGTACATTATAATGGACTGCTCATCTGGTGTGTTCACAGTCACATCTAGATAGACAAAAGGCATTTTATTTAAAGGTGCATTGTGTAACCTTTCTGTTGGAGCTTCTGTCAAATGCTCTTCTCTATGGATATGTTATTGCTTGGTCTGAAAGGTTTCACAGTAGGGCATTAAACCTTTCTATCTCCATGGAGACCAAATCAGGCCAAGTCCGATTTGTAGAGAGGCGACCCCACTCACGTCAGAATGCCTGTTTTTCTAGGTATTTTTGAGCTAAAACTGCCTGTAATTGAATAAATGTAAGGTTATCTGTTTATTGTGATACTGTAATGAAGTTTTAAATGTAAAGATACAAAACAATAGCACCTCCATGGATACAAACAGGTGGCTGAACCAATTTTAATAGAACTCCAAACAATTCTCACTAATTGCTACTAATTTGCTAGTCATTCTGGGGGTGTTCTGCATGTATCTCTAATGGTGAAATGTTTAGAAGTTACCATGGTGACACGACGTACACATTAGAAAAGAGTCAAAAAAAAAGTTTGAAGATCAAGAAAAAATATAAGATTGATTTAAACAGCACATTTTCAGGAGCCTGTAATTAATACAACCTTTTTTAGTTTGATTTTAAAGGAAAAGTAACGTTTTTTTTAACAATCTGAGCCTTCTTTCGGCAATAAAACAAGTAGTTTTACTCACCCATAGCAGTTTGGTGTCAATTGGATCAGTATCCCAGAACTTATGTTGGAGCCGTTCTGTTCTACTAATGATCCCGTATCCGTTAACATGGTGCTCGTATCATATGCTCGGGGCATTACTTTGCGGTGTCCAAATAACACAAACTTTAGCACTTTTCAAATCACAGAAGATCGCTGTGTCAGGGTAGACTTTTAGTGGATTCCAAAACGGCCTGAAACCCGATATCCAGCTATAGTTTCATTTGATGACGTCATCAGAGAGGACAGTGCGCATGCGTGAACTCAGCTGTTTTGTAAACACCGCTAGTCCGAAAGAAGCTAACACCGCTCTGAACTTTACTTTTCTGTTGCGATATCGGGTTTCAGGCCGTTTTGGAATCCACTAAAAGTCTACCCTGACACAGCGATCTTCTGTGATTTGAAAAGTGCTAAAGTTTGTGTTATTTGGACACCGCAAATCAGTGCCCCGAACACTCATGCTAACGGATACGGGATCATTAGTAGAACAGAACGGCTCAACATAAGTTCTGCGATACTGCTCCAATTGACACCAAAGTGCTATGGGTGAGTAAAACTACTTGTTTTATTGCCGAAAGAAGGCTCAGATTGTTAAAAAAAAACGTTAATTTTCCTTTAACAAAGAGTGACAAACTGACAAACAGTTGGCTAATGTTAGCTTGGGACTGTAATTTTATAAGCAAGAGACTTGTTTAAGAGCACAAATCAGCTCACTTGTTATAGTTTCAGATAAGCCACTTCTTCAGGGTCAAACTGTGTTAAAATAAAGCACAGATTATAGTGTTAATAAAGCCTCAGACAGAGTAGAGCCTAAAGTTAGCATCACACGCCCAGGGAATGTTGATGACGCTGCAAAGTATTAATATGCATACTGTAATACCTCTCATTCTACTACAAAGTGGGACCTGACGCTCAAAGCTTTTCATTTATAATTTTACCCTCGAGCAAAGATCACAAATATAATATTTAGATCCGGGGCACGATTACTGTGGATTCACACCTCATAAAGTCCTAATTATTGGTCCAAGCTAAATCCAATCATGATTATGCAGAAATGACTCCACCAATGAGACTGCATCAAAAGTTAAACCCCATTCAGATGTTACTGATGTAGCAGCAGATACCGTACCCTCTGGCTCCAGGAGTCTCGGGATGCCCAGGCTGTAATGAGCTATCCGGAAAGCATCCTCCAGATTCTCCCTGGGTGTTCGGAGAAGGGCCTTCCTCATGTCCACCAAACTGGAGTCTATGGATTTAATCACAGCCAGGAAGGCCAGACCGCTAGTCCAGCTCTTACCAAAGTCCTGTACAGCCACTCCATACCTGAGATATAAAATAAAGGCATATGTTATAAGAGGAGCTATCAACAATACCCTGGTCAGAGTATGCGGTGATGGGTGAAGTAGAGCTGTCAAAAATACTTGGAAACTAAAGTTGAAACTAGATACCCCTTTGAACAAGCATCAGTACTGAAAACAGAAATCACAGAGAGATAAAACCTTGCACCTTTCCTGTATAGTTTTACAATGGTCATAATCGACATCCATATGGTCATAATCCAGCACGTTGATAAAGGCACTGTTATTGCAAAAATACAGAAAAACCAAGATGAAACCCCAAGATGGTGTTTTGTCCCCATGATGAAGGCCAGTAGGCTGAAATGTGTTGGGGCTCAGGTCTATTAACACATTCCATAATAAATAAAGTCATTTTAACTTATAAGTGAGTGCCTTAGTTTTTTCTCTGTTTAGACTCCCCTCATGTGTTGAATATTACATTCTAAAATATTACATTTTAGAGAACAGTCTAAAAATACTGAGCAGCTTTTCTGATCACCAATAATCATTCACACAAGTGTCTTGCACAAGAACACAACAACATAATGCACTGGTTAGTACTGGGGTTGAACTTCAATCTTCTGCGAACTGCTGTAACTGCTCTACCCGCGTCCTCAGCATACAGGTATTATAACACTGGTATAATTCTCACTTTTCTTTCTCCATTTGTTTATCTGTTGACAAGATTTAAAATATAATCATATTTTAAAATTGTTTCTTAAATTGTTTCCTCTTGAGTAATACAATTTGAGGTTTATGAAGTTTGACGTTATAATTTGGGCTCCTTTTGGTGAACACAGCCTCAGACATTTAAGTATTCGAGTCCACACTCACTTGCGCGTCCGCCTCTGCACCCACTGCAGTAGTTTCTTGATGGCTTTGGTGTGCTCACGCATTGGGTGAGTGGGGGGCTGCCTCTCCTCTGAGGGGGTGCTCGAGGACGTGTCCGAGTCTGAGCTGTTGGGAAGAGACGACAGGCTGGAACAGGACGGGAACTGGCTCCTGATGTTTCCAGTCAGTTCCTTAATCTGAGGGAACACCATGTGATCAGAGATGAACAGTAGAAAAACACACAAACACATAAACCCGATCAACCATTTATATGCAGCCTAAACTTAAAGGAAAAGTAATGTTTTTTACAATCTGAGCCTTATTTCGGTAATAAAACAAGTTGTTTTACTCACCCATATCACTTTGGTGTCATATGGAGCACTTCCAGAGATGTTTTAGATTAGCGTTAGGCTAACGCCGTTAGCCTAGCGCGACTTATAGCCATAGCTCGGGGCATTCCCCGAGCATGTAATATGCCCCGTGCAGGCTCCAAATAGCACAAACTTTAGCACTTTTCAAATCATAGAAGCTCGATGTCTTTAGCCTACGATTTCGTTTGAATCAAAAGTGGCCTGTAATCCGAGATTTAGCCATAGTTTACAGCTATGCGTTCCATGTTTGGGTCCCGGGAGCTGAGAGCACACTCCGCACATGCGCACTGGCGTCCTCATCTACTCGAAACTATGGCTAAATCTCGGATTACAGGCCACTTTTGACCAAACGAAATCGTAGACTAAAGACATCGAGCTTCTATGATTTGAAAAGTGCTAAAGTTTGTGTTATTTGGAGCCCGCACTGGGCATATTACATGCTCGGGGAATGCCCCGAGCTATGGCTATAATCTAAAACATATCCGGAAATGCTCCATATGACACCAAAGTGCTATGGGTGAGTAAAACAACTTGTTTTATTACCGAAATAAGGCTCAAATTGTAAAAAACGTTACTTTTCCTTTAACAGTGCACTATGCATATTTTGGCTTTTGGTTATTTCTTTGCCTGGAATGTTCCACAGTATGGCATTACACTATTTTCATGGAGACAAGGAAGTGACAAAACTATAGCCTAGGTTACTGGTCAGATCTGTGGTTTGGCAACTCTGCTTACAGTAAAAATGCAAGAATGTATGTTTTTCAAGTTTGAAGTTTGCCAAATACAATTTACTATTTGAATAATATTTTTTCTCTTTGATGTCCACCACCTGCTCGTCTCCATAGAAAAACTGTTTCACAGACTGGGATTAAAATGATAAATAAATCTATATATAATTTTTCAATGTATTTTTGAGCAATAAAACAGTCTTGGAGTTAATGCAAGATGAATATGGTCATGCTATACTATGGAACATAAGCTCTCCATGGCAACAAGCAGGAGTTGGCCCACATCAGAAAAATTTAGGCCTGCAACTAACGATTATTTTAGTAGTCGATTAATCTATAGATCCAGTAACGATTAGTCACGAAAAAATATATTACTAGGATAATGGACACGACACCAACTTTGGTATTTAGTGAGCGCAGTTACACGTGTGTGCTTTAAAGGTCCCATGGCATGAAATTTTCGCTCTCTGAGGTTTTTGAACGTTAATGTGAGCTCCCCTACCCTGTTTAGCCCCCCCCCTCATGGTTAAAAGTTGTGAAATGTCTAAACTGAGCATTTGCGATCCTTTTCTGCGTTAGAAAAAAATCGGAGCTCAAACGGCCGATTTTGAACAAGGCACCTTATTGACGTCAGATCGAAAAAAGAAATGCAAATGCAGTTCCACCCCCGTCTGTCTGTACTCAGCGTCTCTGTAAATCACGCCCAGAGAGTTTGGACTGCGAATGCGCTAGGCAATGGGAAATGCGTTTTTTTATTTGCCTGGAGGCACGTCCGAGTGTTTCTAGGCTCGGAAGTCCTTTATCTGAGCCTCTGGACCTTTGAACAGCAGTGGTTTAATTGTATTTTCTGTGGAAATGTGTTTATTTTTCAATGGAACGCTTCAAATCTCTCCCCCCGTGCAAAAACACGGAAATGGATCAGCTGAGAGCGGAGAGCGGAGAGTTTGGCCACGCTCCCACCCTCTACTATTGGCCATCTCTTTTCTCCTCATTTGCATTCAAGCAACAACGCCCATTATGGCCTGTTCAGAGAGAAAAAAATTACTCTTTCTCATCTTATCTCTGTTTCTCATGCACTGAGTGTTGATTTTGAAGAAGGATTCATTTACAGTATTAGGGAACCATTAAGGAGCCATATAAAAGCATCAAGAAGTACCATGTCATGGGATCTTTAAGCATTCCGTTTCAAAGCGGAATATTGTCAGTATCCAGTTTAAAGGGACAGTGTGTAAGATTTTTACCCATTAATTACTGAAATTGAAGATACCCATTCAAAAATACATTGTCTTCCAAGCCTTTTCACTTCCATCATGAAATCAAAATATTATTTTGGACTTAGATATAGTCACATAAAAGGGGGATCTTCCCCATATAGAGGCAGCCATTTTGAATACGAGAGCCGCAGAAGGACATTTGGGCTCATCCTTCGCCTAGCCTCCTGCTAGCAGCGGCTCCCACTCCCTCAGGCAGCGCGCCTGAGGGAGTGGAGGAGAGGAGAGAAGGGGAAGGGGAGGGGGGAACGGGGGAGCCTCGTGGTTTTGACAAGCATGCTGCCGGATCAGACGTCGTAATGGATCTAACACATGTTTTGGACTAAATTGTTTTACTGGATTTTATTCGCTGGATCCTTACGGACAAATTGAGAGCAAGTTTATGGTGAAATACAGAGTCTGACCTGTGCAAAGCATTCTAAGGTAAGCTAACCTCGTTTTGTGCTTTTCCGTATAAAAGCCCCATGTGCTCGGGGAGTGATTGTTGTGCAGGGAAATGAATTGCATAGTCAAAAAGAGGAGACTGTAAGGTTTCATTTGATGTGTAGAGTGTCATGGTAGACGATCAGGAATGTGTGTTTTCATGCGAAAAGAAAAAAAAAAAGTGACCGCGGGGCCGCGTTTTATTTATATCGTAGTTCGCACAGCGCCGGGTGCGCGCAACAACGCGAGCTGTCTGCGGTACGGCACGCCCGGGTGACCCTCGAGGTCTGCCGTAGCCAAAAGAGGAAGTGGAATAGCGATATCCACCTATGCGCCACGAATCCTACACACTGTACCTTTAAAAAAAAGTTGAAGTATTCTGTGAAACAGCGTTCTGTTAAGGGAATACTGCCAAAACACGACTAGACTACATTTGGAATGAAAAAGATTGTCCATGACTCGTGAGCAAATTGAGTATGGCCACCATTCCATTTAGCACTAGTGCTAATATTGGAATATTCCTCACATGCAGATACAGTGACTGGTGCGAGCTAGCTGCTCGTCACAATGCTCCCGCACTTTTCCGTAACTTTACGAACTTTTTGCCCTTAAACCGCCCCACTTTTGTAAATATTTTTGTCAACACTGTTCGTTAAGCTTGGGCTGCACTCGACGCTGCATTTTTTCCGCACTTTTGGTGGATTATTTACCTGTCTCGGCTTAAGATGTGTAAGGGACCCCGTCCTCCGCTCGTCTACACAAAGGATCAGCTGATGGCGCTGCGCAGCGCTGTTGTGTTCCCCCGAGACAGGCATGTTATCCCTGACGAGATCCTGACCGGACGACACGCCGTGGACGCCGCGCGGGACGTAAACTCCGGGAAAAGAAGAGACGCTGCAGGCCGGTCCTCCCCTCCGTCGTAACGGGGAATGTGCGCGCCCTCGCCAACAAGACGGACGAGCTCGCGGCGCTCTCTAGATTTCAGCGGGAGTACAGGGACGCTAGCGTCATTGTTTTTACGGAAACGTGGCTAGCACCGCAAATCCGACTCTACCCTCACTGTGGACAACTTTCACCTGCTGCGCGCAGACAGGACGGAGGAGAGCGGGAAGAAGAGAGGAGGACTAGCGCTGTTTCTGAACGAGAAATGGTGTAAACCTGGACACTGGACACACATTCATGCGTGTCTTAATATGTAAAGCAGCACTGGTTTGCAAAAAAAGCTGATGCTACAAAATCAATATACACCAGTACCAGCCCTGGGCCTAATTTAGGATGAAAATCAATCTGTTCTATTATAAACGACCTCAGAGAGGTCTTTGTTTGAAGCAGTGAACCATGTGAGGAATTACATCAATTACCCAGTACACTGTGCTTGGAGGTGAATGAAACTACTTGACCTCATTTAACCTGATGAGAAAATACTACAAAAAATGTACATCTAGTCTTGGTTAAATTACTTCAATTTCAGAAAATGAATGTGGATTTTGACTGGATTTTGGTATTTTATGATCTAAGTTATAATGTTGTTTCCATCAAAAACATTGTTGTGTTTTGTTTCATTCACACATGTTGCAAGCACAATAATTTGGATAATTTCAGACCTGGAATTGTCTGTCTCTGCTGGTCAAAAGGTAAAAGGCAACTGCTAATATGAAAACTACTCCTTCATGACGCCATAAAGTGGAACAGAGCATTTTGAGCTTTGGAGATGTAAGCAGTCTAATAATAAAGGATTACTTCAACATGTGTAAATGAAATGTTTTTGAGGACATTATAACATGGCTTAAAGCTTAAAGAGTCAATTTTGTGTAATATAGGTCCTATATATAAAAATAAAAAAAATTAAAAAAACAGGCTTTGTCAGGAGCCTAATCAAGTCCATCAACTAAATTACTCAATAAAATATCTTGAACTGTATTAACTTTAAAGTAATTTTTGCAATGCAATGCAGACACTTCCTCCGAGACGAAGAACGGAGAGGATTAGAGGAGCAAGCTGGAGTCAAAGTCGAATCAAAAGAGCGTTTAGAAAATGCGATTTACCTGGAAGAAGAGGATGATGTTCCAGATGAGGCCCAGGATGATGGAGGCGTTTCCGTCGGCAACGTCGGCCGCATCGATGCTCACCAGTTTCACCTGAACACAAAAACACATATACATTTATTAAAGATGCATTGTGTAACTTTTCTGGTGAAGAGTCAGTCAAATGCTTTTTTTCTGTGGAGATGTTATTGCTTTGTCTGGAATGTTTTATAGTATAGTATTAAACCTTTATATCATCATGGAGCTAACCAAACCAGACCAAGTTAGGTCAGATCTGTGGAGCGGCAGCCCCGCTCACAGTCACAATGCCTGTTTTTCTAAGTATTTGTGAGCTCTAGAACCACCCATAATTGAATAAATGTAAGGTAGAGCTAATGCCATACTGTGAGCTAATGCCATACTGTGGAACATTCCAGGTAGAGCAATGACATATCCATAGAAACAGGCAGGTGAAGGAACCCCAACCAAAAAGTTACGTAGTGCAAAACACTGTAATATTAGAGGTTTGTCTCATTATTCAAAAGGTCTGATTAGAATCTTGTGTCTGTTTTAGTAGTTTTAGTTTATCCAGGGCTGGTGCTATTTCAGTCTTGGTTAAATCCCGGTTTAGACCTGGTTTGTAATGCTAGCCCAGAATTATCCGATCAAATGTAACTGAAATCGTAAATGATGTGCAGGTAATACGCCGACTTTGCTAATCCTATTTGGATATTCCAGCTTCCTCTTTAACTTTAAAATGCAAATTAGGCTAATCCCCCAGATAGTTCCCCTCTGTTATATATTATATTTGATGAGTGAGCTACTGTACCAAAATAATTTCGCTTGTGGAGTCAATTTGGATTAATTAGGTATTTAGTATAATCTTATAGTCTATATACCCTGTGCGTGTGCGTGTGTGCGCATGTGTGGTCCCTGGCCCCAGCATTATCGTCTGCTGCTCCTTATAGGTTGTCCCAGTGGCATTTCAAATGGAAAAGACAAATCTATTTTTGCCTGGGACTACATGGCTTAAGCCCTATTCGGATGGGATTAGTTTTACAGGGGGATGTAGAGTAATGTGGGTTTATCACAGGACCTCTGTACTATAAATGACCCATTCACACAGGACAAGAAATGTCCGTAATATTCATTTGACATGGGAGGAGTTTGTTTACGCTCTGCCGTCACGTATTCGTTGCCGTGCACGTCATGATTAGCCTATGTGTAATATTAGCGAACTATGCAAATTATTGCCCATAATCAGGACTAATAGAGCATACACGACCTAAAACAAGCAGAAGTTTCATGCCTCTGACAACAGATTTATACCTCTTGGTCTTTTTCATTGGTCGATGTGTGCGTTTGTTTGAGAGTACCGGTAGATCATTTTGTTTGCCGGCAAAACAAAGCGCTTCAAGCTCCTCCGTGTTTGAAAATTGCGGTAAATTATTTCTTTAAACGGATGTGACGAAATATTACATACATCTTTACCGAGGGTCGCATTCGCACGGGATTAATATTCCCTATGGTAATTCCCCCAGACCGTTTTACAGAAGGTGTAAATTTGCTGTAAATTTCACAGACATACTCCGTTATGTTACTACGTACTACGTTATGTTTACGGAGATGGAGCGTTCAGACAGGACTAAATTCCCTGGTAATTATTACTTCACCCCATGTCACCCCATAAAACTAATCCCGTCCGAATAGGGCTTTATATGAACCACCAAACATGATTACAGAAAAATAACTCATTTTTTGGAAATGCTGTGCAACTCTCACCATTACAGAATCCCCTCCCTTCTAACATATCTGTTATAGAGACAAAATGATGACTGCAGAATATTTCAAGCAGCAAGTCATCAGTCTGTCCTAAAGTCTCAGAAAGTTAATGCCAGAAATGCCATTGATAAAAAGCCTTAAAGGGACAGTGTGTAAGATTTTTACCTGTTAATTACTGAAATTGAAGATACCCATTCAAAAATACATTGTTTTCCAAGCCTTTTCACTTCCATCATGAAATCAAAGTATTCTTTTGGACTTAGATATAGTCACATAAAAGGGGGATCTTCCCCATATAGAGGCAGCCATTTTGAATACGAGAGCCGCAGAAGGACATTTGGGCTCATCCTTCGCCTCGGCTCCTGCTAGCAGCTGCTCAGCCGCGCTGCATGTGGGAGCGGAGGAGAGAAGGAGAGAAGGGGAAGGGGAGGGGGGGAAGGGGGGAGCCTCGTGTAAACAAGCATGCTGCTGTATCACACTCGTAATGGATCTAAGACGTATTTTGGACTAAATTGTTTTACTGGATTTTATTCGCTGGATCCTTATGGACAAATTGAGACCAAGTTTATGGTGAAATACAGAGTTTGACCTGTGCAGAGCCTTCAAAGGTAAGCTAAGTAACAAACCTCGTTTTGTGCTTTTCTGTATAAAAGCCCCATGTGCTCGGGGAGTGATTGTTTTGCAGGGAAATGAATTGCATAGTCAAAAAGAGGAGACTGTAAGGTTTCATTTGATGTGTAGATTGTCATGAATCATGATCGGGATTGTGTGTTTTCATGCGAAAAGAAAAAAAAAAAGTGAACGGGGAACCGCGTTTTATGTATACAGCGGCGCGCGGTTCGTGCGCGGGTACGCGAGCTGTCGGCGCTACGGCGCGCCCGGGTGACCCTCGAGGTCTGCCGTAGCTAAAAGAGGAAGTGCATGGTACCTACACCACCTATGCGCCACGAATCCTACACACTGTACCTTTAAAGGTCCTGTATTACACCAAATTCATAGCATGTTTACCTCCTCAGAAACACACCTGGAGTTGTGTTTTGTTTCATTCACACATGTTTGAGTAATCCTTTATTATTAGTCTGTCTACATCTCCAAAGCTCAAAACGCTCTGCTCCACCTTATGATGTCATGAAGTGGCACTTTTAGGTTAACAGCTGCCTTTTACCTTTTGTTCAGTACAGATTGGCAATTCCAGGGCTGAAATTATCCAAATGATTCTAGTAAAAGTGTATGGAGATTTAAAACACAGTATCACCACGTGACATCACAAGGTGGAACAGAGTGTTTTCTGTTTGAGAGAAGAATATGCAGGATTTGTATGTTAAATGTGGTATAGTGGTAGTTTTGAAGTCATGGTAATGCAGAGAACGCAGTTATTTTTACAGTCACATGTTCCTTCCTGTAGGTTACCATGGTGATGATTTCTTTAGCTTTATTTATTCCTCATTAACAGTAGCCATTCAGTTGTCACTAACTCTTATGTATTTACTCACATTTCTCTCCTCCAGAAATGACAGGACCTTGGCGATGTTGTTGAGTCGGAAAATGCGATGGGAGGACTTTTTGAATCCATGCAGCTGCAACACAAATTTACAAGCACATTTACGAGCTGTGTACCCGTATAATTTATGTTGCTAGAAATAATAAAATTCAATCATCCAAATTATAAAAATCGTACCAGTTTGCAGCCGGAGAGCTCCTCCAGCAGAGCCATGAGGATGTGTCCATCTTGAATGTCCTGGAAGAGATCTTGGACTTCAATTGGAGGATTACACTAAAAGTACAGGAAGAACAATGATAAATCTTTGAGAATTATTTACAATTTTCAAGCATTTATTCTATATATATATATATATATATATATACACACATAGGGTTATTTTTTATTTTTTAACTTTAGTGATTAAGCATTTAGTTTTCCCACATTGTTCCAGTGTTTTGACAGCAGATGAGTAATATCGATAAAATACTATTCTTACATGATTTAAGGGCACTGTAACTGTTTTAAAAACTTAGAAAACTGAATTAGTTAATTTAAAGGAGAATTAACGTTTTTTACAATCTGAGCCTTATTTCAGTAATAAAACAAGTTGTTTTACTCACCCATAGCACTTTGGTGTCATTTGGAGCACTTACGGAGATATTTTAGATTTGTGATCTCTGTAACGTGAGTTCTCGGGGCATTTGTTTGCAGTCTCCAAAAAACACAAACTTTAGCACTTTTCAAATCACAGAAGATCGCTGTGTCAGCGTAGACTTTTAGTGGAGTCCAAAGCGGCCTGAAACCCGATATCCAGCTATGGATTCATTTGATGACGTCATCATAGAGGACAGTGCACATGTGCTCAGTCACAGCTGATTCGCAGATAAGAAGACGCAACTTTTATATTGCGAGCGACACATGGCAGAAGATTGGGACTTTGAGGCTGAAGAGGACTTATGGAGGACTGAGGACTGAAGAGGAGTTTACGGATGAGGAGACAGAATGGATACGGAAAAATGAAGCGGAGACAGTTTTAGGAGCAGCAGAGAACAGCCATCGGTTTCACATTACTTCTCAGAATCGTGCGCTGAATCCGCTGGCCTTCTTTCTTTTCCTTTGCTGGTAAAACATCGTCCTGACTGAAGTGGGTACTGCAAACACGATGGTCCACGATGGCTTTGCGTTTCATGTTTGGGTCCCGAGAGCTGAGAGCGAAATAAGGCGTGACTAAGCGCATGCGCACTGTCCTCCTCATCTACTCGAAATTATGGATAAATCTCGGATTACAGGCCACTTTTGATTCAAACGAAAGTGTAGACTAAGACATCAAGCTTCTATGATTTGAAAAGTGCTAAAGTTTGTGTTATTTGGAGAACGCAAATAAATGCTTCGAGAACTTACGTTACGGAGAAGTGCTCCAAATGACACCAAAGTGCTATGGGTGAGATAAACAACTTGTTTTATTACCGAAATAAGGCTCAGATTGTAAAAAACGTTAATTCTCCTTTAAAACAGTGGTCCGCATTTATTGCTCACTTACTTTATGCATTATTAAGTTTATAAGTGCTTTTCACAACCAGAAGAGTTTTATATCTCGCAACAACGGCATACTAATGCACTTCCTTCTTATTTTGACCTCAAGTGTTGCTTATAGCCTATAATCTGAGACAAAGACACATTTTGTTCAAACCCATTGACAAATATCGGGGACAGGCCCTTTAAGTTAAAATTTGTCCAGTACAACAATATTTCCAGTATCGATACTTAAAATGTTTTTACACTTGGACACGTATTTTGAAATACCAACATAAGTTTCAATAAAATAAGCAACTTTTCTATCCTTTTGTTTACCAACACAATATACATTTTAACAGATCCTCTTCATACACTGGTGCTGTGGGCTGTCACTGTTGATCAAACTACCTGTCGGGGCATTGACCGCTATTACCCCCCGTTAGACTGCAATAATCCTAATGCCGGGGCGAACAGCTCCCATTCATCATCTCCACAGCACTGTTTGAAGGAGACATTGGCAGCTCATTTACAAGTCAAATACAGGGAAAGAGATTGAGGCAGCAGGAAGTATTGGTTATTTCACTATAGACATAAATCATTGGTACTTATTGAGTCCTGGTTTAGTTTCAGGGCAGACTTCCAGGTTTGGTCCAGGTTTGGTCCAGGTTTAGTCCAGGTTTAGTCCAGGTTTAATCCAGGTTTAGTCCAGGTTTAATCCAGGTTTGGTCCAGGTTTAATCCAGATTTGGTTGAGGTTTGGTCCAGGTTTGGTGCAGGTTGAGCTCAGGTTGAGTCTAGTTTTAGTCCAGGTTAAGTCCAGGTTTAGTCCAGCTTTGATCCAGGTTTGGTCGAGGTTTGGTTAGACCTGTGCGATTTATTGATTAATTCGAATTTACAGTTCAGGATGATGTGTTTTTATGAAAATTGATTTTTTAAATTATTTTTTAAAATCCGAGCGGAACTGATGTGCCGCCACGCTCTACACGGGTAAGTTAGCGGTGCGCACCCAAACAAGCTAGCATGCGAGTGAGGGAAAGCCGGAGCTTGTACCAAACAAAGGTGTCGCTACATCTATTATATGGAACTGGTTCGGTTTTCTTGCGTCGGACTTAGAACAAACGAGTGCTCACTGTAAGGTCTGTTCAAAAGCTGCAGCACCACAAATGTATCCTTGCGCCTAAAGCAGAGTAGGAGAAGTGCAAGTCCCCACAGCGCCAGCACATATTGTAAAAGACATGTGCCCATATATACTGTGGAAAAGCCCGGATTCATTAACATGGTGAAAGTTTTAGACCCGAAGTATGTGCTACCAAGCCGCAAATATTTTTCTTGTGTTGCCACAGCTGTTTACAGACTGTACAAGCTAACATACATGAGCACAGACAGTGGCTCCCTCTTTTCTGCATCACTCGAGGAAAAACTAAAACACAACACTACCCACTCCAGTCCATTTTTCCCACGATCAGGTAATAATTTAGCTCCATAAAATGCTTCTTTATAAAAGAAAGATATTTATATAACTGTCATCTGTTATTTGTTTTTGAGTAGGGCAGAGAAAAATCGATTAAAGTGAGAAATCTGATTTTTTTTTTTTTTTTTTATCTGAGATTTTATTTTTAGGCCATATCACCCAGCTGTAGGTTTGGTCCAGGTTTGGAGCAGATTTGGTGCAGGTTTATTCCAGGTTTATTCCAGGTTTATTCCAGGTTTATTCCAGGTTTAGTCCAGGTTTAGTCCAGGTTTAGTCCAGGTTTAGTCCAGGTTTAGTCCAGGTTTAGTCCTGTTTTAGTCTTGGTTTAGTCCAGGTTCACAGGAGTCAAGTGTTTTTTAGGTTTATATTTTTTTAAGGTTATAATTAAATCCTGGTTTAGTCCATCCTTAGTACAAGTTCAGTCCTATTTGGTTTAGATCTGGTTTAGTTCTGCTTTAGTCTTGGTTTATATTAAGTTCAGTACTCCAGCAGCAGCCTTACAGTACACCATACATTGTAAACAGTAATATGTTATGTACAAAGGAAACCAGCTCCTTCTTCTGTAATTATTTAATCTCTAAAATCAAAGAGAGGTGAGAAGCTTGTCCAAACATGATTTAAAACAGTGTCAGTCAGTGTGTGAGATAAGAAAGGCGTCAGTTTGTCAGTTACTGGGTCAGAGCTTTGAAATTGGGCCAAAATGTGCGAGCGAAGAGAAGACAAGCTGGTATTGTGTGAAGCAAAACAAAAGCCTTATCTCACCCATGTCTCCATGACTCACCCCAAATAAACATGATGTCAGGTTAACAGATTTGAATGATTCTTTTGATATCTACCAGGGCCTAAAAAAAATAAATGTTGGTTTCCGATTTGTTGACAGTTCTAGACATGGGTAGGTAGGGAATTTATTTTATTTTTATTTTTTTTCCTGTGGGAATATGGACATTTTGAAATTTTATTTTATTTTATTTCCTTCCGCAGCAGTACTATTTCAGTAAAGACTATAATTGACATTGGAATATATCTTACAATGACATATTGAATATATCTTACAATGTTACAAAAATACATGCTGATTTTGTATTGTTTTTTTCTGTTCTTCTTTCAAATGGCAGTCATTAAATTTAGAAGCAGTAAACAATTTTGAATACTACATTTATTTAACACGGTGTTGACATTGGTCAATTTAAAACTGGCACTGCATAATCTTAACAATTCACCGTGACCACGCATATGTCCAGCGACGCCGTCGCCATTGTTTTTATGGGTACAGACAGAGAATTTTACAGATCACAGAAAAACAGAAGCACATTACAGGGGGGTCCTCGGGTTACAATGTTGATTAGGGTGACCATATTGTATTTCACTGAAAAGAGGACACACACTCCAGCTCGCGCGCAAAATATATATTTTTTTCCCCCATTTTTAGGGATTTTATGTGGGTCGGGGGCTTACTGTGCTTCTGAATTCCCCAGAAAAGAACACTTTACCTGGATATACTGAAAAATAGCCCAAAACACTCACAAACAGTTGCTTTATAAATAATATATTTATTAATATAAGCAATCTTAAGGCTGACACTTACACCTTAGTTAAGAAAAAAGAAAAAACAAAAAGAAAAAGAGAGTTAGCCTATCCTTCAATGTTCAGTAAGCCCATTCTTCAAAATAATGTGTCTAATGGCTAATGAAAAAAAATATACAAATAATAGAGCGCCCTCGCTTGCATTCACCAAATCTTCATTTTTTCCAGGTCGCACAAAGTATGTCGTGAGTTTTGAACTCGAGCTCTCACCCTGCACAGCTATTTTGTGTTTTGTTGTGGCGATATGAGCTTTCAGATCGTTGGACCCCTTATTCGCCACAGAGACGTAAGTCCCAGCTTTGCACACTGTGCATTCTGCCTCCCACTTGTCACGCCCAGGGCGAAAACAGGGGTACTTTTGCAATTCATTCGTGAAACTGCATTTGCGTTTCGGCATTTTCTGTGTCTTCGCAGTGCGCCTACCTGCCTGTCAGCCTGCGAGTGTGTGTGTGTGTGTGTGCGCGTGTGTGTGCGTGGAGCGTGGCGCGCTTGTTTGTGAATGAATGAATACACGTTCCGGGGTTCGACTCGAACTGGAGCGCGTTTCCAACGGAATCAAAAACCCGGACATTTGAAGGATTTTATAAACTCCGGCCGGACAGCCCGGACAGCCTCTGAAAAGAGGACGTATGGTCACCCTAAGTTGATCCGTTCTTAAGACTTCGCACTACAACCACAACAGAGTAGCCTGGGAATTCCCAGGCCGCTTCCGTTCGTTTCGAACTGGAAGGCGGCCTGGAAACTCGTCCAAGCGAGAGTCCCAGATTTAGGGCCCCTATCAGAGAGCGGGGGAGGTGTGGCAAGACGGTGACGCGTACTACATGACAAACGGAAGCTTGTAGTTTGAACTGACAACTGACATGATTGGCTATGGACTTACGTATACGCTCAATGATAGACATTCATAACGCCCAATAAACGGCCGTTGGCAATCGCTAACCACACCTCCGCTACGGGATTTTTCGAAGCGAGTTTCCAGACCCATATCTCACTTGTGATATGGTCAGGTGTTAACCAGACTAACAACAGAGCGTATTCTTCCGCCGTGCGCCGTTCGCGTTTGTTTACGTCGCTTACCACGCTAAACCGCGTAAGACGGAATGACGCGTAATTTTTTTTTTTTTTTACCGTCGTAACCCGAGGACCCCCGTACACATTGCCCCGCGGAAATTGAAAAATACAGCAGGCTATTAGTTTTCTTTCTTTTTTAACCGAAGCTTGTAAAATTAATTTGAGTATCAAATTTATTTTATTTTATCAAGGCCAATAAAATAATTTGGGTCGCATGCAAATCAACAGGGTCGGTCGGCAACCGGAAACTTAGATTTATTTTTTTTAGGCCCAGTGGACAAGTACTCAATTTTGTTACTTAAATCAAAGTACAGATAATGGAGCAAAAAAGTAAAAGTATCACACTTTAAAAATGTACTTAAAAGGTGCACCATGTATCTTTTTGGTTGGCGGTTTGTCACCTGCTTGTTTCTATAGATATGTCACTGCCATTCTGACTGAGCGGTAACTTGGTCTGGTTTGGTCTCCATGAAAATACAAAGATTTAATGCCATACTGCGTAACATTCTAGACAAAGCAATAACATTCCCAAGGAAAAAAGCATCTGACAGACCCTCCACCAGAAAAGTTACACAATGCACATTTAAGGAGCACATAATGTCATTGTATGTTCAATCAAAATTAAAGTTTATATTGTGATATTCCTACATTATAATACATAGATTTTTTAAAAGTCTAAATAAGTCATAATGATGATGTGGGAAACTAAGATAAAATGCAGTTACCTTGTAGATTATTGTGTTTAATTGAAGAAATATACACCCCAAAGTTGTGAAAACTAGAAGATTAATCATATACAGGCTCGTCTATTTTCCATAATTACTGATGAAGTGTTACATTATATCTAAAAATATTGTGCTTTAAGACCTTGTTTAGTCCAAGTTAAATTAAATATTATACAAAATTGACTCTTGTGAGCTTTAAGCCATGTTAGACTGGCGTTACCTCCTCAAAAACACACATGGAGTTATGTTTTGATTCATTCACGCATGTTTGAGTAACCCTTTATTATTATTATTAAACCTTGTGGTGTCATGTAGCTGTAGTTTTCAAGTTAACAGCTACCTTTTATCATTTGATCAGGACAGACTGGAAATTCCAGGGCTGACATCATCCAAATAATTCTCTTTAAAAGAACTCAACCTAAACATGCAGGGTTTGTGTGTTAAATATGTGTGAATGAAACAAAACACAACTCCATGCACAGTACGTTTTTAATGAGGAAACATTATAACAGATCAGAAAATAGCATAATATGGGCCCTTTAAGCCCTGTGTTTCTTGATGTATCCTGATGAATTACAGCCTCTATTATAATACATTATAATAATCCTGTAATACACTTGAATGTAATACAAATAACAACAGTCTCTATAACTGTGTCTTCTACTGTAAATTCAGGCCTTTCTATTTGACTTTGCTGTTAAACTTTAATTAATTTTACATGCACATGGAGATTTGGGGCACCACAAAGATGTTTAGTAATGACTCCATAAAAATGATTCTAACAGCATGCACCAGTACAGCCTGCAGGAGGGATGGGCGAGAGGGGAGGAAAGGAGGAGAGGGGAAGTGGAGGAGAAGAGGAGGGGAGGACGAGAAGTGGAGGACAGGAGGAGGAGGAGGAGGATGAAGGGAGGAGAGAAGGTGGAGAGAAGGTTGAGAGGAGGAGGTGAAGGGGAAGAAGACGAGGGGAGGAGGAAAGATGAGAGAAGGAGGAAGAGGACGGGAGGAGAAAGTAAAGAGAGAGGGATGAGGAGAGGAGAGCAGGTGGAGGAATGGAGGAGGAGGAGGAAAAGAGGATGGGAAGGAAGAGAGAGGAGGTGAGGAAGACAAGGAGCGGAAGCAAGAAGAGGACAGGAGGACAGATGGAAATAAAGAGAGGGATGAGAAGAGGAGAGCAGGTGGAGGAGCAGAGGAGGAGGAGGAAAAGAGGATGGGAAGAGAGGAGGAGATGAGAAGGAGAGGAGGAAGGGAGGATGAGGTGGAGGGGAGGAGGAGAGAATGAGAAGGAGAGGAAGGGAGTAAAGGTGGAGGATGACAAAGGGAGGAAGAGGAGGAGAGGTGGAGAGAATGGCATGAAGGAAGCAGAGGAAGGACAGAGCAGAGTGGAGGAGGGGGTCCGTTCAGTCCCAGTCGTGGTCACATGCAGCCTGTTTCTCTGGATCATGCAAAAAGGCTTAAAGCACCACACAGGGACATATACAACAATTACACCTCCTCCAGTGTCTCCTTAGATTAGCACTTTACGCTCTCATCAAAATTTCATGTTGCTACAGCGAATCCACAAAGCCCATCTATTATTCACGCTACACTGTAAAAATAGCTGTAATTCAAAATATTAATAGATTTAACATTTGAAATTTGAAAAAAAAGGATACTGCAAATAGTCACAAATGCATTAAAATAGGCAAAACTGAATAAAAAGTAAGGTGCAATGCAGTAAAAAAAATGGTGGAGGGTCTGTCTCTATAGAGATATTATTACTTTGCTTCACAGTATGGCATTAAAGATCCCATGACATGGTACTTGTTGATGTTTTTATATGGCTCCTTAATGGTTCCCTAATACTGTAAATGAATCCTTCTTCAAAATCAACACTCAGTGCATGAGAAACAGAGATAAGATGAGAAAGAGTAATTTCTCTCTCTCTGAACAGTCCATTATGGGCAGAATGCAAATGAGGAGAAAAGAGATGGCCTATAGTAGAGGGTGGGGGGCGTGGCCAAACTCTCCGCTCTCAGCTGTGCGCTCTCTGATCCATTTCCGCGTTTTTGCGTGGAGAAGAGATTAGAAGCGTTCCATTGAAAAATAAACACATTTCCACAGAAAATAAAATTAAACCACTGCTGTTCAAAGGTCCAGAGGCTCAGATAAAGGACTTCTGAGCCTAGAAACACTCGGACGTGCCTCCAGGCAAATAAAAAAAACGCATTTCGCATTGCCTAGCGCATTCGCAGTCCAAACTCTCTGGACGTGATTTACAGAGACGCTGAGTACAGACAGACGGGGGTGGAACTGCATTTGCATTTCCTTTTTCGATCTGACGTCAATACGTTTCCTTGTTCAAAATCGCCCGTTTGAGCTCTGATTTTTTCTAACGCAGAAAAGGATCGCAAATGCTCAGTTTAGACATTTCGCAACTTTTAACAGGGTAAAACAGGCTAAACAGGGTAGGGGAGCTCACATTAACGTTCAAAAACCTCAGAAAGTGAAAATTTCATGCCATGGGACCTTTAAACGTATCTCCATGGAGACAAACAGGTGTCTCTGACGTTTTAAGCATCAATACACCAAACTGAATGCACGCCAGATTTAATGCCATACTGTGAAACATCCCAGGCAAAACAATGACATCTCCATAAAGACAAGAAGATGGTGAACTATCCACTAGAAAAGTTACATAGTGTACCTTTAACACCAGAAGCTGATCAAAACAAAGTAGATTTATGCTTTACCTTGTCAAAACTATAACTGTAACCATTCCATTAGAAAGCAGAACGATAACAGCATAGTAAATTAATCTGTTCATTTCAATTCATTATATTTTAAAAAACTAATTACAGATAATTAAAGTCATTCTAACCCATCTGTCCTGTTCAAGTCCTTGTTTAGTCCTTGTTTAGTCCTGGTTTAGTTTTGGTTTAATTCCAGGACAGTTCATCCCAATCTGTATGTGGCATTTGTTTGATTGTGAATGCACCCATACCATATTATTGTGTTTTTACAGTGTGGTGGGCGGAGCCTGCAGTGTTTATGTGTGCACGTGCCTCTGCAGTATTCGCCACACATGAGAGATGCTCAGGCTCAGAGGGGAGCTGGAGCTGTGCATGTTTGGGGTGGAGCTGCTGGAAAACAAATGGTGTTGTGGTTTTCAGATTGTAAATTAAAATGGAGGGAGACGCTCTGTAACTTTCTAGAGTGGAAAATATGATGACTGTCTTTGTCTCTTTGATTCAGATCTGACTAACCTTCTCTAAATGTAGGTTCATCCATCTGGTAAATGTCCTCTTCTGAATGCTTTCTCTTTCCACTGAAACACAAGAGACAAAAGATGAATCAGTCAGGCATTTGAAAAATATATACATCATTGCAACAAAAGAAGAGCGTAGGGATACATCAGTTTAGAAAAAAAAAAGTCAAATTGTAATTTTTCGGAAAAGTATTGTGACTAGGGATGCAAATTATCGATTAATTCATTAATCTATAGTTGACTGACCTTATCGATCGATTGACGATTAACTGATAAGCAGCGTTTTTCACCTGAATTTGAGTGTTTCAATAGGGTCTTTAAGAATATAAGCTATAGTAACATAACACTGAGTCAAAAATATATCAGAGTATTATTATATTGTATATTCCTCAATTATTCCTTAGTAAAAAGCAGACAAATGTATTGATGCTGAATAACAAAATACAGTAATCCCTCGCTCTATCGCGGTTCGCAGATTTATTTATTTTATTTTTTTATTTTTTTTATAGTGTAACATTTTTTTATAGTGTAACATTGTGTTCTGCATCCTGATTGGCTAAGAGACTAAACCAGGACTAAACGTGGACTAAAACAGGTCTAGACCAGAACTAAACCAGGTCTAGACCAGGTCTAAATCTGGACTGGGCCTGGACTAAACCAGGACTGGACCAGGTCTAGACCTGGACTAAACCAGGATTAAACCACCACGAGCCGCTGCTGGTTTCGTGCGGCTGGTTTGTGGCTAGGGCTGAGACTATGCATTCCGGGCGCCGCGGTTCGATCTCGTGCTCGGCAGTGCCGTTGAGTGAGCACGGTGCGCGGTTGCCTTGTTTCGTGACCAAGATTAGCGATTAATTACAATTAATGCATTTTGTTCAATCAACGTCTTGATCGACAATTAATGGTAAGTCGATTAATTGTTGACATCCCTAATTGTGACGGTGACATTCTATTACCTAAATATGAGGCCATACCTCCATGTCAAAGCCTGATCTCGTCAGATCTCAGGAGCTAAGCAGGACAGGACCTGAGGGGTATTCCACGAACGTCGCTAAACTTAGCCGCGACTAAGTGTTAAGTTCTCGCCTGGCTGAGACACAACTTAGACAAAAGCTTGAACCCGTTCCACTAACGCGTTTCAGCTGCGCCTAGTCAGAGCTAAGCCCAGTCAGGCCTAATCAGGCCGGGCCTAGACGCATGCACGGGGTAAATAAGAAGCCCTGAACAAGCGACTGTCGAAAACGTGATCATGTCGAAGATTCGGGCCGATTATTTCAGCGCATCAGAACAGGAGTTGCTTTTGGAACTCTACAACGCACTTGCAATAACCAAAGCAAGAGACATGGCGTGACAGAAGATCGCCGAGCGCTTAAATAAAGTTAAGTCCTATAACAGTGCTGGACATTGAGTTTTTTACCATTTATGTCAATGCTGATTTGTGGCGCAGGGGTAAAGTCACCGTCTGGGGTGCGGGAGTTTGTGAGTTTGATTCTCACGGAGGGTAGTTCATGGCATAATTATTATATATTTGTAGAGCAGTCTTGTCAGTTGTAATTTATTTTTACTGTGTAAAAGTATTTGCTCCAACTAATACGTTAAATTGTGTTATCTTGTCTTTGAGCAGGAATAATGTGAAGAGGACTATTTTGCAGATAAAGACAAAGCATAAAAACATTTTGCAGAGTGGTAAGTAGGCTAATATTAATATTATTATTTCAGTTAAATTAGTAATACTGTTGAAATGGTACCTTAATTTAATTTAAAATGAACAGTAGCTACCAAGCCACAGGAGGTGGGAGCCCCCCCAAAACCTTTCACCTGCAGAGGAGCTGCACTGGCCCTAAACCGGGGTCACCCACTGGTGGAGGTAACTGAAGGAGGGACCCCATCAAAGATCCTTCCTGCGAGTTCTCGTGAAGAGTATATTCAAGGTATTCTCTCTAGACTAATGCTTGCCTCAGCTGTGATCCAAGCATTTGTATTTTAATAGTATGTTTGTGTTCTAGTTACTGAAGATGGCGTACACTTGGACCCTCCTCAGCAGTCCTCCAGCAGTGCCTTGCCTGACCCTCAGCAGTCCTCCAGCAGTGCCTTGCCTGACCCTCAGCAGTCCTCCAGCAGTGCCTTTCCTGACCCTCAGCAGTCCTCCAGCAGTGGCCTCACACCAGAATGTCATACCTAATGTCTTTTATTGTTTTATGCCTATTGATGGAAATTGATGAATAGGATTTCATTAAAAAGGCTTGCACAGCATCTCTGAAGCAAATTTGTTGAATCATTGAAATGTTGCATCATGGAGCATGCCTGTTATTTGGCTACATTTTGTTTTAAAAGTCAAGGTTTACCTGTAACTGTATTCTTTGATAGAGATGTCACATAAAATATAAAGTGTCAATGTCATCATGTGAGAGTGATGTTAGGCCCAACTGATATAAGTTATGTGATGATAACTAATAATTGTAGGTTAAATTTATTTCCATTTCTGTAATATGTTGCAAATATAAATGCGTGAAAATTTGACTTGGGCATCAATAGGTCAATAGCGGGAATCGAACCCCGGTCGCCGGTTTGAGAGTCAAAGCACATAACCACTTGACCAAAGCTTTTCTTTAAGCTACCGGTGGAATTCTTCTATATGTTAATGCCGTAAAGACAGCGGTTCAAAAGCATATGTTTAGATTACCGGAGAATTGTCAAGAACCAAGAACGTAAGGTCATTTATTTTTTTTTGCTGATATTGTTTTCGGACAACACAGATACTCATGCGGGAGGTGTGCGGAACTGTTTGTTTGACACTCTGTTTACGTCAGGTACGTATTCTCTGCGACACGGCCTAACTAAGACAGAACTTTAGCCTTGCCGCGACCAGACTATCTGCTAAGACCATGTTGCCCCAGTAACTCAGCGGGAACTAAGTTTAGCGAGCGTCGTGGAACCGAACTCTCACTTAAACTAGCGCCAACTGACGAATAAAGCCGGGCTTTGCGCTTAGTAGCTTTCGTGGAATACCCCTCAGGTAAATGTAACTTGGAAGGGAGACTGCTGGAAACACCAGGAGCCACATGGCAGCAGTGGCAAAAACTATGACTCATCGTGTCCTTAGGCAAAACACTTTTACTCCGACCACCACCAAAACTCACCTTTGCATGAATTTTGGTGGTGGTTGGAGGGGCAGATGGTGTAGACTGGCAGCCTCGCTTCTGTCAGTCTGCCCCAGGGCAGCTGTGGCTACTGTAGTGACTTGCCACCACAGAGTGTGGAGTGAATGAATAATGCTCTGTAAAGTGCTTAGAGTGTCATGAAAGGCATTATATAAATCCCGTGATTAATTCACTTTAATTGCAGCCTTTACAATTTGATAACTGCACTCAACTTTTGATTTGAACATTAAAATTATGTAATTTAACACAGGTAATGTCACTGGTTTGCACTGACTCCAACAACAATTCAGAAGACAAGATTAAGGACCAACATTAACAAAGCATCTTGCTCTTCTCAAGTTAATATGTAGCTATAATGAGTCAGTCACTCATGCTTCATATAAACATGACACCAGTTACACATTTACTACAATCTGCACAGCCTAAATGAGGACATACAAAACAAAAGTAATAGAGCCTATAGAGCAGATTTATGACCATAAGCTCATGTGACACAGAGAATACATCTTCAGCACTGACAGTGTCCTTGCATTACGTAACCACGACGACCAGGTCACAAACCAAAGTCAATGTCACTTCAATGCCAAAGCACATAAAGAGGTCACATGAAGTTTTATTAGATATAAACATGTCACACACTCATAACTGTAGAAGCACTGGAGGAGAGCAGCTATAGTTCAAGGGGAAATGTTTTGTCTATTGAATCTAAAGAAGTATTCATTTACCAACCACTTGGGGCAAAAAAATGGTTACACCAAATGCACACAAATGTCCATTATATGATTTCTAGTCATCAGATTATTCAATGTAAACAGTTAGATCTGATGTGTGTAATCAGATGTTTCTCTAATTCTGTTTTGTCAAGGAAAATTATGTAAAAAGGACAAATGTATAAAGACAAATTCAACTGTTAAACCTACTCTTTTTAGGCCATGTTATTGTATTCTAAGTTACATAGATTTACAAGATAACTATAAAATGTTGTCCATATAATGTTGATGATCTTGTATTAATTAAGCTAAAATATTATTGTATAAGCTAAACATTTTATTCTGAACTCTGCAGGCAATGAGTTTGTAGTGTCTTGCCCAATAACCCAATGACAATAAGTGGTTCTTTGAGGTTTGAATCAACAACCTTCCAGTTGGCGGGCAAAGTGCTCAACTCACTGAGCAGTTTAGTCATGAGAATATCTCGGAATTTATTTTAAAAAGTTATAATAAAGTGACGTTTGTTACACTGAAAACTCTTGCATATTTGTTTACACAGCGGCCAATAGACAAAAGCTGAGGAGGGTCCAATTCTTTTGACATCTGTTTTTCATTCCCCTTTCTCAATCTTCTCATTTGATGCTTTCTCACATCACAACCCTCACATAAACAGAAATCAATATTTTCAATCATCATTCATCGCCAGTGAGTGACCCCCAAGGACCAATAAATACACACACACACACACACACACACACACACACACACACACACACACACACACACACACACACACACACACACACACACACACACACACACACACACACACACACACACACACACACACACACACACACACACATACACACATACATACACACACACACACATACACATACACACAGACACACACACACACACACACACACACACACACACACTGAAGCGCTTAACCCCATGCCTGTAACCTGTGTCTAATAAAACTGATGAATGCCATTATTGCAATTGGAGAGTGTTACAGTTGCCACAAAAAGTAAGTATTAGAGTTAGCATTTGAGCATGACTAGATGACAACACCATAAGATCTGCAGTGGTCAGTAGCCTGTTTATCAAAGGTAGTGCTAGGTACAATTATACATTTATAAGTTAAGATACTACTGGTACTACTAATAACAAAAAAGGTATTGAGTTTGTAGCTTAAAGGTCCCATGGCATGAAATTTTCACTTTCTGAGGTTTTTGAACGTTAATGTGAGCTCCCCTACCCTGTTTAGGCCCCCCCCATGGTTAAAAGTTGCGAAATGTCTAAACTGAGCATTTGCGATCCTTTTCTGCGTTACAAAAAATCGGAGCTCAAACGGGCGATTTTGAACAAGGCACCTTATTGACGTCAGATCGAAAAAAGAAATGCAAATGCAGTTCCACCCCCGTCTGTCTGTACTCAGCGTCTCTGTAAATCACGCCCAGAGAGTTTGGACTGCGAATGCGCTAGGCAATGCGAAATACGTTTTTTTATTTGCCTGGAGGCACGTCCGAGTGTTTCTAGGCTCGGAAGTCCTTTATCTGAGCCTCTGGACCTTTGAACAGCAGTGGTTTAATTTTATTTTATGTGGAAAAGTGTTTATTTTTCAATGGAACGCTTCAAATCTCTCCCCCCGTGCAAAAACAAGGAAATGGATCAGCTGAGGCCTCAGAGCCGAGAGCGGAGAGTTTGGCCACGCCCCCACCCTCTATATAGGCCAGCTCTTTTCTCCTCATTTGCATTCAAGCAACAACGCCCAGAATAAAGTGTTTGAGAGAGATATTTACGACTCTCTCATCTTATCTCTGTTTCTCATGCACTGAGTGTTGATTTTGAAGAAGGATTCATTTACAGTATTAGGGAACCATTAAGGAGCCATATAAAAGCATCAAGAAGTACCATGTCATGGGATCTTTAAGGAGGAACCACTGCAGAAAGGTAGTAGCATAATACAAGTTCATACATACATTCTTCATATATTACGAAGATATATTAAATGGTTGTTAGGACAGAAATGTGTGGGGGTTTTAACCAGGGACTAGGGCTGGGCAATATGGCCAAAAAACACAAAGTACTTTTTTTTTTGCACACACTGGGTGATTACAATTTTAACTGCTCTTTACTTTTAATTATCATATGCTATTATTTAAGACAATGTAAACTGCCTTTGATACATTTCTTTAAATATCTGACTGCAATTGTACAATAATCCTGTTCTGCAAGTAAGAAAGTAAGGAGTAAACTTGTTCCATTATAATCCTCGATATCAATTTTCAATTTTGCCATTTTTCTAAATCTTGAAAACCTGAATGAAATTAATCAATTTTATTAATTGCCCAGCCCTACAGGACACAGCAGCATGTATTCATGTGAGGTATGAACTGGATATATTTTAGACAGAGGACAAAAACTCAACTGCCTGTGCCTCAAACAAATAAAGAGTAGCCTACCACAAATTACAGCTCATAATTTCTTGCTAATATTTTTCTTCATGGAGATGTTTTGTCTTTGCTTTGTCTTGAATGTTTCACAGAATGGCATTAAACCTTTCTATCGTCATGGAGCCCAAACATGACCAAGTTACAGGTCAGATCTGTATGTACTTGACCACTTGAACTTGATTTCGATACTAAATAGCCTTGATACGCAATACTGATTTTGATGCCTAAATGATCATTTTAAAAGTTCTTTTTGGGACAATATTGCAATTTTCTACTAAATAGTATTTGTTCATTATACCACGTGGTCTTAGGCTAGTTCTGATGAAACTTAAAGGCAAATTAACGTTTTTTTACTATCTGAGCCTTCTTTCGGCAATAAAACAAGTAGTTTTACTCATCCATAGCATTTTTCTGTCAATTGGAGCAGTATCGCAGAACTTATGTTGAGCCGTTCTGTTCTAGTAATGATCCCGTATCCGTTAACATGGTGCTGTATCATTTGCTCGGGGCATGACTTTGCGGTCTCCAAATAACACAAACTTTTGCACTTTTCAAATCATAGAAGCCCGATGTCTTAATGAAAGATTTCGTCTGAAGCAAAAGTGGCCTGTAATCCGAGATTTAGCCATAGTTTTGAGTAGATGAGGACGCCAGTGCGCATGTGCGGACTGGCGGACAGCTCCCGGGACCCAAACATGAAACGCAAAGCTGAAAACTATGGATAAATCTCGGATTACAGGCCACTTTTGCTTCAAACGAATTCTTACATTAAGACATCGGGCTTCTATGATTTGAAAAGTGCTAAAGTTTGTGTTATTTGGAGACCGCAAATAAATGCCCCGAATACAAATGCTAACGGATACGCTACAACATAACTTTCTTCAAACAGCTCCAAATGACACGAACGTGATATGGGTGAGTCAAACGACTTGTTTTATTACAGAAAGAAGGCTCAGATTGTAAAATAACGTTACTTTGCCTTTAAGATGGTCACATTTTATGTTATGAGATTTCTTGAAGGTCCTATATTACACAAAATTGACTCTTGTGAGATTTAATCATGTTATAATGTTGTTACCTCATTAGAAACATACCTGGAGTTGTGTCTTGTTTCATTCACATTCTTGAGTAATCCTGCATTATGAGTATGTCTACATCTCCAAAGCTCAATATGCTCTGTTCCACCTTGTGATGTCATGAAGCGGTAGTTTTCAAGTTAACAGCTACCTTTTAACTTTTGTTCAGTACAGATTGGCAATTCCAGGGCTGACATTATCCAAAGGATTCATGAAAGGTATATGAAGTGGAGCACTTCCTGCATTACCCCATGATATCACAAGGTGGAACAGTGTGTTTTCAGGTTGAGAGAAAAATTCAGCTTAGATATGCAGGGGTTAAACATGTGTTAAACATGTGAATGAAACAAAACACAACTCCAGGGTTGTGATGAGTAAAGGGCATTATAACAGATCTGTGTAGAATCCCTGTCGTCCAGGTAGAATCCAAGGCAAAATTCAATTTGTCAACTGGACAAAGTTTATTTGGTCGAATACGTTTCACAGCTCATCCAAGCTACTTCTTCAGAACTGAAGAAGTAGCTTGTCCAGTTGACAAATTGAATTTCTGCTTTTGTCATTATAACAGATCAGAAAATAGTGTAATATAGATCCTTTAAACGAGAAACTAACTTCAGAACAAGTTTTAGTATCGACTGGTATCTGACGTTTGATAACACTAGCTACTAATAACGTAAAAATTATTATTATTATTATTTAATCAACAATAATAAAGAAATATAGCTGCAAATATCAATGATCTACCCTCACCTGTCGCTACACCCACTGCCAATTGTGAAACACTATTGAGCCTTTTCTTCCTCATTGCTACACAAATTGAAGCATTTTTACAAACTAAACATAAATAAATAAAAAATATTTGTGTACATGCAAATGGGGGCACATTAAGTGAATTGGAGATTTCAACATTTTGGGCAAATTTTGCAGCTAAAGCATCACTATGGGCATTTAAGCAACAATTATGATATGATAAAATTGTGATGTGAAAACAATGCTCTCCTTTTTGATAAACTATACATTTTTGCATTAAAATTGTAAGGACACAACTGACCTTTACCATACTAACAGACCCTTGTCCAGCATGTTGGTGCTTGGGCCTAAACATGGATGAGTGCAGCTACAAACCTTTGTTTTCAATTGCACAGCATAACTCATTTGCACCTACATTCAACTATTATCACAAAGAAGCAGCTCTATATTTTCAAATAAATCCATACAGAAAATATAAACTTCAAGACTGTATTAAAATCTCAACAGATTTTCTCAACTGAGCAGTCAGAACACATACAGAGATTTCCTGTTTAATGCTTGTGTTTGTGCTTATGTGTCGAGTCGAACAATTACATTTAGAACAGGGACTGACATGATTTGGATATATCGGCTGCTGGCTTATTTATGATGAATGAATTCAGTTTCTCACATGGTTTTACACATTCTGTCACCTTCCTGATTTGGGGCAGATAAAATCAAAACATTTAAGAAACATTGCAAAGTTTGAATGAAAAGAGAAGAAAATTTTATGTATTGTTAGTTTTGTGTTTTATTTTGTTTTGCCTAAGCAGACAGCAGTTCATAAAAGTGACCCTATTTGGACTACTGCCGTCCGGTCATCCAATGATCGAAAATTCCTCTGAGCCCAAGACTCTCTGTGCTTTTCCTCTTCGTCCACACTGCTGGCAGAGACCAGGCGGGCTGCACACTCCAGAGTACAGGGCTTTTTGCAAAAGTCACTGCCTCGTCTTCATCATCTGAAGAAAGGGTCTGTTTATATGGCACTGTCCTGGCAGCAGAAGGAGCTGTGCATTGCCATTTGGAGGAGATATTCTCCTCTGTGGGATGCAGCTGAAGGAGGAGCTGCACTGGTCTGAGAAAGATGAATGATAACAATAGTTATCGTTTTGTTCAAACATACATACTAGGGATGCAAATTATCGATTAATTCATTAATTGATAGTTGATTGACCTTATCGATCGATTAACGATTAACTGATAAGTGGCGTTTTTCACCTGAATTTGAGTGTTTCAATAGGGTCTTTAAGAATATAAGCTATAGTATACATAACACTGAGTCATAAATATATCATAGTATTATTATATTGTATATTCCTCAATTAATTATTCCTTAGTAAAAAGCAGACAAATGTATTGATGCTGAATAACAAAATACAGTAATCCCTCGCTCTATCGCGGTTCGCAGATTTTTTTTTTTTCAATTTTTTTTTTATAGTGTAACATTGTGTTCTGTCCTGATTGGCTAAGAGACTAGACCAGGACTGAACGTGGACTGGACCAGGTCTAGACCAGAACTAAACCAGGTCTGGACCTGGACTGGACCGGGACTCGACCGGGTCTGGATCTGGACTGAACCAGGATTGGGCCGCTGCGTGCCGCTGCTGGTTTCGTGCGGCTGGTTTGTGGCTCGGGCCGCGGCCGGCCGCGCGGGACGGCACGTTGCGGCGCATTCCTGGGCGCCGCAGTTCGATCTCGCCTTGCGCGTACACCCGGGGCTGCTGAGCAGTGCCGTTGGCGCCTGCGGCCGGCTGTGAGTCGAGCTTGGCGCAACGCGGTGCGCGGTTGCCTTGTTTCGTGACCACGCGAGTGCGCGTGTCCGCGATTAGCGATTAGTTACAATTAATGCATTTTGTTCGACCAACGTCTTAATCGACAATTAATCGTTAATCGATTAATTGTTGACATCCCTAATACATACATTTAGTTTTTTATCTTAGATGTTTGACCTCTGCAATCCTGTGGAGCAGACTCTGAGGGCTTATTCACTATTGTTGTGCTTCTAACATGTGTGGACTTATGTTTCTCCAGGACCTTCACCTTTGAAGAAGAACCACAAGGGTCCTCAGCAGGTTTCCTGAACACTGCCGCCTCAGTGGTCATTCTCTATGAAAAACTGAATGTTATTCTTAGAGACACAACTTTACAAATGATAAAGAGGACAACAGAAGGAGCAATGTACCTTTAGGGGTCCATATTATCATTGCCTTCTTAGGGGGACTTTTGAGTTTATCTTCTGACAGACTTCAGCCAAACGCTCTGCACTGGGCTTGAATGGAGGTTTGACCACCACGGGGCAGGCGGGTTTAGTTAGTTAGTTTGCTTATGCCTTGAGCCGGCCATGCTGAGGAGCCAGAGGGACATGAGGCTTCATGATTTGCAAATATTCAAATGTTTTGTGCCTCTTCCTCATTAGAGGAGCAGCAAAGCATTTTTGGGCTTGCTCTTTTCTGAAACGATGAATGCCTTTGTGCAGGCATCATCGGCTTTCTTTTCGGAGGAAACCTTCCTCTTCTTATCTATTGTTTTTACACAGCTGTGAGTACTGGACGAAGCAGGACCAGAAGTCGCTGCCTTCTGAAACATGAAAAAAATGGATTAACATAAGAGCATTATCAATTCACATCACTAGACCAATGCACTTTGTTAGTAGCTTTTTTTGCCTAATATTCACCATAAATGTTACACAGCACTGAGTTAATAGTTGCCTGGTTTACACCTGACCATATCACAAGTGATATATGGTCTGGAAGCCACCTTCGAAATATCTCGTACCAGAGGTGTGGTTTACGATCGCCAACGGACGTTTATTGGGCGTTACAAATGTCTATCATTTGGCGTATACGTAGCCCATAGCCAATCATGTCAGTTGTCAGTTTAAACTACAAGCTTCCGTTTGTCACGTAGTACGCGTCACCGTCTTTCCACCCCTCCCCGCTCTCTGACTGGCTCCCAGAATCGGGTGTGTTTCAGATCAGAATGAACGAAAGACAGCCTGGGATTTCCCAGGTTAAGTTAATAGTTTAATTGTTAACACAAAACTTTATTTGTAAATAAAGAAATTATTTATTTGGGTCCAGTGTCTGTACAAGGCAATGGGGAACAGGCTGCATAAGAATGACATAAGAAATCAAAATAGCTAAAATTGTTTTACTTACCGATTTTTACACACAGCAGATGCAGCAAACACTCATCCCCAATCAATTAATGTGTCAAATCAAGTCAAGTGTCAAAAAGTCTTTCTTTTTCAAAAATATGTAAGATTTGAAGATGTCATGTCATTCAAACAAAGTGGGGTTAATATGATTGACTCCCCAGCTAACCACAGCTCATCTTGACCACGCCTTCAATTACCCAGAAGCCCTATTTATACAGCCTATCCCGACAACACCGTCCATGTCAGCTCTCTCAACAGTGAGTGAAATCGGCCATGCGATTTGGTGCTTTTACCATTAGAATAACATGGAGAGTTTACGTCATCGCTATGGTGACGCATGGGTGGAGGCAAAAATATGGCATGGTTGTCATTGACTTTTAGAATCAAGATGGCAAAATGGAATTTTATGCATAATTTCAGAAGTTTTTGAAAAAAAATATTTCCACCTTCAAGGGACTCAAAGCACTTTACAACACTCACCCATTCTCACACACCAGTGTGAGAATGGGTGTCGTTTATGATGTTGATGTTTATGTCTAAAGTGGGATTCAAACCACTGACCTTCGGATCAATGGACAAGCGCTCTTATCAACTGACCTACTGCCGCAAATATGAATAGGAATAAAATGATAAGAGGAGGAGGAAGAGGAGGACAAAAGAAGGTGAGGGAGAAGGAGGGAGGAGAATAAGATGAGGGAGGGGAGGAGAAGGAGGAAAAAAGTAGGAGGAGGAGGACAGAGGAAGAAGAGGAGCAAAGGGAAAACAAAAGAAAGATGATAAGCCTGGAAGAAGATGTAGGCACAAATCACTGGAATAAAACGGAGAGGAAAAGTTCTTAAAAATAGCATCTTGTTCTTAAAAATAGCATCTTATAATAACATAAGATCAGAACAGAGGAAATACTGGGAGCCAACTTAAAACTGTTGACTTTGAACCACCTGAAAAATGTGGCACCAGTAAGTTAGTGGGGAGATTAAAGGTTTACCAAGTAACATTTCTGGTGGAAGGTCTGTTATTGCTTTTATTGGAATGTTCAAAATTTCTGTCTCCATGGAGTCAAGCATGTGACACCATCAGCCCTACTTAGAGGCCAGATCTGTGGAGAGGCAACCCCATTTCCAGTAATAATGCATATCTTTCAAGGTATCAATTTTCATTGGTAGCAATAAAAAAATTGCACCATACTGTGTAATATTCTAGATAACGCAATAACATCTCTATGGAGACAAGCAGGTGGGTTCATTAGAAATGTTAACGTAAAAGATAAACATGTCTTCCTAAACTCTTGCTTGCGTAGCTTGTTCCTAATGACCCTAAAGGCAAATTAAAGGTGCATTGTGTAACTTTTCTGGTGGAGGGTCTGTCAAATGTCAAATTTTCTTCATGGAGATGTTATTGCATTGTCTGGAATGTTTCACAAAACGGCATAATCATGTAGATCAAACCAAACCAAGTTAGAGGTTGGATCTCTGGAGAGGCAACCCCACTCACAGTCAGAATGCCTGTGTTTCTAGGTATTTTTGAGCTATAAATCAACACGTAATTGAATAAATGTAAGGTAGATTTGTTTAATGTCATATTGAGGAACAGTTGAAGCAAATTAAATACAGTGGTACCTCACCTTACGAAAGACCCAACAAACGAAAATTCCAACTTACGAAACGCCTTCACGTTAAATTTTGGTCTCTGGATACGAAAATAAATTCAAGTTACGAAACGAGAAATCTCAAAAATTTAAATAATGCGCTCTCAGCCACACACACATTATACGCTTTTCTCAGACTGGATTTAAACTTTTCTCACATTTGTCTCTCGTTTAAACACTCAAACTTTCATAGATTTTCAACAAAATGTATTAATAGTGAAGTGTGGGGGGAAGGGGGAGGGGGGAGAAGTGTGCGCGCGGACACGTGTGTGATAGCGCAGCATGACCCGGCGCGGGGCTGCCAGCACCCTCCTCTAGACCAGGTGTAAACCAGGTGTAAACCAGGATTAAACCACCGCGGCTCTTGCATGCGTTCGTTCATGCACTCAGACTGCGTGCCGTCCCGAGGGGAGGCACATCTCCTCCCCTCCTCACTGCTCGCCTCAGCCGTGACTCGTGAGGTACACTGGCAGAGCTAGCACGAAACCAGGAAATAGACCCGCAGTCGGCGCTTTAATCCTGGTGTCCAGTCCTGGTTTAGTCCACGTTTAGTCCTGGGTCTACAGTCTCTTAGCCAATCAGGACGCAGAACAGTGTTACACTATAAAAAAAAGTTACACTATAAAAAAAACTTGGATCAGGGCCTTGGAACGAATCAGGCTTTTTTCATTGAAATAGCTAATCAACTTACGAAAAATTCACGTTACGAAACCACTTCTGGAACGAATTAATTTCGTAAGGTGAGGTACCACTGTATTGGTATAAGGTATGGATAAATACATTTTTTAATTTAAAAAAAAATGTCTAGATGTCTTAACTGAACTGCATGACACTACACAACCGTTGTTTCTTCTTCTATGATTCTCAAACATCTTAGGATGTTGCATGTTGTCTTAGTAACTCAACAAAAACAGATAGCAACTACAGTACAATATAGAGCTGGCTTCTGTTTATTGAAAATGCTGTTTCATGGCTCAACTACATCAGAAAGTGCTGGGCTCATCTGCACTACTTGAAAGAGGCACAAACCTTGGCTCTGGCTCCTATTCACACTCAACACTCAAATTCTGCAATGATAACACCAAGGCCATTCAAATATTGTGTGTAACTACTTCAAGTGTCCCCAAAGAGCAAAAACAAAGCATAAGACAGACTAGAGGATATCCAGATCAGGGACAATGCATTAAAAAAAAAAAAAAAGAACTCTACAGGTATGCGTCAGGTTATAGCAAGATGGCAAATTTCCACCTTCAGTCCCTGGACAGGCTGATGTCATAAATGCAAATGAAATGCAAATGTATAGTAAGTAGTAAGTACTGTAGTAAGTAATCAATCATTCAGTCAAATCAATCAGTACTAGTACTACAACTATAGTCCCCTTCGATCTCACTCACCACATTCATTACATATACATAATAGCGGGGTTTTTTTGTTTGTTGTTTTTTTGACAATAGTTGATTAATTTTCAATTGTATTTTAATTGCCACAATTCTATAGCTATAGATGCCCTGGGGCAAGATGATAGAGGCATGGCTGCCCATCTGTGTGAAGTTACAGTGAAGTTACATTCCCAAACACAAAACAAAATATTATAAATACTACAGAAATGTATACAAAATATCCTAGAGAAAAATCATTCAAAATTGGATTCACAAAATACTGCAGAGTTAAGCTGTCAGTACACTTGCGTTGCCTGGAATGTTCCACAGTATGGCATTAAACGTATCAATCTTCATGTTCAAGAAAGCCATTAGGCCAATTAAACATTGTAAGATATATACTTTTAATGCCCTACGGTGGAACATTCCAGACAAAGCAATGACATCTCAACACACAAACCAGAGCAGTTAGACAATGCAGCTTTAAATAATAACGCATCAAAACCCAACATGTGTCACATTTGGTAAACACATTTGAAAGCATTCCGTCTCTTTTGTGTGGCACACTTTACACTATTGTCCATGTTAGTCCAACGGAGAGAAAAGACCAGACCCAAAGCAGGTTTTCAGTAACATTACATCTTTTATGTTCCCATAGTTGGCAAGTCAAATACATAAGCCCTCGGGAAGTACAGCTTTGTAACTAAAATTAGACTTTGTTCTCTCATTCAAAAGGGAAGGTTAACATTCCTGAGCTTTTAAGTAGTTCATGGGTCTTTGAAATTGCCTGTAGTAAAACGTATTACAACTACAGTAAATCTAACAGCGCAGGTTAGGTTCTCGTTGACTCGAATTTGGTGGTCCAAATTGAAGTAAGCTATACACCTTTTACATAATAATATTGAAATAGTTTTAAAAATATGCAAATATAATAAGATACAAATACAAAACTGGAAAAAACTGATTAAAATAAAGGTAGCATGCATGAGTAACTGTTCAAACAAGGGTATAATTTTAGTAATATTTAAACATCAACAAAACACTTCAGGGATGTGAATTTTTGACCAATTTTACCCACCCGTACGTCAAAGTTGTAGGACACTGGCTGAGTAGCTATAGCACTCATCTCACAGCAAGAAGGTTCCAGGTTTGACTCCTGTGCTTTTATCTAGCTATTCTGACCCTAAGACAGCCCAAAAACCCAGGTAAGATAGTCTATAGACAAGCCTAACTCAAGATCTTCTCCCACAGCTGGATGAATCATATGCAGAGGACATTAAAGTGTACTTTAACCTTTAAAGAGTAAGCGTTAGGGGTGACATATCAGAAGGGACCTATGAATGAGATTTTGTTGATTTGTATTAAAGATCCCATGACATGGTACTTCTTGATGCTTTTATATGGCTCCTTAATGGTTCCCTAATACTGTAAATGAATACGTCTTCAAAATCAACACTCAGTGCATGAGAAACAGAGATAAGATGAGAAAGAGTCATAAATGTCACTCTGGAACACTCCATTATGGGCGTTGTTGCTTGAATGCAAATGAGGAGGACAGAGATGGCCTATAGTAGGGGGTGGGGGCGCCGCTCTGTGACCCACTTCTGTGTTTTTGCGCGGAGAGAGAGATAAGACTTCCATTGCAAAATAAACACATTTCCACAGAAAATAAAATTAAACCACTGCTGTTTCAGATATCCACAGGCTCAGATAAAGGACTTCCGAGCCTAGAAACACTCGCAAGTTCCTCCAGGCAAATAAAAAAACGCATTTCGCATTGCGAAGCTCCTCCGCAGTCCAAACTCTCTGGGCGTGATTTACAGAGACGCTGAGTACAGACAGACGGGGGTGGAACTGCATTTGCATTTCTTTTTTCGATCTGACGTCAATAAGTTTCCTTGTTCAAAATCGCCCCTTTGAGCTCTGATTTTTTGTAACGCAGAAAAGGATCGCAAATGCTCAGTTTAGACATTTGGCAACTTTTAGCCATGTGGGGGGGGGGGCCCTAAACAGGGTAGGGGAGCTCACATTAACGTTCAAAAACCTCAGAAAGTGAAAATTTCATGCCATGGGACCTTTAAAAATTAACCTTTAGTTTAGTAGAAGTCATGCTAGAAGTTGAGTCACTCAAAAATGACACCTTTTCTGGACAAAACATTAAGACATCTGGATACAGTGACCCATTATAATAAAGTATGTGGACTATGACATAGAGCAGAAGCATTGGACAAAACACCTGGAAACTTTACCTCAATAGTGACTTCACTTCACAGGACATAATGAAGTCTTTATGAAGGTAGATTTTGAATTTATGCAATTACTGTCTGTGTGTTTTTCCTACTGTTTCCCATAATTACTCACACATGGGCCTCTGTGTAAGTAATATGGAAAGTAAAAGCACTGCAAAAAGATACATTAATAACAGGAATTTGCTTTGCTAAGGAAGAGGTCTGTTTCTAGCGTAAATTAAAGCCTGTTTACACATACGTATCTATAAAAACTGAGACTTTTCTCTTCGTTTGTGCCTTTCGTTTACACACAAACAGGGATTTTTCCTCTGAAAACAATGCTCCTGAAGGATGGGTCAAATGCAAAGACATAATTTCCCTACGGGGATGAATAAAGCGCGTCTTCTTCTTCTTCGTCTTCTTTCTAAAAACTCCGGCAAAGGTGGAGATTTAGGAAAACTCCAATTTCGCGTTTGCATGTAAACTGAGAAAAATTGAATTTTAGGCAGCTGACGCACCAAAAGTGCGATTCTGATTGGCTTGCAGAATTCGCCGTCTGCATGAAAAAGATGAGTACAAACGAAGGGAAATGTCTCAGTTTTTAAAAATACCAGTGTACGTGTAAACGGGGCCTCATTTTGGTTAGTTTCTCAACATATCCGGGTATGTGTAAACGTAGCCTTATATGGTCAGGGGGTTATTTTAGTTTAATTAAGATGTATTTTCTTCTGTCTTGGTTCCACATTATGGCATTAAAGTTTAAACATTTTATCATCTCCATGGAGGCAAGCTTGTGACATCACCAAGATGTTACAGGTCACCTTTGTGGAAAGGCGATGCACTCACAGTAAAAATGCATGTTACAGCATGTTTATAAAAGGTATTATAAGCAATAAAACACCTGTAAATCATCATAGACTCAATGCAATGCTATGGAACAAAGACTGTAACTATAAATGGCTAACCTGCTAGCTGACACATTCCAAATAGGAAGTGAGCATAGGGGTGCTTCCGGCTCCAACGACTCCAGCTCCAATTCACTTTGTATTGAAAGACTGTTGCCCCTCTTTCTGTAATTCCTGTGGTCGGGCCCCTGATTTTGTTCTTAAAATGTGATGATCCTGGTGTTTTTATTTCACTATTTTGTCTGTATATAAATTCCTGTCCCTAATATGGACCTGGCTCCAAATTCGCCCTATAACCGCAAGCCTCAGTGAGCTTCATTTGACTGGAGCCAAGTGCTACAGGTGATGTCACACTCCCTTAGTCCACTTCTTTATACAGTTTAGGCAAAGCAATAACATCTCCATGGAGACAACCAGGACCATACCCCTCATAAGAAACGTGACAAAGTGCATCTTTAACCTGGAAATGTACCTCACCTGGTTATTGTGAGGCACAGTAGGGTTTTTCAGTACTAATTAGCAATTGCATTTTCTATAACACATCCAGAGCTGACCTAAAGTGTGCCAAATGGCTGAAAGTGCTTTTTTGTTGTAATTTGTTCACATAAGCCTTTTTAAATTGCTCTGTGCCGACGAAACCAATTATCCCAGATCCACTTGAGTAATGGATATTCTCGTAACAGTTTGGGAGCATGGGTTTGCAGCTACTCTCCGTCATACTTTCATTTATCAAACTGTTAATTTATGAATCACTCTCGACAGCATGTGTTTTACAATCAGGTTCGGCTTGGGGACCTGTCGCCATGGGAGACGGGAAGAGAATGTATTAAATGGTCTTTTACTTACTTTACTAAGTCTTTTACTAAGAAAGCAGTTTAGAGGGGCATATTAAGGTCCTGTACCCGATTTTTCACATGTATCTGAGCAAAAATTGGCTTGCCCCAGTATGGTATAAACTCTTGAAATCAAAATATGTCAGATAATATCGTCAGATAATCAGGAAGTGCATGTCAGGATGACAGCAAAACTCCGCTCTGGTCTCAAAGTTGTGAAAAGGACATGGTAGTGCCTGCTAATGAGATAAGGTTTATACCACACTGTCAAATTAATAACATCTACATGGAGACACCAAGTGAGAAACCCCAACCTGAAAAGGTACACATCCAGGTGAATAATTATGATGCTCAGAATGCATAAGGTAAGTGAGGAAGAACTTTGGACCACTGTAAACTGTTTTTCAAGTTTTTTTTTCAGGGGAAAGTACTATTCAATTTGACACTGCCCTTAATTTCCATTTATTGACAATAATAAAGATGAATAGATAAACTTTAAGGCCTCAAAGTGCTGAGTTTGGCGTAAAAGTCTAGTTCCTAAGCCACAGAGTTATTAGTTTTTTGGCTTGTCATTGATGATGACACAAGGACACATTTTCTCTTTGAGAAAAGTTTAAATTGATTATATTTTGCGATATCAAGCTCAGCGAAATTGCACCTAAAAGCACTCAGATAACGAAAGCCTTGGCTAAGCCTTTCAATGCTGATGCTAATGTCTCTGGACTGTATTAATTAACAGCAACTACTTTGTTTTTTTTTTACTCCACACTTTTGGTTGAATTTAGGTTCCGGTTCAAGTTAGTTTGTTCGCTCAAGTATATTTAAAGAGCCCATATTACACTACTTTCTGATCTATGTTATCATCTATGCTGTTTCCACTGTTGTTTCATTCACACATTTAACACACAAACCCTGCATATGTAGGAAACACTAGTGATGTCATGTGATAAAACAAGAAATTTTCCACTGTATTTTCAAACTCATACACTTTACCAAAATCATGTGGATAACTTCAGCCCTGGAATTGCCAGTCTCTATTGAACTAAAGGAAAAAGGTAGTTGTTAACTTGAAAACTACTGCTTCATGACATCACAAGGTGGAACAGAGCGTTTAAACTTGGTGTAAATAGAAGAATAATGCAGGATTACTCAAACATGTGTGAATGAAACAAAACAACTCCAGGTATGTTTTTGTTGAGGTAACAGCATTATGGCTACGTTCACACTGCAGCCTGAAACGACCCAAATCCGATTTTTTCGCCTCTATGCGACCTGTATCTGATCTTCTAATGACAGTGTGAACGACACAGATCCGATTTTTTCAAATGCGATTCAGGCCACTTGGATATGTGGTCCTAAATCCGATACATATCCGATCTTTTGACATGCGACTGCAGTCTGAATGGCCAGGTCGCATTCATCCGACCTGAGTGTGTTTCCTCAAATGAGAGTGGTACAAGTAGGCATTCACAAATGTGCACAAACGTTCTTCTCGTCATGCGAAAATAGTATATAAACTCGTATCAGTGAAGCGGCGAAGCACGTAGCAATCCCACCCCTCCTGCCTGTGACTCCGCACCCACATGTTTCTTTCTGCACACGTTGCTCCCGCTGCCCCGCAAAACGCCGTGGCCAAAAACCTTATCCTTCTTCGTCTCCTCCTTAAAACAAATAAGCTGTACATGTTTTGGCTCCGGTACGAAAGCAACTTTAGGCTACTTCCGTAAACATTGAGCGTGTTCACTGCGTGTGACGTCATCGTGTCCTCCAAGGCGCATGCGGGACACTTTTGGGGAGTTTAGCGTTCACACTGGAGATCACATACAATTCGCATTTAACTGGAAATGTGAACGGCCTCGCAAAAAAATCGGATTTCACAAAAAAATCGGAATTGAGCATTAAGCCCTGCAGTGTGAACGTAGCCTATAACATGGCTAAAAGCGTCAATTTTGTGTAATATAGGACCTTTAAAATTACATTAGAAAAGATGTAAAATAAAAAAATGCAGATTATTTCTTACATGCATAATGGTTGGTTCAACATGTTCCTTATGTATAGTATTTGCCCATGAGCCCAAGGTTGGTAGTTCAATTTCTGTTCCCACCTGTGTTTGTGGGCAAAACACTTTGTCTTCAGTGTAAGTGAATTTAAATGTGCATGAGTGGCTAGCAGTCCATGTTAAGTGATTTGAGTGTCTAATGATGGTAGACAAGACTTAAAGATCCCATGACATGGTACTTCTTGATGCTTTTATGTGGCTCCTTAATGGTTCCCTAATACTGTAAATAATACAGTGCATGAGAAACAGAGATAAGATGAGAAAGAGTAATTTTTCTCTCTCTGAACAGGCCATTATGGGCGTTGTTGCTTGAATGCAAATGAGGAGAAAAGAGATGGCCAATAGTAGAGGGTGGGGGCGTGGCCAAACTCTCCGCTCTCCACTCTCAGCTCTCAGCTGATACATTTCCGCATTTTAAGAGCGGAGGAGGAAAGGAGAGCCTTTTCAATGAAAAAAACACATTTCCACAGAAAATAAAATTAAACCACTGCTGTTCAAAGGTCCAGAGGCTCAGATAAAGGACTTCCGAGCCTAGAAACACTCGGACGTGCCTCCAGGCAAATAAAAAAACGCATTTCGCATTGCCTAGCGCATTCGCGGTCCAAACTCTCTGGGCGTGATTTACAGAGACGCTGAGTACAGACAGACAGGGGTGGAACTGCATTTGCATTTCTTTTTTCGATCTGACGTCAATAAGGTGCCTTGTTCAAAATCGCCCGTTTGAGCTCCGATTTTTTGTAACGCAGAAAAGGATCGCAAATGCTCAGTTTAGACATTTCGCAACTTTTAATCATGGGGGGGGGGGCCTAAACAGGGTAGGGGAGCTCACATTAACGTTCAAAAACCTCAGAAAGTGAAAATTTCATGCCATGGGACCTTTAAACATGCTTCAGTGTCGTTGAAACCAATCTTCAGATCTTAAGTTAGGCTTGGTCAGGATTATTGTTGTCAAGCTATTAAAATTTTCAACTCGATTTTGATACTAAGAGATAGAGTTGATACTCAGTTCAGATTCCAATAAAAAAAGTCCTAATTTAGAACAGAATGTGATTTTCAATATTAAATCATAGTACTTTCGTTTGGCCTTATCTCTGTGTAATCCCTCAGTTCTGTCCTGTGAATGGGACTTTTTTAGTATCGATACTTGCTGAAATGAGTATCTAGTTTCGATACTACTCTTCTTTTTATTTAAATTTTTTTATCAACACTAGTTTGGACTACATTAGCCTATTGTGTACCTAAGGTCTGGATTGAAGGGGGAAACCGGACACTAAGAACTATTTCCTCATTATAGGGTTTGAACTACTGCATTGTGTCCCTCAATCGAAACCACAAATCATGGCATAATCTTGCAAGCACTTCCTTTTCATCCTGTGTCATTTGGGCCCTCTTTCAAACACAAAATTACTGGTTCATTCATAATTTCTTCAACCAAGCTTCACAAATAACACACTAAACTACAGGTACATCCAGACTGGCCACATAACTCCCCTCTTTGTCAGTGCAATGTGATATAGAAACTGTCAATACTACAAATACCATGTTATGTTTACTTGTACGGATGTTTAACACTGAGTTTTAAGATGGATTTTGTCAATCATTCACTCCTCACGGCACCCAGTTTGTCTGCAAAGCGCTCATACTTTGGTTGGCTTCATTTGTTTACCATGCAAACACTAAAATCTGCATAGAGAAGCCAGTGCAGCACTTTTTGAATGACGTGTTTATGACATTTCTGGGCTGAAAGAGGTAGAACACAGGGTCCAGACTGAAAGCAAATATGATTAAGCTCTAATTAAGTCTTGCGGGGCAGTTGGAAACACACCTCTAGTAAAGATGAGGAATAGTTCTGTGAGGGATTGTGGGCGACAGTGGCTCTTTGTCTTATGAAGGCCCTTAATTTAATTGGTCTGTCTTGGCAGTGCAGAGGATTAGAGTAGAGGAGACAGCTTTTATCCACTCCAGGACAAATACCAAACACATAATGCTTCTTAAATGCTGGGACTGGTACAACTGATTAGGGATGCACCGATCCACATTTTTCCACTTCCGATCCGATCCCGATACCTGGATTTGGATATGGGCCGATACTGATACTATTCCGATACCAAAACTGTTTGTTTTCAGTATTATCATTATTACTGTTTAACTACAAACAACAGTACCCATAATGATAAAACACCTGCAATTCAACATAATAAAGAAAATACTTCAATAACCCCCATATGATATGACTTAATTAACTAAGAGACTTAAGAAAACAAGATAAACCCACAAATTAACATTTGTGGTTCCCCCTTTAATGTGGCCCCCTTTAGCGCACCACTCTGCGCTATTTCGCGCAAGACCAGGAAGTGCCGCAGTTTGGCCCCTGAACCAGAGAGCAGGAGGAGGAGAAGGTCTGGAGAGCATGAGGGGAACAGAGTCCAGAGAGCAGGAAACAGTTTGTAAGCACTCCTGCAGGAGCAGAGAAAGGTTTGCACCGGAGGCAAACCAGGCGGAGCGCTCCGAGAGAGGGAGAGAGGTGCCGGTCGGGAGAAGGGGGCACATGGATCGGAATTTTCGCAGGTTGGATCGGAATTTCCGATCCGTGAATTACGTTGGTATCGGAACCCGATACTGGATCGGATCGGCCCATCCCTACAACTGATGGTACATAGTAATATTAGCTTGATTTTCTTAACTATATCTTCCAACTCTATAGTGCAATTCCATACATTTCCTATCTACATTAAATGCTAATAGTCTGTTTTTTTTCTTAGCACAAGCTTTTTTAAAGGTCCTGCATTATGCATAGCTAACTATTGTGAGCTTTAAAGGGACAGTGTGTAAGATTTTTACCCGTTAATTACAGAAATTGAAGGTACCCATTCAAAATTGTTTTCCAAGCCTTTTCACTTCCATCATGAATCAAAGTATTCTTTTGGACTTAGATATAGTCACATAAAAGGGGGATCTTCCCCATGCAGAGGCAGCCATTTTGAATACGAGAGCCGCAGAAGGACATTTGGGCTCCGCCTTCGCCTTCGGCAAGGCTCGTGGTTTTGGGTAAACAACACAAGCATGCTGCCGGATCAGACGTCGTAATGGATCTAACACGTGTTTTGGACTAAATTGTTTGATTTTATTCGCTGGATCCTTACGGACAGATTGAGACCAAGTTTATGGTGAAATACTGAGTTTGACCTGTCCAGAGCCTTCAAAGGTAAGCTAAGTAACAAACCTTGTTTTGTGCTTTTCCGTATAAAACCCCATGTGCTCGGGAAGTGATTGTTGTGCAGGGAAATGAATTGCATAGTCAAAAAGACGAGACTGTAAGGTTTCATTTGATGTGTAGAGTGTCATGGTACATGATCGGGAATGTGTGTTTTCATGCGAAAAAAAAAAAACAGTGAACGGGACCGCGTTTTATTTATACCGTAGTTGTTGGCGATGGCTCGCACAGCACCAGGTGCGCTTCACGCGTTCGTGCGCGGGTACGCGAGCTGTCCGCGTTAAGCCATGGTAGAATGTTGTTACATCCTCAAAAGCATACCTTTCATTCACACAAGTTTGAGTAATCCTTCATTGTTTGTCTTCATCTCCAAAGCTGAACATTTGTCACCTTGTGATGTCATGTAGTGGTAGTTCTCAAGTTAACATATTTTCAAGTTTCAGTTAACACACATTTTGTTTACCGTTTAGTTGAGATTGGCAGTTCCAGGGCTGAAATTATACAGATCATTCCAGTGAAGGTGTATGAAGTTTAAAAACACAGTGGAGCACTTTCTGTATTACCACATGAGATCACAGGGTGGAGACAATGCAGGGTTCATGTGTGAATGAAACAAAACACAACTCCAGATATGTAAACAACATTATAACATGGATCAGAAAACAGCATAATATGGGCTGTTTAAATTCATATTATTATATTTAGTTATCAGGTCAAAGAGAATCCAGTTTGAATTTCACGATTTAGAGAGGAATAGAATAAAAAATATATATCTCAATGTCATTCAAAACTGTGAAATACACTTTAGTAACTCTTTGGTAGAAAAGCAACAGTATATTAAAATTATCACTATAGTGCAATTCAGTTTATAGGTAAAATAAGTCTTGATTTAATAGTATCTATGGGTTGCTGTGAAAACAAAATGGCCATAGACAGCAGTTAATAGTTCAAAGTAAAAGTAAAGGTAACTAAAGTAAAAGTTATAGTGAAAAGTACTCAGAATACGCACCTACATACAAATGAATAGTCCTTTTTCAGCCCCATTTTAGTGCCGACTGCTTCTAGTTTAACATTTAATTTCTTCTAATTTCCCTGTGTTCATAATGCATGACTAGTCAAAAATGGCAGGCCCTGGAAATTTGGATACTTAGCTTTACACGCTTTAAAACTCACACCTCTTTTGTAGGATCAGGCCAGGGCACTGCTCACCCGGGGCAGGTACATAAACAGTGCTGCCATGGAAACCACTCACACAGAGTAAACAAACAGTGGAGGAGCTCAGTGAGGAAACTGCTGATAAACTTCACACAGTGGATTAGAAGCAAAACAAGATTGAGTGCATTTTCAAATGACTTACAATTATAGGTCAATTGCTTTTACATTCTACTACTACTGCTGCTGCTGCTTCTGCTACCACTACTACTACTACTAGGGAGCTTTAAGACATAATTTAATCTGTTATAATGCTGTCACCTCATCAAAAACAAACCCGAAGTTGTGTTTGTTTCATTCACACATGTTTGAGTAATCCTGGTTTATTAGTCTGCATCTACAAACCTCAAACTGCTCTCTTACCTTGTACCTTTTTTTCAGGTGACATTGACAGTTCTAGGGTAGAAATCACCCAAATGATTCTAGTGAAGTGTGTTAAACAAATGTGAATGAAACAAAACAGCTCCAAGTATGTTTTGATGGGCATATAACATTATAACAAAGATAAGAAAATAGCGCAATAAAGGCTTTTTAAATTTAAATTAAATCAGTCTAATAATGCGTTGCCAAGACAATTCTGTATTTTGACACCATATTAACTTTGAGATGCTTAATGTTGAGATGAGCTGACTTCTGTGGTTAAAAGTGACAAGACCAGAGCAATCCCACATCATGTACAAATGACAGTACTTTAAAAACGTAAATGATGACTTATGTTCATAGTTTGAGTTCATTGGCTCAGTGACAGTAGCTGACCTCACACTGAGGCTGATGTGGTTCTTTATGTTGATGTAATGATGACAGGATGTGGACAGCTCTCTCATCATTATTGGGCATTAGCATTTAGCTAGGAATGGGGCCGATCCGATCCAGTTTGCTTGCTGAAAACGACACAATACACGCCTCTATGTGCGCTGTAAGCCCGTCCCACTGGATACTCCAGAACAATAGAAGAAGAATCTTGTGCTGTAAGCATCTCTGCTGCTCACCTAATTGGTATAACTGCAGTACATTTTCTTTCAATAACGCAAGTAAACTTAGCAGTGACTGCAGCACTGCTACTACTGCTACTCTGGTGTCCACCGTGGTCGCTGTCTTGTTACGAATGAATATTGTGCGCGGGGCTGTTATTTGTTCTGGCCATGTGGTTGTGACGTACTGGCCATGTGGTTGTGACGTAGGCATAAACAAATCCGTTCTACTCGTCCAGACGACTCCGCAACGGTAACATTGCCAGAGTTTTCCACTCTGGAACCCATAACCAAAAAATATCATTTCGGGGTACCCAGAACGCTGGTGCCATGTGGACGTGAGACCGAAACGATAAAAAACTTTATCGGATTCACTCCACAAAGTTGCCGTGTAGACAGGGCACAAGATGATTTCAGACCTAGAATTGCCAATTTCTACTGAACAAAAGGTAAAAAAGTAGCTATTAATGTGAAAACTACCACTTCATAACATCACAAGGTGGAGCAGAGCATTTTGCACTTTGGAGATGTAGACAGACTAATGCACTTAAACAGCTGTGAATGAAACAAAACACAACTCCAGGTATGTTTTTGATGAGGTAACAACATTTTAACTTGGCTTAAAGCTCACAAGAGTCAGTTTTGCATAATACAGGACATTTAATAATCATTCATAGACAAGATAGTGAACAACAGACTTGCAATGGCACAGCTTAACATTCTGCCAATATCAATTATCTGTCTGATTTTCAATTCCAACATAACTATTCTAATAAGAAATGTGGTAAAAACCCAGTAAAATAAAAAATAGTCCAATTAAAATAGAATCTACTTTTTAAAATAGTGGCTAAAGTTCTGGCCCTGTAGGCATCCTTTAGTGATCTTACTCTGTCATTCTTATTTAAAAGTCATAGGGATTACTTCAAAGTGAACCACAGCTCACAGTTCTGCCATAATGTGCCAATTAGTCAGAGAGAGCAGAGTTACCGCAGCAATGGAGACTATAAAAAGCTAGAACCACCTCCGCACGCCCAGCAACCAGGCAGACAGACAAATTAAGAGATCTAGAAATACTTTATTTTCTGAACTATTTCCTGAACTATAGGGCTGCAAAATGAATCGCTACTGAATCAAAATCATAATTTGAATGTATGAAATTAGCAAATTGCAAAGACTGCACTTTTTTAAAGAGCAAATTGTGTAAAATGTTATAATGTTGTTGCCACATCAAAAATATACCTGGGGGTGTGTTTTGTTTCATTCACACGTTTAACACACAAACCCTGAATATTTAAGCTGAGTTCTTCTCTAAAAACAAAACCGTTATTCCACCTTGTGATGATATGTGGTAATACAGGAAGTGCTCCATGTGCTCAAGTGTTTTTAAAACTCCATTCACCTTCACTAGAATAAATGTTCAATTACAGTGCCGGAATTGCTCATCCCTACTGAACTAAAGGTAAAAGGTAGCTGTCAACTTGAAAAATAATGCTTCATGACATCACAAGGTGTAACATTTTGAGCTTTGGAGAAGTAGACAGACTAATGATAAAGGGTTAGCCAAATGTGTGAGGGATAAAAAGCAAAACTCCAGGTATGTTTTAATGAGGTGACAAGATTATGACAGGGCTTAAAGCTCACAAGAGTCAGTTTGGTGTAATCGGACCTTTAAAGCCCCAGTGTGTAGGATTCGTGGCGCATAGGTGGATGGTGCTATTGCACTTTCTGTTTTAGCTACGGCAGACCTCAAGGGTCACCCGGGCGCACGCACGAGCCGCACGCCGCTACTGTATAAATAAAACGCGGTCCCGTTTTTTTTTTCTCATGAAAACACACATTCCCGATCATGTACCATGACACTCTACACATCAAATGAAACCTTACAGTCTCCTCTTTTTGACTATGCAATTCATTTCCCTGCACAACAATCACTCCCCGAGCACATGGGGCTTTTATACGGAAAAGCACAAAACGAGGTTAGCTTACCTTAGAATGCTTTGCACAGGTCAAACTCTGTATTTCACCATAAACTTGCTCTCAATTTGTCCATAAGGATCCAGCAAATAAAATCCAGTAAAACAATTTAGTCCAAAACACGTGTTAGATCCATTACGACGTCTGATCCGGCAGCATGCTTGTGTTGTTTACCCAAAACCACGAGCCTTGCCGAAGGCGAAGGCGGAGCCCAAATGTCCTTCTGCGGCTCTCGTATTCAAAATACGAGAGCCGCTGCTTCTGTATGGGGAAGATCCCCCTTTTATGTGACTATATCTAAGTCCAAAAGAATACTTTGATTTCATGATGGAAGTGAAAAGGCTTGGAAAACAATGTATTTTTGAATGGGTATCTTCAATTTCAATAATTAACGGGTAAAAATCTTACACACTGTCCCTTTAAGTACCATAACTTCCTCCAAAAACAACTAAATATCTTCTCAAAAGTGGGTAGCCAAGAATCATACTCAAGTAAGAGTGCAGTTACTTCAAAATAATATGATTCAAGTTTAATGGGGAAAAAAGTGGGAAAACTACTACTTAAGTAAGAGTAACTGTCAGGACTTAACGTCTGCTTTATAATTTGAAGTGAATGTAATAAGAAGGACTAAACATTAAATAATGCACAAAATCTGGTATTTTCAAAGGATAGACAAAAAAGGAGAAAGAAAGAGTGACCAAATGTATACAGGAGTACTGTTATTTCAATAAATAAATAAAAATATTACTCAAGTAGGAGTAAATGTATGCTGCTAGAAAAGAACTTAGAAAAGTATAATTTCTTCAAAAAGTGATAAGTAGTAAAAGTGGGTATCTCTGCTTATTCTACATAAAACCTGATCACCCTGTAGTTTACATCTGTACAAACATACCTGAACCTTAAATACATGATTCTTCTATTAGTTTGTCAGTTCATATTTCAGTCTTTTTGAATGTTAAAAATGAGAACAGAATCCTTTTATTCAAACATAAATTGCCAATCAAGTTGCAATTGCAATGCTTATCATATGAATTTGATATTTTTCCCCAATTGTTCCGCCACAAACTGAACCCATCACAATGTGTAAACAGTAACAGTAACAGTCCAAGGTTAAATTACGTAGAAAGCAGCTGTTTGGTTGAAATGTGGCCACCATGACAGGGCCTCCCTATGGCCCACAGAGATGCATCACCTGCAGTTACATAAGAGGTTCATGAGGGACGACAAAGCACAGAAGATCCTTTGCTTCTTGTATCTGTAGCCATCACTTTGACATCGCCACTGAAAATAGCAATGTACAGGTCTAACATTATGTAGAAATGAAATAGAATGAAATGTGCACTGCTTAACTACAATACACAAAATGCACATCTTTCAGAAGTGTTTAGATACTGATATCAATACTATATCTTTAAGCATGTGCCAATATCCGATATTAACCCATACCAGTGTTGGGACTTAAAATTGTATTTTCTCTTAAAACACAGTTAAAGGAAAATTAACGTTTTTTTTACAATCTGAGCCTTCTTTCGGCAATAAAACAAGTAGTTTTACTAGTTTTACTTACCCATAGCAGTTTGGTGTCAATTGGAGCAGTATCGCAGAACTTATGTTGAGCCGTTCTGTTCTACTAATGATCCCGTATCCGTTAGCGTGAGTGTTCGGGGCATTACTTTGCGGTGTCCAAATAACACAAACTTTAGCACTTTTCAAATCACAGAAGATCGCTGTGTCAGGGTAGACTTTTAGTAAAACTTTTTCAAGTTTTTCAATTTTCAAGTTACATCTTGTTTTGGTTCTCATGACTTCCCACTAATCAGAATGGCATCTCTATTACAACTCCGGACATGTAATTTAATGAAAATTGTTTTGCTGCACAGACAAATGTTTGTATCCGGGTTCCTCTCTACACTATAATTTGACTTCACTTCCACAAATATTAACTCAAGATAAATTACCATAACTGTTGTTTAATTGATCACGAAAGGCGCTCTATGTAATATTTCTGGTAGAGGGTTTGCCACTTGTCTCCATGAAGATAAATTGCTTTGCCTCGAATGTTAAACAGTTTGGCATTTAACTTACAGTGTCATAAAATGTGTACATCAAATGTGTTTACAGTGGTCCAGAGTCCAGACTTATTCCTGACTTTACTAGAGGACTTGTTCATTCCTAATTGTTCTCTGCACTGAATTACAAGTGCTTTTGCTTAGAAGCAAGAGTAAAGTTTAGCTGTCATGCTAATGCCAACAATGCACTTCCTGATTCTTGGAGGATTAAATAAAACACCCAGCACACGCCTTTTACAATATCTTTGTACTGGGGCAAAACAAATGTAGATGTAGTAGAAGGAGTAAGATACAGCCACTTTAGCCACAAGAACAACAACAGACTAGGGGTGGCACGGTACACAAAACTCACGGTACGGTACGTACCTCGGTTCAGACCCCACGGTTCGGTACATTTTTGGTACAGTGCAGGAAAAAAAAACATAACCAGAAAGGCTGTCCTCAAAGGCAGCTTTTTATTGTTTAAATCTCCAGCTGAGATCGCTGCAACTTAAAACCTGTAAGTAAAACAAGTAAACACGCAAGCACCACATTGAGTTGTCATATATTGATATACTGATTGATTACTGAGCTGGGTACATCAGTGAAGTTTGAACACATGGGTACCTTCACATACAATAAACACAAGTACCTAAACACTTTTTTACACTCACATAGCTCAGTGAACATGAGCTATAGGCCTGGCCTATACCACAGATAACAACATAAAGCTGTTTTAAACATGTGCATTTTGCAATAACAAACTGTGTACAGCTTTTTTCTTTGCAATTTCGTTGAGAAAGATTTTAAACACAACTAATGTATCTCTCTCTAGATAGATAGATAGATAGATAGATGGATAGATGGATAGATGGATAGATAGATAGTGTTAAGGGTTGCCAACCGTCCCTTGAAAAATGGAATCGTGACAGTGACTTTCCGCTTTTTTCATGACTGATGACTTTCCCTGTGTATACATGTTCATCAGGGATCGCAAATGGCAATGGTTAAAGAGTCCTCAAGGAAACCCTTGCAAAATGAAAGTCCCGTGGTCAGTTCAATATTAAACTTTTGTACCGTATATTCTCCGTCAAAATGCGCGCACCGAACCGTGACCCCCGTACCGCGACGGTTCAATACGAATACATATACCGTGCCACCCCTACAACAGACTGTATAAAGAAGTGGACTGAGGGAGTGTGACCCATAGCGTTCGGCTTCAGTCAAATGAAGCTCACAGAGGCTTGCAGTTATAGGGGAAAATTTGGAGCCAAGTTCCATATTAGGAATTTATTTTATTTTATTTATTTACGGACAAAATATATACAGTCACCTGTTTGTCTTCAGGGAGAGAGTCAAGTTTGTGGAACATTTCTGGCTAAACAATAGTATCTCCATAGAAACACAAAGAACACCCTTTTAAGTTTTATTTTAATGGCTGTCTATTGGTACAGTCTATGAGAACAACGCAAACCTTATACCTGAATATTCTGACAAACCCTCTAGTGCAAACAACAAGGGCGTGCAGTTATCTCGTTCATTTATTTGACGAGGGCCAGTCCTCTGATGCCCTGTCTAATTGGGGGAAGTCTAACGGCGTGTTATGTAAGCAGAGAGCAGAAGAGACGCAATGAAAATACAAGTTTAACTGTGATAAATGACACAGACACAGGAGCCGGCTGCTGCTGCTCATCCACACAATCCATCATTTACTGGGACATCCCACTTTTCCTCCACAGTTCAGGTTTAATAATTTGTGATTCTTTTTCAATGAGAATCCACCAAATTTGACTCTGGCTTATGTCAGGGTTTTAGTGCAAAGCTGGTGCTAAAATGTGCTGCAGTTTTATCGTCATTTAAAGACATAATGTACAGAGACACTAAAGGTGCACTGTGCAACTTTTCTGGAGGGTCCGCCAACTGCTTGTTTCCATGGAGATGACTTTGCTTTGCCTGAAATGTTCTACAGCATGGCATTAAATGTGTCCAGTTACAAGTCAGGCCTGTGGAGAGGTGACAAGTCTTATGGCATACAGTGGAACATTCCAGGCAAAGCGTTAACAATCAGCAGTATCATTCTGTGGCGCATCCTCTACCTGAAAAGTTACATAGTGCACCTTTAAGCTCTTAAACAAATTAGATTTTCCACACCACCAGATTATAGCTAAATATGGCAAGTGTCGCTCTGCAGTCCCTGATTTACATTAATTTCATTGTTGTTGTTTTTTAATTTATGTACTTATTTTGGGTTAGTAAGCATTTTACGTTTTTCTACAGTGGAACATAGTATTGTGCAATCATAACAACAGAAACAACAAAAAAACTGTCCCAAACAGGAGTAGGAAGTAGAAAATGTATGTTAAAATCTCATCTTGTCTCCTCTTGCATAAATTGCGCAATTAGTTGTTAATTGGCTATTAGTTTGCATTTATCAAACACTTAATAAGACATGCTTAATAAGATTTCAGTGTATGTAAAGAAACATCTATTGCAATCCCCCCCTAAAGGTTTAAGACAAAAATCCATTGAAAGTACATAATAAATGGTAACACAGTTGTAATTAAGCACTTTTACTATTAGCTAGCTATTCTCCAAAAGTCTAAACATAAGTAACAGTAATCAATAGTTTTAATTTGCTTCTCGGGTGTTCATTTTTCACACTGGCTGTGTGGTATAAACAAACTACAAGGGCCTGTGAGGGTCAAAACTCAAAATAGCATAATTTCATTAGACTAATTACTTTTTAATGCTTTTTCCAGGTTAAAAGGACTTTGAAAATCCAGATAATCCATTTTTTTCTATGGCCAACAGAGACCCCGTAGTGTTACATAAGTGCGTATGCAGTTTAATATGTAATCTCCTGTGTGTTTTTGCAATCACAGGTCAGTGGCCTGAAACCATTGACCCAGACCACACACTGTCTCTCGGCGTTTTGCCCAGCTCAAATATCCTCTGCTTTGTTTTAGTAAGACAAATTACAAGCTCTGTAGTCCTTCAGTACATGGGTGTTGTTAAAACAAAACAAAAAAATCACAAATTAAAAACTAAAACTAGTATCAAAACTAGATATAGATAAAAAAAAAAAAATATATATATATATATATATATATATATATATATATATATATATATATATATATATATATATATATATATATATATATTTTTTTTTTTTTTTTTAAATCACATTAAAAGTCCCATATTACAAGAATAAAAGTTTGGAAGTTTTGATTTAGTTGTGAGAGACCAGCCCTAAAGTTGCTCTGCAGGCCTTGTTGATGCATATTGTAGCTGTGCACAGAGGCTGTGTTGTGTATTGGCGGGTGAACAGATGGTACAGGGAGAATAATCATTTAAGAGTGAGAGCTGGGATAAAAGGCTGGTACTGCAGAGCTCTCCTTCACTGTGGACAGATAAGGAAGTAATATGACTTTGCCTTATTCGCTTCCATTAACACTGCTGCACTCAGCCACCAACCCCTGCACATAAAACAAGATAGCACAGGCACTTCACATAGCAGTACCCATAATGCAATCTGGCTAGAGTGGAATTAAAATCTTGATTAAAATTATTGGTCCAATGTATTAGCAAAATTAAGTAGAAGAAAAAAAAAAAAAAGTGAAATAGGGCTGCAAGATAAATCAAATTCATTGTGTAGACAGGGCAATAAGCAAACCAGTGTGTGTGAGCAAACCCTTCACGGTACTGCCCCCCGAGCGCCAAAGAACGGCTGCTCACTGCTCCTGAAAAGGATGGGTCAAATGCAGTAGTCAAATCTCTCCCGTGTGTCACTGTGTGTCATTGTGTGTGAGACCAAATAAAGACTTAAATCTTATCAGTTTTTGATGTGCCATAATTTTCTTTGAAATACAAAATTATAATACTTATTTTATTCTGAACTAAGGGAGTATGACGTCACCCATAGATTTTTGTTGCAAACAAATGAAGCTCAGAGAGGTTATAAGTTATAGCGGCTAATGTTTCACCAGGGACCATATTTGGAAATCCGAGCGTGAAACCAAAGAGCCAATCAGGGGCAAGGTTGCTCAAAAGTAACAGTCCTCGGATGCTTACACATTGGATATTCATATCTTAATTTAGAGACAAAATAGTGAAATAAAAGCACACATTTGTATATATAGTGTATATGTGATCTGTATAAACATGTTATAAAATGTGATTCTGGTATTACTTTGTCACTATTTTCCCAAAATGTTGAGCCCTACATGAAATCTATGAACCACACAATACCCATCAATTGTATTCAAATATATCAGGGTATTTTATTTTATCTTTATTGAATATACACGAGTGACTTGAGTACTGGCATGGCTTGGTAATAAAGTGTGAAAGAACGATCTGTTTTCAAATAGTCCTGGGGCACTTAGGTCGTGTACAATATCAGTGACAACAACAGAGAAAGCATTTCTCATGACACTTGTTAAAGGTCCCATGGCATGAAATTTTCACTTTCTGAGGTTTTTGAACGTTATTGTGAGCTCCCCTACCCTGTTTAGCCCCCCCCTCATGGTTAAAAGTTGCGAAATGTCTAAACTGAGCATTTGCGATCCTTTTCTGCGTTAGAAAAAAATCAGAGCTCAAAACGGGCGATTTTGAACAAGGCACCTTATTGACGTCAGATCGAAAAAAGAAATGCAAATGCAGTTCCACCCCCGTCTGTCTGTGCTCAGCGTCTCTGTAAATCACGCCCAGAGAGTTTGGACCGCGAATGCGCTAGGCAATGCGAAATGCATTTTTTTATTTGCCTGGAGGCACGTCCGAGTGTTTCTAGGTTCGGAAGTCCTTTATCTGAGCCTCTGGACCTTTGAACAGCAGTGGTTTAATTTTATTTTCTGTGGAAATGTGTTTATTTTTCAATGGAACGCTTCTAATCTCTTCTCCACGCAAAAACACGGAAATGGATCAGAGCGCACAGCTGAGAGCTGAGAGTTTGGCCACGACCCCACCCTCTACTACAGGCCATCTCTTTTCTCCTCATTTGCATTCAAGCAACAACGCCCATTATGGACTGTTCAGAGAGAGAAAAATTACTCTTTCTCATCTTAACTCTGTTTCTCATGCACTGAGTGTTGATTTAAAAGAAGGATTCATTTACAGTATTAGGGAACCATTAAGGAGCCATATAAAAGCATCAAGAAGTACCATGTCATGGGATCTTTAATAACAGAGGAAATTGAAAGTAGTGATAGTAGCTGATATGTAAGATGTGAAAGAGAGACCAGCTTTTGTGCACTATACAAAAGCATGCACATGTAAGGTGAACTGGTACATCCAATTTACTGTGGGGTTGAGTGGAATGGCAAATGATTTTTAATTTCTTTAAAAAGTCCTTTATTACGCAACATGTACTCTTGTGAGCTTTAAGTCATGTTATAATGTTGTTACCTCATCAAAAACATACCCAAAGTTGTGTTTTGTTTCATTCACACATGTTTGAGTAATCCTGTATTATTAGTCTGTCTACATCTGTAAGGCTCAAAATGCTCTGTTCCACCTTGTGATGTCATGAAGCCATAGTTTCCAAGTTAACAGCTCATTTTACCTTTAGTTCAGTAGAGATTGCCAATTCCAGGGCTGAAATCATCCAAATGATTCTAGCGAAAATGTAGAGGGTTTAAAAACACAGGAGCACTTTCTGTATTACCACATGATATCACAAGGTGGAACTGAGTGTTTTCTGTTTGATAGAAGACTATATATGACTAAATATGCAAGGTTTGTGTGTTAAACAGGATGGCAGAGAGTGGGAAAAGGAAAGGAGGAGGCCTAGCTGTGTTTGTAAATGTCTGCTGGAGAAGCAGCACAGAGAGGGAGAGGAAGAAGCTGGACAAGGTCATCAAGAAGTCCAGCGCTGTCCTCTGGACTCAGTGCAGGAGGTGGCTAAGGTCACCTCTATGCTGGACCATGAGTCTCACCCCCTGCAGGACGCTCTGTCGACTCTGGAGAGCAGCTTCAGTGACAGACTGATTCACCCTCGCTGTGTGAAGGAGAGGTTTCGCAGGTCTTTCCTTCCTGCTGCTGTCAGACTGTACAATGAACACTGCTAACATGTCATTCTGCTTTATCTACGCTACAATATTCAGCTATACTCGAGTCTATTTTTAGGTCTTTTTTTTTTTTTTTAAGCCATTATTTATCATCTTGTTTTATTGCATGCTACATTTTCCTGCTGTTCTTGATCTGTGCGTTGCAACACTGGAATTTCCCCACTGTGGGACTAATAAAGGCATATCTTATCTTATCTTATCTTATACAGACTGCGCTAGCGCGGTTGTCAGTGCACTAAAACATCACCGTGTGATAAAACAAGTTATGACGCTAAATTAATTAATTATGCAGGTTTCGTAAATGACGAAAAGAAATGGCTCGAACTTCAGTAGCCGGACATCCACTCATACCTGAGTGAAACACCTAGCCCCGCCCCCCAGGAGAGCCTGAAATCTGCTGAAATCCTACGAGACACTGACATGATCCAAGATACTGACGTGATCCCAGACAGGACAGCGGCTCTTTCTGCACGTCTGCGCAGTAAAGCGTCAAGTGACATAGTCTGATCATGCATACCGGTATTTAATTCAAAATTTAAAGAATATTTCTGTGTAAATATCTCAAGTTACAACATAGACACCTGCGGCTTATATATGTTGTTTTTTTGTTTTTTTTTAGATTTAGCCGATGCAGGTTATATTCAGGTGAGTTCAATAGTCCGTAAATTACAGTAATCATTGTTTCATACCTGAATCTGAGCCCTTACATGTAGACTCAAAATACCCAGACTTCAAAGAATTCAAAGAACTTCTGGTATAAACAAAATTAATATTTTTGATATAACTTGTGATAAAAAGGCCAAAATATGTATTGTTCTGATAAAATACCAATAAAATATATGTGGAAAAAAAAAAAGGCCAAAATATAATCAGCGAATTGGAATAATTGATGCCTTGTAGTCACATCACGCTGGGTGTGTTCTGCGTGTATCGCTATGGTAGAATTTTCAGCAGTTCCCATGGAGGCACAATGCTAGCAAACGCTATTAAATACGATGTAAGGTGATCTGAAAAGTAAAGAAAAAGAAAATACAAAGTGGATTTAACAGGGATGAAAGTGCCCAGTCACGAAAAAAGCTGAAAGTCACCGAAATCTCTGAGATGCTCTGGGGTCATTCCAGCCAATAAAAACTAAGATGTCAACCACCCATTTTGGGGGGAAAAATTCCCTTTCCCTCTTGATGATCCCACTTTGCACTACCTTCTCACACATATATATATATATATATATATATATATATATATATATATATATATATATATATATATATATATATATATATATATACATACACAACAAAAATATAAACGCAACACTTTTGTTTTTGCTCCCATTTTTCCTGAGATGGACCCAAAGATCCAAAATTCACTCCAGATACACAACACTACCATTTCTCTCAAACATTGTTCACAAATCTGTCCAAATGTGTGACAGCGAGCACCTCTGCCCCGCTGAGACAATCCACCCCACCTCACAGGTGCGCCACATCAAGATGCCGATCCGACATCATGACCAGTGCACAGGTGCACCCCAGACTGCCCACAATAAAAGGCCACCCCGACACAACACAAAAGTGTTGCGGTTATATTTTTGTTGAGTGTATATATATATATATATATATATATATATATTTTTTTTTTAGGGGTGTATGTAAAGATTAACCGATTTGGATCGGTTATCGGTCAGTGACCTCTGCGATCCGAGTGTGATCCGATTGGTTGACAAAAATAATATAAGCGGAAGATAAGATAAGCGGAAGTCTTTCATCCCTGATTTAAACAACAAGAGACTTGATTAACTTAAAACAAGGTTCAGATTCAAGTCTAACAGAGCAGTGCCTACAGTTAGCGTGACATGTTGATGACGTGAATGTTGATGACATCCACATCCGCTGCAAAGTAAAACCAACTGATATTGTTTTCAGGGCACAGACTCCATGTGCAGAAAACATTATAATCTCAAAACCCTCTTCTGTTCAGTCTGTATTGTACCTCAGGTCAGATAAAACAAAAATGTGAGAAAAAATATCTCAAATACACAATAGAAACAATCACTGTCAAGCCAAATACAAAAATATTATATTAATATTATATATACTTATTATTTCTTAACTTGCGGTTCTATTCCCAGTAAAAGAAGTCATCCCTTGTACCAGACATCTCTTTGTAAACAATTTTGCTCAAGTTTCTTGTGTCTGTATCAACTCTTGACAGCTCACAGTCTCTGCTCATATCATCAGAGGATTACATAACCAGGATCAATAACATGCGTGCCTTTTCACCCAGGTGGTACACACGCGCTCTGGTCTCATGAATGCAGAGGAGAGAGATCCGATATCAGACCCTCGGGAAAGACTTTGAAAAGCTTCTGTGGGTCTGAAATGAACAAAAGGATATAACGTCATCTGGTATCCCATATTCCAGGGGAGGGCATCCAACCCCACAAAACTCCTGGGTCCAGTAAGGTGATAGACTTCTAAAAGGGCAATACAAAAAATAGCTCAAGCAAATTAAAAATGGGATGAGATATACCGATCTCTCCTCTGTCAGCTCTCTCCCGCCGTCTCATGTTTCTCTCTCTGTCCAACCTCTTTCTCTCGGTCCGCTCTCCCCATCTCCATAACCTCACCCTCTCTCCTCTCTTTCTCATATAGAGAGATTTCCAGGTAAAATGCTTTAAGACAGGATCACTACTAGAGATGAGATGAACCAATATAAAGTTGGCTGATATTTGCCCTTTTTAGTATATGGGCTATCGATCTTAAATCTCAAGTAGATTTTGTTTGGGCCGATCTGGGTTGACCAATAATGTTTTTTTTTTCATAACTGATGATGATACAGATTGGTTAAAATACAGAGCAGTTTTTTTATTTAATTTAAATATTTGTTTTCCCTATATTATGTAATTTAAGTAGAAACCTATAGGAGAGCCGTGGAATCACGTTTTGTGTAGCTATCTCTTCATATTAAAGTGTTAATAAAAAGCTTTGTGTGTATTTTTTAGCAGTAGGTCATGAGATTTAAAGGAGAATTAACGTTTAGCTCGGGGGCATATAATATATTCCCCGAGCATATAATATATGCCCCATGCGGTCTCCAAATAACACAAACTTAAGCACTTTTCAAATCATAGAAGCTCGATGTCTTAGTCTGCGCTTTCGTTTAGTCAAAAGTGGCCTGTAATCCGAGATTTAGCCATAGTTTCGAGTAGATGAGGATGCCAGTGCGCATGTGCGGAGTCACAGCTTATTTTGCTCTCAGCTCCCGGGACCCAAACATGAAACGCAAAGCTGTAAACTATGGCTAAATCTCGGATGCCCCGAGCTATGGCTAGAACTCGCGCTAGGCTAACGCAAATCTAAAACATCTCTGGAAGTGCTCCATATGACACCAAAGTGCTATGGGTGAGTAAAACTTGTTTTATTACCGAAACAAGGCTCAGATTGTAAAAAACTTTAATTCTCCTTTAAGGCCGATAGCTGATACTCTAAAGAGCAGAAAGATTTGGCATATCGGCCAAACAATAGACATAGAAAAGAAATAAAGCTTCATTTGAACACTTTAGTATAAAGAGATAAATTCACAATATGTGACAGCTCTCTTAAAGGTTTGTGGTAAAGCAGACCCGTAAATGAGTAGCAAATTAAAATAAAATGACACAATTTGGGAAAAATAATAAATCAGCCCTATATAGTGTATCTCTGTTTCTCTGGATTCAAAACAATTTGCATTGGCCATGAAAAAACCCATATCAGTCCATCTCTAATTACTACAACAAAACATGGCAAGATTAAAGTTTACATATTTCCAGAGTCCAACACCTGTTTGTCTCCATGGAGGTGCTTTGCCTTGAGTGTTTCAGAGCATGACATACATTAAACTTTGCATTTCTTTCAAAGCAGGCTTTGCAAAAACGAATACTTGATACAGGCTTGCCTCTCCACAGATCTGACCTACAACTTGGCCTGGAGATAGATAAGTCATGCTGTCAGAGGCAAAGGAAGCAATCTTGATGACAAATACATGACAAACAAATTTAAAATCACTCCTAACCATTCACAATCCTAGCCATTTTTCAGTGAAATGATAAGGCAAATACAGGAAATTTTGGAAATCCAACATAGTTACAAGTTTGAAGCTTCAATCTGTATTTGAGCGTAAATAGAGAAGTTTGCTGTAAATGAGAGCTTCTATAGGCACGACAGGCTTTGGAAACATGACTCTTCAGTCTCCACTCTCATTATTTGGAACTTTTTAGAAAATAATAATGACTGAGTAAGTCCCGTCACAATGTAATAGCTGACACAGATTTAATCCACTTAAAAGAGTGTGGGAATACGCTGTTCTGAACGTGTTCTGAGCTTTTCAAGGTGAGGACAGAGTGAGACCTGAAGGGACACTGACATCAGCACAGGCTCAAGTTAAACCAGTGGAAAATTGGACGTCTCTCTCCCTCTCTCCTCTTCCATCTTTTTCATCCCCGTTTCCCATCACTCCTCTCTCTTTTCCTCTTAACACTTTCGCTTCTCTCACTCCTCCAAGCCTCCTTTCTCTCATCTCTTTCTCTCTGCCCATCCTCTTGCTCTCCATCTCCTCGCGCTCTCTCTCTCATAGATATGCACCGTAGAGCTGGGCGGTATGACCAAAAACTGATACTGTATTTTTCAAAATTTTTACCGGTATCACGGTATTTGACGCTTCACTATTAATACATTTTGTTGAAAATTTACGAAAGTTTGACTGTTTAAACGAGAGAGAAATGTGAGAAAAGGTTAATTCGAGGGATTACTGTACTGACAAATATCTCCTTTGCCCACCATTTTTTTCCTCACTCAGTCCTCTCTCCCCCTCCTCTCCTCTTCATCTTCCCCTCGCTCACCGCTCTCTTCACTACTGTCTTCCCCCTCTCTCATGTCTTTCTTTTCACTTCCTTTCATTCTCTCCTCTTTCTCTCAGTCCTCTATCTCCTCTCTGCTCTCTTCCTTCTCTTTTCTCTCTCCTGTCTTTGCCTCTCATTCTCTCCCCCTCTTCTCTCTTTCTCATCTTCTCTCTTTCTCTTCTGTCTCCCTCTCTCTCCCATCTCTCCTCTCTCTACTCTTGGTTGTCTGTGCCACCTCCCTCTCCCTTTCTCTCTCCCGTCCTCTGTCTCTTTCTCAATCTTTCACTCTCTTCTCTTGTTTTTCTGCACAGTCTACCTGCTCATCACTGCCCCTGGAGGCTGGGGTCAGCTCCAGAGCTGTCTCCTCTGAGACCCGTTTAATGCCATACTGTGGAACATTGGAGGCAAAGCAGTAAAATCTTCATGGAAACAAATAGTCTGATGGCTGAACCTCCACCATGAAAGTTACACAGTGTATCTTAACAGCAGAGTTGCAACGGCAGGAATGTATGCTGTATTTTAAGTTCATGTTTATGGGGCTCATCTTTATGTTAGTGGTGACATTTCAGGGACTTTCCATCATTCAAAAGATATACACAGTTTTTAGTTTTAAATTGTTAAAGGTCCCATGGCATGAAATTTTCACTTTTTGAGGTTTTTGAACATTAATGTGAGCTCCCCTACCCTGTTTAGCCCCCCATGGTTAAAAGTTGCAAAATGTGTAAACTGAGCATTTGCGATCCTTTTCCGCGTTTGAAAAAAAGACAGCCCAAGCGGGCAATTCTGAACAAGGGAACTTTCTGACGACACACTCGTGGAAAGGTTTCCATCCCCCGTCTGGATGTCTACCCACCGTTTATGGAAATCACGCCCAGAGTATTTGGACCGCGAACGAGCTACGAAATGCGAGATGCGTTTTTTTTATTTGCCAGGAGACTCGTGAGAATGTTTCCAGGCTCGGATGTCCTTTATCCGAGCCTCCGAACCTCTGAAACAGCAGTGGTTTAATTTTATTTTCTGTGGAAATGTGTTGGTTTTTTTTAATGGAAAGCGTCTCATATCTTCCTCCGCGCTTAAAACACAGAAGTGGGAGACAGCGCACCGCTAATCCAGGAAACAGCGGCGTATTTGGCCACAACCCATCCGCTGCACTGGCCTGTCTCTGTCCTCCTCATTTGCATTCAAGCAACAATGCCCAGAATAAAGCGTTTGAGACATATTTATGACTGACTGTCTTCATGAGGCTTTCTCATGCACTGAGGCTTGATTCTGAAGAAGGATTCAGTTACAGTATTAGGGAACCACTAAGGCACCATATAAAAGCATCAAGAAGTACCATGTCATGGGATCTCGGGACAGTTAATCACTACGGCAACAGTCCTTTTTTTTCATCATTCTGAAACCCATGCATAGGTCACCATTTCAACTTTATCACTGTAAGTTTTATGTAGTCTTTAACGTCATTTGTTGCATCACAGTGTCATTGAATGGAGCGTGAATGTTCAGAAATGTTCCATATTTTGTGAAGCACTGTTCTAATAAAAAACAGCTTTTCAGAGCAGAGCTGAGACAAAAGCAGAGGTAAAACAGACTTGCATCATTCCACACAGGTTTATGTTACTATCTGACCTTTTACAGACACTGGTGGTATTTTTAGACAGGAAATGGCCTTTATAAACTTCAGTCTACCCGTTATAGTAAACCTACAGCAATAATGGTCTGGAAGTGAGGGTCAAGACTGCACCACAAGTTTTGTTATTGCAAAAGTGCACCCAAACAATAAAGTGTAAATCTAACACTGTGGGTATTTCAGAGAGGCTGTTCATTTTGTAACAGGTGTCTGGGTAAATGAGTTAAATCACACTGTTTACACAAGTTAAAAGCCTGGTGGAAAGATGAAAACACATTAGCGTATTGTGTTTCAAAACAAAGAAAGCTATTCACTTGTTGGAGCCCTTTTTTATTGCGTGTGTTATGAAAGCAAATAGTCCATTTGTAAAACTGCTGTCCATGGATGTTCAAGCGTTAGTTATTTCTGTTTTAGTTGAAGCTAGTCCCTCCTAATAACAGTAGTTCATTTGCTTACCTGTTGCTATGGACAGTGTAGTGATATAAAACAGTAATTAACTCTTGCTGGAACTACCTGCAGTTATACAGAAATAATGCACAGGATTCTCACTGACCATGGCACGAATTCAAGTATATTCATGAAAAATATGCAACAGCAAACTATGCCTACCAGGTAGGTACCAGTAGAAAGTATGAATAATATTCCACATATGGGTCACACATTTCAGTTGTGAAGAAAAACTACATATAAAGTACTATAATAATAAACTAATATAGTTATAATGTTGTTTCCTCATTAAAAACATACCTGAATTTGTGTTTTGTTTCATTCTCACGTGTTTAACGCACAAACTCTGCAGATTTAGGCTGAGTTCTTCTCTCAGACAGGTAGCTCAAAACTCACTACATGACATCACAAGGTGGAACAGAGCATTTTGAGCTTTGGAGATGTAGGCACACTAATAATATAAGTGAAACAAAACAACTCAAGGTGTGTTTTTGATGGGGTAACAACATTAAAACATGACTTAAGGCTCACTAGAGTCAATTTTGTGTAATATAGCTGGAGATTTTATTATAAAACAATCAGCATGTTCTTGTGTTGGTGTTTAAACATGAGACTAAAACATAATGTCTGCCTTTTCCCTTTGGTCTCATTTACAAACAGCAACAGTGGTGTCACCTGGGAGTCGGTGCGAATTATGTCTCCAGGAACAGCACTACCTCAGTCAGTCAAAGCAAGAGTCAAAGTGGATATTCAAATGGAGAAGGAGGCTGTGCAGACTCAAGACAGAGCCTTATATTACAAGAAAGAACATTTGGTCCTGAAGAGGAGGAAGAGGAGGGGAGAGGAGGAGAAAGAAAATGCGGAAGAAGGAGGTGACAGATCCAGAATAAGGCAAGAGACAGGTAGCAGACAGCCAGTTCAGTGCATATACTGTATAGAGCATTCTTTATTTCCATGCAATATATATGCATGCTCTCATGCATGCAATGTAAGCGGTGGAAGAACAGTGTGTGTTGAGCGGTGAACAACATGGACAGAAAAAATGTTTTAGACACAGAGGAACTTATACCGAAAAGAGGAGCCGTGTCAGTTGTGTGGAAGTACTTCAGCTTTAAAAAATTTGGCGCTGATCAAAAAAACATTTTGTAAATGTTGTCGGGCTAAACTTGTAGCCGCAGGAGGCAACTCAAGCAATTTGCTTCACCACCTCCATCACAAACATGTTCTGGAATATGAAGAATGCATGAAACGAAGATCTGCATCCTCTTTCACATCTGCAGGGAATGTTCAAGTTGGCACTGCAACACAAAACGCCACTCAGACGTCACTCAAAGACGCGTTTGCTAAGGGGGACTGCCTACGACAAGAAAAGCAAATGCTATTACTGTCCACTTAGCCAAAGACATGGTACCACTTAGTTCATGAAAAAAAAAATACCGTAAAATACTGTGACACCGATATAATTTTGAAAAATACCTTGATATCAATTTTGGGTCATACCGCCCAGCTCTAGTATTAAGCCTACACGCATAAACATATCTTTTTTAACATGTAAAGCAAAGGAAAAAACATTACATATTTTATTAAATGTTGTATAAATTATTATTAGGGAGGCCCCGTGTGATCTTTGCATTAATGGGGGGCTACGACACTGACCAGTTTGGGTATGTTTGGTCTAACTGATACTTTGCTGGGGGTGTTCCACATGTATCTCTATGGTGAAATGTTCAGCAGTTACCATGGTGACACTGCACACATCAACAAACACTATCGAAAAAGATTTAAGACAGTCTGAAAACTCAAAAAAACACTAAATGGATTTAAATAACACATTTTCAGCAGCCTGTGACCAATATAAGTGCTCATGGTTTTGTTTGGTTTGATTTTCAACAAAAGGGTGAAGGCAAAAGCACAGGGGAAAGCACAAATCATCTCATCCGTTGTAGATAAATCAGCTATAGAATAAAGTCTAAATTGAGTAACCAAGCTTCAGACAGAGCAGTATCTACAGTTAGCATCACACCAGAGAATGTTGTAATTTATTCAATGCTAAGTCTATTAATTAGGTCTATCTGCTGCTAAAAGTGCTGCTTGAGTGGTCAGACTGGAGATGGGGCTACAAGGTTAATAATAGTAATAATATCACAATTACCATTTTAATGGTTGAAATTAGAAACAACTGAAATGACTACAGTGTATGTAATTATAATGTACCATAATATCCTGTCTCCATTGAGTCTTATTATGTATGAATCATGCTAACCTTGTAGTTTAAACCTCTACAAATATGTTCTGAAATGTGCTGCAGCATCTATCTAGGGTCTAAGAGGAAATATTGATTATTTCCCCCAAATGTCTGTCAGAAAATCAATACATTCTTTTAGTGACCTTCATTACCATTTAAATTCACTTTGGTCAGATCCATTTGTGGCGTGCCTCTGTCTACACATGCTCAGAATCAGTAAATCCTGCAGCTCCTCCTGGCCAAAAACATCCTGGATTATGGTCCCAGAGTACCTCACTGCTGTTACCCACGGAGCCTGACAGTAACAAGAGTAACAATTTACTCTGAATTAACTTCTCCACATTATCAATCTGGAAGGGTCTGGATGAAAGCGATCAAGACGTGACATGATGAATATGCGCCCAGCCACGGAAAAAACAGACACAAGTCGTCCTGGAGGCGTCTTGAGTTATTCACAGATTCTGAAAGTGTAGATTCTACACTTTCCAACAATGTCTTACACATGGAAATCATCTGAGAACATTTGAAGAATTTGTGGCCATTTGAAAGCGGGACATCTGAAAATAATAAGCTGAGAAAAGCTTCTCTAAAGCTTCTCTAACTCCAGGCCTTCAGAGCTCATTTGCATGACATTAAGCTAACCCCTCCCCCATCACTGACATCACTGTGGTGTGGTGTTTCATGGCAGGCCAGAATTAGAATGTACTTTGTTAAAATGGAAATGCTTTTATAACAAAAATTCCATATAATCATTCAGTAATTCAATAATACACAGGATTATGTTAAGTCAAAGTCACCTGTATTGTCAATTTAAAGATCCCATGACATGGTACTTCTTGATGCTTTCATATGGCGCCATAATGGTTCCCTAATACTGTAAATGAATCCTTCTTCAAAATCAAGACTCGGTGCATGAGTCAGAGTCAAAAATATCTCTCTCAAACGCTTTATTATGGGCGTTGTTGCTTGAATGCAAATGAGGAGGACAGAGACAGGCCAGTGCAGCGGGTGGGGGTGTGGCCAAACTCTCCGCTCTTTCCTCATCTAGCGGTGCGATGTGCGCTGGCCCCACTTCTGCGTTTAAGCGCGGAGGAAGATATGAGACGATTTCCATTGAAAAATAAACACATTTCCACAGAAAATAAAATTAAACCACTGCTGTTTCAGAGGTCCGGAGGCTCGGATAAAGGACGTCCGAGTCTGGAAACACTCTCACATGCCTCCAGGCAAATAAAAAAACGCATCTCGCATTGCGTAGCTCGTTTGTGGTCCAAATTCTCTGGTTCTGCACCTGTGTGAGGCATCCATTAACTCCATCTCTGACCAGATCTAAATACAAAAATACTCAGTGCCCAAACTCCATTACAAACTCTAATAGGGTTTGTTAACTGTCAGTGACTTACGGTGCGTGGTTTAAGAGCCGTTTAGCTGCAGTAATTTGACTCACATTTGATAGTATTCTAAACACAAGCACAGATCCATTCTCTGTGTTCTGCAGGTCTGTAGGTCTGGGGAGGTTCTCAGTCCTTAGGTTGTCATGGTGAATGTGAGAAACATGCGCCGCCTCATCATTTTTTTCTGCTGGTTAAAACTAAACTTGAGCCCTGAGCAGAAAATGTTGATGTAGCCATGAAAAAAACAGTATGTCTGATACAGCTTCTGCAACACTGCGCAGGTGGATGTTGACATATTAACTGACTTATTATGTGTAACTGAGTAAATAAAACACCATTGCTAGTAAATGTTTTATACACCGCTTTTCTACCTCTGCTCAAAACCCTTTATATCACGGAACCACTCACCCAGGGATGCACTCATCCAATACTAGTATCGGATATCAGATACTGAAGGGGGCGAGAAGTTGAACTTGAAATTACATAATGCAGATAGGCTGGATTAGATATCCCATAATATTACATTGGCATTTTCTGTGATTTTATTATTTATTGTGAGGTCAATTATAGCTGTTCAATGGATGTAGGAGGAGGATTTACAGAGATACAACAAAATAGATTTTCACTTAGCGTCATCATGGTTGGATATTTGCCTCCTGTGCACCAATTTGCAAAATGTATTTGGCACTGATCATTTCTGGCTCTCCTCTCTCTCAAACCCAATCCATCCATCCAATCCAAACAGGGACAAAAATGCTCTACAGTACTTGCCATTTGAAAAAATTAAACAAATAAATAAATCAACAACATTCTTATAACTACTGCAACTATACGTTGATCATACTGCAACTGATTCTTAAAAATCTCTAGCGTATATCTGTGATCTTTGCTGGTCAATTTGACTGTGATTCAATTTAAAGGCCCTATATTATGTAACGTCTTGTGAGCTTTAAACCATGTTATACTGTTGTTATCTCATCAAAAACATACCTGGAGTTGTGTTTTGTTTCATCCACACATGTTTGAGTAATCCTTTATTATTAGTCTGTCTACATCTCCAAGTCTCGAAATGCTCTGTTTCACCTTGTGATATCATCAAGCAGTAGTTTTCAGGTTAACAGCTACCTTTTATTTAGTTTTGATTAGTAGAAATAGGCAATTCCAGGGATTAAATCATCCAAATGATTCTAGGGAAGATGTATGGAGTTTAAAAGCACAGTGGAACACTTCCTGTATTACCAGATGACATCACAAGGTGGAACGTGGAGTGTTTTCAGTTTGAGAGAAGAAACAGTGCTTCCCGCAGCGCTTTATAGTTAGGACAGCCACCTTGACAACAACTGCCCCCCACCTTGACTGCATGCTTCCAAAAAAAAATAAAACTTTAACCAACAGATCTGTTGGAGAGAAGCCAATGACCTGGATAGCTGAATAGCATACCTGTCATCGTCGTGGGAAGGACAGGGGAATCTTGCCGTTAACCATGTGTGAATGAAACAAAACACAGCTCCAGGTACGTTTGTAAAGAGGAAACAACATTTTAACATAGACCAGAAAATAGTGTAATATGGGCCCTTTAAATTAAATCTACAACAGCCCTATGACATATTAATGGAGACCATATTTTTTGTATAGTATTTTCAACAGAAATTATGATGTTTGCAAAAAAATTGTATGGAAAAACATCAAAGTTGGGTCCAACCTTGCAACTACAGGTGTTACTTTGTACTGAAGCACAGGTCAAGTACAGAACACAGTGACTTAAACATATTATTACACTGAAGTCCACCTGCAGTGTGAGCTCTGTGCACCATCTGTGGATACTTTTAGAGATCAACTCCATCCCAGTTGTTTTATGTTCTGGGATGAAACTTTACGTTGGCAGCTGTGATGAAACCAAGGATGAACTCAAGAGATGAAATATGAACTGATATTACCGTTATGTTTGTCTGTTTTGGTCGGTTGTATCAAGAAACTGAGGATTTGGTGTGTACTAGTTTTACCATAAGCAAATATAATTTAGTAATTAAATCAGACGTTACTCATAAATGTTTTTTTCCCCCCTAATTACCATAATTTCCGGACTATGGAGCGCACCTGAATATAAGCCGAATCAACTACATTTTCAAAGAATTTTATTTTTGTACATACAGTAATCCCTCGTTTATCGCGGGGGTTATGTTCCAGAAATAACCCGCAATAAGAGAAATCCGCAAAATAGGACAACTTTATATTTTACAATTATTCTACATGTTTTAAAGGTCCCATGGCATGAAATTTTCACTTTCTGAGGTTTTTGAACGTTAATGTGAGCTCCCCTACCCAGTTTAAATTTGTTTATATTGATTTAGTTGGTGCAACTCAAATGCACTGTTATAGAGATACATAGGCCTACAGGTATGAACATAACAACCATGGACTGTATACTCAAGTGGACTAAGGGAATGTGACGTCACCCATAGTGTTTAGCTCCAGTCAAATGAAGCTCACCGAGGCTAGCAGTTATAGGAGCGAATTTGGAGCCCATTCCATTTTAGAAATAGGAATTTATTTACGGACAAAATAGCAAAATAAAAAACATCAGGACCATGTAGAGTGGGTTAATACAAACATTTTTAGGCCAAAATGGCTCACTGCAGCAGTTACAGAGCGATATTCTAATGTAAGTCAATGAGAGCCAGGGGGAGCCCACAGGCAAACTTATATTTAGAACCTGGCGTGTATCCATTTATATATACAGTCTATGATAAGAACAGAGCTTCAGGTACAGTATATCATGTATCGCATTCCATTAGCAGTGAGCTTTGACTGACACAGGCTATCACACACACTTTTCTGACACCTCCGTAAACTAGTAACTGCACTATAATAATGCATTTTCCTCCTCTCATTTCTCCAGACGCTGCAAAATACAGTCTGGCGGGCGCTCTGTACCACGCTGAAGCCCCCTGCATGCTGATGAGGGGGGCGGGCGCGTGGGCTGTGCCATACTGCAGAGGGAGCCTGTATATCGTTATGTAATACGCCAGTCCTGTCCATTGTTTTAAAGCGAGATCAAATATCTGCTGCAAACTTTTCTTGTAGCTGAAGATTGTGGGGGTGGAATGGGTGATTAACATGGTTAAAAGGGAAGATGTGTGAAAAAGGAAAGGAGGGGTGTTTAAAGAGAGGGTTTTGAAAAAGGAGGGCTGGACTGAATGTGAGGCCCAAGGTGCAGTGGACACGCAACCATGCAGCCCATTCATTAGTTACATAGTTGGACTGCGGAGAGAGGGAAGAGAAGAGAAAGAGGGGGCAGGGGAGAGAGATAGAGGAGGGGAGAAAGAGGGAATAGGGGGAAAGACAGAGGGGGAGGGGTCGAGAGAGAGATGGGGAGAGAGAGAAGGGGAAGATAAATGGGGATGGGGGAGGGAGAGATACAGAGTGAGGGTGGTGTTCAGGTAGGGAAATACGGAGGAGTAGAAAGGAGGCTAAAGTTATGAGAGAAGAGGGGGATAGAGAAAGGGGTACATGAGAAAGATAGAAGTGGGGGTAGAGGGAGAGAGGCAGAAACAGGAAGGATGTAGAAAGGATCTGAAAAAGGGGAAAGAGAGATGGGGTGAGAGATTACGGGGGCAGAGAAGAAGAGGAAAAGAGAGGGAACAAGTGGGAGCAAAGGACAGAAAGAGGAAAGGAGAGCGTGACAGAGGTATAGATGGCCAGAGGTGATAAAGGGTGAGATGTAGAGAAGGAGAGAGAGAAAACAAGAGAGGGAGCAGGCGTGAGAAAGGGAGAGAGATACAGAGATGGGACGGTAGAGAGAGATGGGAGGAGAGAGAAAGAGTGTGAGCTGGAAGGAAAGAGAGACGGGAGGGCAGAGAGAGATAGGAGAAGTGAGAGAGAAAGGAGAAAAAGCAAGAAAGAGAATGAGAAAGGACAGAGTGAGAAATGAGAGATTGAGATGAGAGAGGGAGAGAGAGAGAGGGGAAGAGAAAGGAAAGAGAAATAGAAAGAGAAAGGATAGAGGTTTGTTTACATGCTCCACACACTGTAGATCACACATGTTTGGCGCTGGGTAATGAGGCAAACACAAGACGAGCATTTGAAGGACCTGCTCAGTCAGAATATCATTTTTAAGGTATTTTTGTGCTATAAAACCACCTGTAATTGAATAAATGTGAAGTAGATGTGGGGGCACTGTGGATAGTAGGGGTGGCACGGTACACAAAACTCACGGTACGGTACGTACCTCAGTTCAGACCCCACGGTTCGGTACATTTTCAGTACAGTGCAGGGAAAAAAAAACATAAGCAGAAAGGCAAAGGCAGCTTTTTATTGTTTAAATCTCTGAGATAGCTGCAACTTAAAACCTGTAAGTAAAACAAGTGAACACGCAAGCACCACATTGAGTTGTCATTAGGGATGCAAATCGTATCGATCGATTAACGATTAACTGATAAGCGGCGTTTTTCACCTGAATTTGAGTGTTTCAATAGGGTCTTTAAGAATATAAGCTATAGTAACATAACACTGAGTCAAAAATATATCATAGTATTATTATATTGTATATTCCTCAATTAATTATTCCTTAGTAAAAAGCAGACAAATGTATTGATGCTGAATAACAAAATACAGTAATCCCTCACTCTATCGCGGTTCGCAGATTTTTTTATTTTTTTATTTTATTTTTTTATATTGTAACATTTTTTTATAGTGTAACATTGTGTTCTGTCCTGATTGGCTAAGAGACTAGACCAGGACTAAACGTGGACTAAACCAGAACTAAACCAGGTCTAGACCAGGCCTTGTTTCATGACCACGTGCGCGTGTCCGCGATGAGCGATTAATTACAATTAATGCATTTTGATCGACCAACGTCTTAATCGACAATTAATCGTTAATCGATTAATTGTTGACATCCCTTTATATATATATATATATATATATATCTCCCCGGGCGCAGTAAAGTCATTTCTTCTTTCTACAGCTGTTTAACTTCTTACGCTGTGACCGGCCCATGCACGGGCTTGTTCACTGTTTTTTTTTTTCTTTCCATATAAGAGCACACATTCCCAAACGTGTCCCATGACATCTACACATCAAATTAAACCTTACAGTCTACTCTTTTTGACTATGCAATTAATTTCCCGGCACAACAATCAGTCCCCGAGCACATGGGGCTTTTATACGGAAAAGCACAAAACGAGGTTTGTTACTTTGCTTACCATTGAAGGCTCTGGACAGGTCAGACATCTGTATTTCACCACAAGCTTGGTATCATTCTGTCCGTAAGGATCCAGCGAATAAAATCCAGTAAAACAATTTAGTCCAAAACACGTTTTAGATCCAATACGATGGCGAAAGTCTTCCCAACTTACATAAGCGCCAGTGGTTTTTTTTCACTTCTTTAGCCTAAATCAAGCAAAATATAACTTTCCTCGCTAAAACCGCGCTAGCAGCAGCTAAACACAAGAGTATACTGAAAATTGACACTTGAACCGGCCAGTAAGAAGATGCCTGGGCTGAGCGAGACCTATAAAGGTCCAATCATGTGTGACGCTCCGGTAAAAATCAAGTACGACATTCACGCTTGCTGAGTCAACAAGTTAGGTTACACAGGATGATTGACAGTTCAGGCGAACAGCCAATGAGGCGCTGAACAGGGAGACATATAGTTTGTTAGGCCTTTCACAACAAGTTCCACGTGAAACAGCTGCGTAACGCGAAACTTTGCTCCGTGCGTAAACTGCGCGTAATTTACGCACAGCGCCATGCGTCTTGCGCCTTTGCTGTTGATTTGAGTTTCCTTGATTGAAAATATGGCTAAAAGGACTGGAAAGAGAAAATATTTAAGTTTGGAGACTGCACAAGTCGATTTCAGCTCTGGAGGAGTCGGAGAGAGAGAATCAGGAAACAGATATGGACTGTGAGGAGGCGTTGTTTATGAAGGATGTACTTCTGAGTGTGTAAGTATCATTTTATTATGTATTTGATGTAGTATTTGAATAAAAATAAAACAATAAACATTAGATTTTTTTTGTGCATTTAGATCACTTTTTGTAAAATAGACCTACTATTATTTATTGGGTGTTTAGATAAAATAAATAAGAAAATAAATAAGAATAGATTTTAGTTTTTAGATTTAGATTTTTGTCTTAGATAGTTTTAGTTTTGTCTTTATTGTATTTTGTACACTGTTTTTGCACTACTTGGCCAGAGAGAAACAAAATTTTGATTCACTGTATGTTGAACACATATGGGAGAATTGACAATAAAGCTGACTTTGATCTTTGAAAATAACATTTTAGAAAGCATATTTTGAGCTTATTTCCTATTATATTTTTGTGTTTTTCTTACTAGTGTCATCACTGTGTACCAATAAAGCCCAACTGCAGATAAGGAGCCCTACCACGACCGGAGCAACAAAGAACGGATGGGCAGCAGTGGTGACCGCACAAATGGCAGGCTGAAGTGTAGAAGATGTCAGTCAAAGACAGCTGTAAAATGTTCTACCTGTGACACTGCACTCTGCTTTATTCAAACAAGGGACTGCTACAGTCAGTGGCACACACCAGACTCTTAGTGTGTAAATACATGTAAATATGTGTGGAACGTTTAGTGTCCATGGTTTTTTGAAAATGTATACAGTGTGCAGTGTTATAGAATTTTTCAATACATATTTTCATTTTCAACACTTGTTTGGTCTATTTTTGATAGAAAAAAACACTTTTTTATAGAATGTAATTCTCAGGGACATAATATAGTGACCTTGTGTGCAGAAATGGATTCCTCTAGTTGTAAGCTTTCAGTAGAGCCCTCAATGATGTCTGTAGGTTGAATGAGTCAAAAGTTATTAAACGTTTTCTAAATGTTTCCAATTTGGATAGGTTTGGATAGGTTTGGATAAAGGCATGATCCCTGGACAAAGTATAACAAAAAGTGGAGTAAAAAGTTTATTTTTACAGCTATTGATTCCCAATTTGAAATTTGAGTGGTCAACAACTTATTGTATTGAAAGATAGTGTATTTTAGGCCTCAGCTATGAACAGCAGCTATAGACACCTTTTATATTTACAAAAAAATTAGGCGAGGATAAAAAAAACACTTTTTTTTTGGTGTTCCAAGGTGTGTAACTTTTTTCCAATCACATTTGGAGTGAATGTAAATGCTGAGGGTAAAACTAGAGAATGTTCCCTTTACACAGAGACCAAACATTTGTATATAATCCATATACTTCAATAACAGGAATGATTTTAATTTGGAGAGGGCCTTTTAGGGACAATTGCTCAAAAAAGGCCCTCCACTGTAAGGGGTGTCATACTGTGGGCAATGGCAAGTTACACAAGGCACCTCATGTTTTCAGCTCTGAATAAGGAAATCAGTTAAAACTGTTTTCATGAAAAAATCAAAATAAGAGAATTGAAAAGGTAGGCTACATTTTAACTAATTTTATTGCATGTAACTTCCAAAACACGCAGGTGAAGTCCACACATTTTAATTTGGCAAATTTGATTTTGAATTTTAATTTATTTACTAGCATTTCAGGAATGTATGGTAGCAGTTAATCTGCTACCATAGTTTTTTTTCACCTTATATCAAATAATATTTTATTTTTAGCCTTTCCTTATAAACCCTAAAATTCCCTGATTTCAAAAGCACTTAAATAAATGAATTATAGTTCAAATAGTGCAAACAGTCAAATACGTTAAGCCATTTATTCTTAACACTTCAAAATACCTACCATTTTTATCTCAGCCTGAGCAAACTGCTTCATACTTGTTGGCCAGTACAGCCTACTTCCTGGATACGTGTTTCCAGGGCAACTGTTGCTCTTTATGCAACTAGACACCACACTGTAAACTCCACTGCAGTCCAATTTCACAATGAGGGCTTTTTAAACAATGTCCCTCTCACACAAGCTTAATTAAATCGAAATAAAAAACCCACACAGCTCAGTACACAACAAGAATGTACCAAAAGCACTTGAGAAGAAGTACAGTTTTATAGCTTATTGCAGCAGGCTGGGTGATTCCACTTTAGCCTTCCCGCAGCCTGGGGCAAAATGTTACTTTAAATCTTCCAAATCTGGCACCGCAGCAGTAAACAGAAGATCAGCATGGAGCACTGCGTTGCCAGATAAAGTGTTAGCAGTCAAGGGAAACCTGTAGTTTTATGGGAATTTGAATGTATAGAAATAGCAAGTACATCCATTACATCCATTTCCATTACAATATCATATGTACAGTCGATTTATAGAGTTTTAGGTTTTTGTGGAAGCAGTTATTTTGGGAATTCTATTTTATAATTACACTAAAATAGATTGTGTCCATCTGGAAGCCTTCTCAACTTATATTGTTGTTGCCATGTATTTTAGAGAATTCAGTATAGCTAGTTTGTGCAGGTGTAAAGGTAAGTTTAGAGAACACAAATGCATTTTAATGAAAAAGAAAAGTTGCCAGAAAATTGCATATGAACTTAAACCACCTGATGTTTTGTGTCCTTGAGCGAGACACTTCAGATTGCCCAAGCAAAGTAGGAGTATGACAAGCATTTAACATAATAACCCTGTCAAATGGGTAAATAGTCACATTTTTATAACAGCGTAATGCTTTTCCATCTTCAAGACACTTCAAAGAACCACTCACCCATTCACACACATATTCATACAGTAGAGTTGGGCGGTATCCAAATTTTGATACCGTTAAACCGTGTCCACATTTTCCCGGGGTATACGGTATTACCGTTGCTAAGGCAAAAAAAAAACTTTTAAAAAAACCACTTGGTAGCACTACAGTGGAGTGGCCTCACCAAATGGCAGCTTGCACCTTTACCGTTCAGAAACAGAATAGCAAGCATTACATAGGCCTAATGATACTGAAAACATAACAAAACATGTACAAAATTAGTAACTTTTATTAACAAATGTTTAAAGTGCAAATACAGCAGCCAACCGACGGGACGAAATAACAAATTGTCTGTGAGCTAAAGCTAACAAACCAACAGGAATCAAATAAATAAAATACTTGATCTTATCAAATAAGAAAATCTGAACAATAAATAACAAGACATAACCGGAAATGTGCATATATCTGTCCTATAACCCTGTCCTGAGAACGCAGTGGAAAATACTGCTCGTTTGTATATTTTTAAAATCTATTAACATGAATCAAATAAATTAAACCTACAACTGTACAACATCCCGAACCGTTTTCGTCCGTCAGAAAAAGCTACTCCTTATTGAAAATAAAAATATTAAGCTATTGAATGCAAAACCAGCATGTTCACTTTTTCCGGCTTGAGTAAGGCACGTTGTGGATTGACAACTTTGCCCACGGTGCTGAAGACCCGTTCCGATGGAGAGCACAGGCATTTTCGGGCAACCCTCGTTCCACCAAAGAAGGGGGTCTTCATCTCCCAGAATAACAGCCTCGTGTGGAAGTTGCGTTTGTAATAAGAAACCCGAAAACTTCTCACATTTCAGACTCAAAAACAGTGAGTTGTTTTTATTAACACGCGAGAATATCAGAAAAGGCGCAGCGCTATAACACAAAAGCAGCGTGTCAAACGTCACGCCTTTCTTAAAGGGACCGCAACTATTATCAGAAGCAGTGACTTTATAACCAAGTGCTTAACCAAGAACTGAGCAAAACCCGCATGGCAAAGCTGTAACAACACAGTTAAGAAGGTGAATTATGCATACATTCATGAGTGCACTACAGTTGCCACAATATGCAGTTGCCTCTGCTTCTGCTCGCTCCTCCACAGTGCCGCTGTTATCTCTCGACGGGTAGGATGTTTCACGCACATTTTACACACAGCCTCGTTGACATTTCCCAGCTCTCCCTTGTCATTTGGCCGAAATCCGAAATGCTGCCAAATTGCATACGTTGTGTTTTACTTTGGGACCAACTTAGCGCGGTCTGTCATGTTGTCTTGTTTTTCTCCTCCTCCTTCTGAGCGGTAATGTCACGTGAACTTCATCGAACGTCATCTCTCCGATAGTAATATTAGTTTTAAACTGTAATAGTATTAAATTAACAAACACAACCACACATACATAAGTGCTGGACAAACACTCTTTATTTAGTGATAACAGGAGAAGTTCAATTTGTCAACTGGACCAAGTTTGTTTGGTTGAAAACGTTTCGCCGCTCATCCGAGAGGCTTCGTCAGCTCTAATAAGAATACTGGTAATATCAAATTCACCCGTGAAGATGCCAAGGATAACACATTGGCGTCCTTAGATTGTGCAGTAACGATAGGAGGAGACCGGGGACTCCAAGTAGAAGTCTTCAGGAAGCCCACACACACAGACCAATACCTGCTTTTTGATTCACACCATCCACTGCAGCACAAACTGGGTGTTATTCGGACATTACAACACAGGGCCCAAGTGGTTCCCACAAGCACAGAGGGTAAGGAAAAAGAAGAACAACATGTGCAGGAAGCCCTCTCTGTTTGTGGTTATCCCAAATGGGCTGTTAACAAAACCAAGAGAGACAAGGGCAAGAAACAAGATAATAGAGAATCCGAACCCAGGAGGAAAGGGGTAGCGATTCCGTACCTGGCCGGCGTGTCGGAAAAACTACAGAGGATTTTCAGACAATATGAAATCCCAGTTTATTTCAAACCCACAAACACTTTAAGACAAAAACTCGTCCACCCAAAGGACAAAACACCGAGCCACAAACAAAGCAATGTGGTCTACTCCATTCAGTGTAGTGAAGACTGCAGTGAGCGCTATATTGGAGAAACCAAGCAGCCACTTCACAAGAGGATGTACCAACACAGACGGGCGTGCCAGAGTGGACCGTCTTCTGCCGTATATCTTCACCTAGAAGCCACGGGACATTCTTTTGAGGACAGTGAGGTTCAGATCTTAGCCAGGGAAAAGAATTGGTTTGAGAGGGGAGTTAAAGAGGCTATTTTTGTCAAAAAAGAGAATCCTTCTCTGAACAGAAATGGTGGCGTAAGATATAATTTGCATCCCATCTACAATTCCATTATTAAGCCTAGATCAAACAAACAGGGAAACAATAGGGTTAGCCAGGTCAGGGCCAGAGGTGTGGAAAAGCAGGCGTGTAGGGATGAATAGGGATCGTTAAGCTAGACGCCAGAGAAACAAAAGACCGAAACCAATGAGATAGTTCCTGAAAGTAGTTAGCTAGGTAGCTCCTCCCTACAGCAAGATATAAGCAAGTGTCTTACCAGTATTCTTATTAGAGCTGACGAAGCCTCTCGGATGAGCGGCGAAACGTTTTCAACCAAACAAACTTGGTCCAGTTGACAAATTGAACTTCTCCTGTTATCATGGATTCTACCTGGACGACTGAGGGACTTTTCACGCACTCTTTATTTAGGCATTAAATTAATTATAGTTAATATTATATTCAGGGATGAAAGTGGCCAATCATGAAAAAAGCGGAAAGTCACAGCGCACCCCCCCGCTGGAAAATTTTAAATTTCTGAAATTTGGATTTCTATATGCTATATGTTAGCAATAAAGTAAAACTGTACATAAAAGTACAAAAAAAAAACACATTTTATTAACAGGTAGGCCTACTAGTAGTATATATATTGGATTTGTTTTTGCTTTGCACTTTGTCTAATCAGAGGCATTGAGGAGGAGCTTATGCGCGCTAAAAGGCGCAGGTGAAAAAGCGAGGAGCGACGCGTTAAGTGAGGCACGGGCAGGTAGGATGAGGTATATAGGATGTTTTATAAAGTTTAACCTGTGTACACGCAATGGTACAGGCTGCTGCGAAAGAGCTGCGCTCACTCGCTCGGTCCGCGGCTCCAGACACAGGCTCGCGCGGCCCGCAGTTTAATACGAGGTTTTAATACGAGAAACACGTACTTTTGTTTTGAATACGGGACGATTCTGTTTTTCAAGGGATGGTTGGCGACCCTAAACACAACTATACATACAGTATATATACACCCAAAATCTTTCTCAACGAATTTGCACAGATATTAAAAAAAAAAAAATTACCCCACGGCTGAAAAAAAAGCGGAGATCCGCTAAAAGACGGAACTCTTTCATCCCTGTATATTAGGGCAAGATTTTTTTTTTAAATGACGGTAATGAATCTGATACCGTTGCTATTTTTAGATACCGCAGTATACCGTATTACCGCCCAACCCTATCATACAGTGTACACAGGTGGATTGCCCAGGGACACAACAACAGTATTCATGTGTGGGAGCCGGAATTGCACTGCCAACCTGTGGGTCAATGGATCTGACCGCTCTAAAAGTGACGTTTATGTCGAGATGGGATTCAAACCACCAACCTTCGTATAAGTGGACAAAAGCTCTACCAACTGAGCTCATGTCAGTCAGAAAAGTTACCAGAAATATAAACTTATATATAAACTTGTGTCCTTGAGCAAGACACCCCAGACTCCCCACAATGTAGGGTTATAGCTGACTGTGTTAGAAAGGGTACCTGACATAATAAAACCCTGTCAAATCACCATGCAACTGGCAATAAGGTGCTTTGTGGTACAGTCATAGATGCTTACTTTATTAGGGGCCAAGCACCGTAGGTGCTAGGCACCCTATAGTGTTTGTTTGACCCTGTTTGCACTGCATCACCCTTGCTCTCCCCCAGGCCCCTTTCTTCACCTGGGACAATCCCTTTGGTCCTCTACATTCCCCCTGTTTCTCTTAGCCCTTGTGCCCAGTGGTGTTTGTTCCCGTACCCACATCCCCCGATGTGTCTTCTGAGTGTTTTGTGACTGTTATTGTGGTGGTGAAATATGTACTAGTATGTGCCTGAAATGTGTATTATCGTGTACCCTGTAATATTAAAAGATTACAAAAAAAAAAAGTGTTTGTACTGCGTTGCCTAGCAAACCCTTTGAGTGTCTGGTCTCCTGATTCTTATTATTCTATTCTTTTCTCAATGGGAGTCTATGGCAACCCCTAGAACCCTCTGGTAAAAAGTTGTGAAATTTTGCATGCACATTCCAGCCAGTCTCCTCATTACCCACAGCAATTTATAGGCCCCCAGCCCCAACCGTCTAGTGCCACCAGCAGGTCAAAGTTGCAGGAATTTGTCAATTGCCTAGCAACGCACCTAGCAACCTTTGATCTGTCTTTGATGTGTCTGTTCTGACAGGGTCTAACCCTGTCAGAACAGACTCTGTCAGACCCTGTCAGACTCTGTTAGACCCTTTTAAACCCTGTTAGACCCTGTCAGACTTTGTTAGACCCTGTCAGACCCTGTTAGAACCTGTTAAACCCTGTTAGACCCTGTCAGACTCTGTTAGACCCTGTCAGACCCTGTCAGACTCTGTTAGACCCTGTCAGACTCTGTTAGACCCTGTCAGACCCTGTTAAACCCTGTCAAACCCTGTCAGACCCTGTCAGACCCTGTCAGACTCTGTCAGACCCTGTCAGACTCTGTTAGACCCTGTCAGACTCTGTTAGACCCTGTCAGACTCTGTTAGACCCTGTCAGACTCTGTTAGACCCTTTTAAACCCTGTTACACCCTGTCAGACCCTGTTACACCCTGTTAAACCCTGTTAGACCCTGTCAGACCCTGTTAGACCCTGTTAGACCCTGTCAGACCCTGTCACTCTGTTAGACCCTGTCAGACCCTGTTACACCCTGTTAGACCCTGTTACACCCTGTCAGACCCTGTTACACCCTGTTAAACCCTGTTAGACCCTGTCAGACTCTGTTAGACCCTGTCAGACTCTGTTAGACCCTGTCAGACTCTGTTAGACCCTGTCAGACTCTGTTAGACCCTTTTAAACCCTGTTACACCCTGTTACACCCTGTCAGACCCTGTTACACCCTGTTAAACCCTGTTAGACCCTGTCAGACTCTGTTAGACCCTGTCAGACTCTGTTAGACCCTGTCAGACCCTGTTAGACCCTGTTAGACCCTGTCAGACTCTGTTAGACCCTGTCAGACCCTGTTAGACCCTGTCAGACTCTGTTAGACCCTGTCAGACCCTGCATGCGGCCTACATGCTGACGCCTACATGCACCTTCGGTGCTTGGCCCCACATTGCTGCTTGCAGCTATATTTTTACTTACTTTTTAAATTACTCTGAAGCATCTGAACTGTGAAAAGACCTTGCAGCTCATTTGAAATTAACTTTTTTTTTTTTTTTTTTTTGCTGATAGTCTTTTGAAAGTAAGACTGAATAGTTATTTTGATTTAAACTGTAGAAGTCACTAACACTTAATAATGCCTTTATTTATCAGTTTAAAAGGATGAGCAGCTGGTTTGATGTGAAATGGGCCAGGTCTGAACAAAGCTTTTACTCTCTCCACTGTTGTCATTAAATCAATTACAGTGGTACCTCACCTTACGAAATTAATTCGTTCCAGAAGTGGTTTCGTAACGTGAATTTTTTGTAAGTTGAGTAGCTATTTCAATGGAAAAGGCATGATTCATTCCAAGGTTGTTGTTTTTTTATAGTGTAACATTTTTTTTTATAGTGTAACATTGGTTCTGCATCCTGATTGGCTAAGAGACTAGACCAGGACTAAACGTGGACTAAACCAGGTCTAGACCAGAACTAAACCAGGTCTAGACCAGGTCTAAACCTAGACTGGACCTGGACTAAACCAGGACTAGACCAGGTCTAGACCTGGACTAAACCAGGATTAAACTACCACGTGCCGCTCTTTGCTGGTTTCGTGCGGCTGGTTTCGTGCGGCTCCTCGCGCGCTGCCATGCTCCTCGGTGCGTTCATGTCTCCGCGCTGCTTCCAGAGTCGTGTCTCCCCCCACGCTTCACTATTTAATACATTTTGTTGAAAATGTTGCGTGTTCGGCGCTAGAGCTAAGAGGCCGAGAAAGGTGCTCTTTGACCGGGGATAACAGCGGGGCGTGCATCTGAGCGCGCATCATTCGAATTTTTGAGATTTCGCGTTTCATAACTTGAATTTTCTTTCGTATCTAGAGACCAAAATTTAACATGAAGGCGTTTCGTAACTTGGATTTTTCGTATGTGGGGTCTTTCGTAAAGTGAGGTACCACTGTACTTCCACTTCCACAGACCAATAGCCTTTTTGAGTAACAACAAATACACTACAGTGTATAAGCTAAGAAAAGACGACACTATTCTCTGACCCATGTTATAATGTTTCCTCATCAAAAACATACCTGGAGTTGTGTTTTGTTTCATTCTCACATGTTTAACACACAAACCATGCAGATTTGAATTTGTGTGGGAATACAGGAAGTGCTTCATTGTGTTTTTAAACTCCATACTCCTTCACTAAAATCATTTGGATCATTTCAGCCCTGGAACTGTCAATCTCTACTGAACTAAAGGTAAAAGGTATAACTTGAAAACTACCACTTCAGGTGGAACTGAGCATTTTGAGCTTTAGAGATGTAGACAAACTAATGTAGGATTACTCAAACACAACTCCAGGTATGTTTCGAATGAGGTAATTGCATTATAACATGACTTAAAGCTTAAATTCCCGTAGTATAGGACCTTTAAGAAAATATTGCAGTTACCAATTGTTAAACTTGTAAACAGTGCCAGTGCCTAAGCTTTCATAACATCTATTTTTGTTTTGCAGTTAGCTCCCACACTCGTGAGTGATGTAATCTCTTGGTATTATTTCAAAGAGCGTGTGGGACGTGAGTAACAGTTTTACTGCCTTAACCTGTTGATGCAAAGATAGACAAAAACATATGAATGAAAAGAAGCAGCTACAACAAATTAAAAGGTGCACTGTGTAACTTTTCTGGTGGGCGGTTACCTTGGGTCCCTATCGTGCATATATTCAATTACAGGTGTTTTTATTCTTTAGATAAAAATTTACTCATTTCATTCTGTCTACATCCCATTCCCCACAGCTCAAAATGCTCGGTATCATTTTGTGATGTCATGCAGTGGTAGTTTTCAAGTTAAGTAAATAGCTGCTTTTTACCTTTAGTTCAGTAGAGGTTGGCAATTCTAAGGCTCAAATTATCCAAATGATTCAGGTGAAGGGGTATGGACACAGTGGAGCACTTTCTGTATTACCACATGACATCACAAGGTGGAAGAGTGCTTTCTGTTTGGGAGAAGAACTCGGACTAAATTTGCATGGTTTGTGTGTTAAACATGTGTGAAAGAAACAAAACACAACTCCAAGTATGTTTGTGATGAGGGAACAACACTCTAACAGATAGCGTACCTGTAAACACCCACAGGAAGCAAAAATAAATATTTGGATCACTAGATGCGCACAAATAACTGCAACAACTGTGAATTTCAAGAAGGATCTTTTCAAGGATCTTATTCAGGTTATTTCACACAAACAGAATATCAAATAAATCAATCTTTTCTATAGAGCCCTTTACAACACACAAGGAGACCAACGTGCTTTCCATTCAAATCAACACAATAGAAAAACTTGCAAAATATTATAAAATAAAATAAAACTGTGCAAAGAATAGGGAAAAAGTATTAGTGAAACAGTCTGGAATCGAGCTAAACTTGTACAAAGCTACAGCACAATTAGAGAGCACTTATTACAGTAGTGTTTATGTGCCAAGAGAATGTAAACAAACTAGAGCGGAATAAATGGGTGAAGTACGCAAGGATACAGGGAACATAAAACATATAAGAATTCTGTAAGATATTGTGATTGTACTAATCCAAGTAAAATGTACTTATAAATAGGACTGCAGATGGAATGTAGCTATTAAGTGATTATGTGGTGGGGAATATCTCTTTTTTATTAGCGTAAAAGCTGCACAGTGCAACTTTTTGGTTGTTTCTATGGATAAATACAAACAAAAACAGACATAGTGACTGTGAGTGGAGTTGCTCCTCCACAGATCTGACCTGTAACTTGGTCTGGTTTGGTCTCCGTGATGATAAAAAGGTTTAATACTGTGCAATATAGCGTGAATGTACATCTTCATATCATGTTTCATATTGTTTGATAGCTTTACTTGTGTATATTATATATATTGTGTAAATCTAACTCATTTTTATCTATTTATTTTATTCTATTTTTTATATACGATGTCTATTTTGCATCTGTTGTTGGCTGCTCCAAACGACATCTCATTATACTTTGTATAGTGACAATAAAGATTTATATTCTATTCTATTCTATTCTAATACCACACTGTGACAGACCATCAACTAGAGAAATTACACAATGCACCTTTAAAGGAAAATTAACGTTTTTTTTTACAATCTGAGCCTTCTTTCGGCAATAAAACAAGTAGTTTTACTCACCCATAGCACTTTGGTGTCAATTGGAGCAGTATCGCAGAAGTTATGTTGTAGCCGTTCTGTTCTACTAATGATCCCGTATCCGTTAGCGTGAGTGCTCGGGGCACTGATTTGCGGTGTCCAAATAACACAAACTTTAGCACTTTTCAAATCACAGAAGATCGCTGTGTCAGGGTAGACTTTTAGTAGATTCCAAAACGGCCTGAAACCCGATATCGCAACAGAAAAGTAAAGTTCAGAGCGGTGTTAGCTTCTTTCGGACTAGCGGTGTTTACAAAACAGCTGAGTTCACGCATGCGCACTGTCCTCTCTGATGACGTCATCAAATGAAACTATAGCTGCATATCGGGTTTCAGGCCGTTTTGGAATCCACTAAAAGTCTACGCTGACACAGCGATCTTCTGTGATTTGAAAAGTGCTAAAGTTTGTGTTATTTGGACACCGCAAATCAGTGCCCCGAGCACTCACGCTAACGGATACGGGATCATTAGTAGAACAGAACGGCTCAACATAAGTTCTGCGATACTGCTCCAATTGACACCAAACTGCTATGGGTGAGTAAAACTACTTGTTTTATTGCCGAAAGAAGGCTCAGATTGTAAAAAAACGTTACTTTTCCTTTAATGTCTCTTGAATTGTCCCTTCAAATAAAGACCAAATTAAACTAATGCAGTTTGCCAATTATAAGCTCTCTTAAATATTTCTTAGTTACTGTTTAGGATGGATCAAATTAAATAGGAATAAATAGCCTATATATTACAGCTATATAAAGGTATCTATTTAAATAGTAAATAGGTAGACCTATAGTGTAAAAAGATATAAAAGTCTATTAATTTTGCTGGAGAGCTTAACCAATGAATCACAATCTTGTTCCCCTTGGAGACATGTGGTATAATTCATTTAAAAATCTGCACATGTCTGGGGTCATTCTTTTATATGTTTGTAGCTTACAACTTGTGGCAGGTTGTGTCTCATATAACCTCTTTACTAGACTCTTTTAAACCTGCTCACAAAAGGTGTCCACGTTGTAAAACTATCTCAAAACTTTCGTCGCCCGCGGCTCTTACTTCACCCATTCTTTGTCCCGTCCACACTTCCCAAAATGACACACCTCCGCGACCAGATCTGCCTCCAGAAACCATAAATTACACGACCTGTAACCTAAAGTAGCATCTTCAAAGTTTAGGACTCCTTTTCCAACTTAAAACAAGAGCGAAAACTTTCCCAGTTCACATAATTCACAGACACAGTGATTTGAATCCATGCGCGCACTCGCCATTCGCTCCACGGTTCACTGCGCTCAAAAACTGCCCCAAATGCCCCTGGATACGTGATGCTGGGGGCTTACCTTGAAGATTCTGCACGCGGAGATCGCTCAGTTGTCCAATTAACTCCTCACGTTCAAACCAATCTTCCCACTCGTGGCCAGCCATCTGTAGCCGCGATGAGATCTGGACAAGTATCCCGGGCAAAACGCACCTCCCCGCGGGGCAGAGGTGTCCGAGCTCCCGCTACTACTACCGCCGCTGCCGCTGCTGCTGGTGGTGGTGGTGCTGGTGGTGCTGGTGGTCCTGCTTTTTGGTGGTGTGGCGGGCTCGTGTTATTGTCCAAGCTGCCAACACGGAGCCATGTGTGTAACGTGCATTTTGCGTCGTCCCACTGCGGGTTTGTTGGTCCCGTCAGAACTGCGGATAATGTGAGGAGAGATGAACGGAACGAGTCCTGCACCTGGTTGGTATTTGCGACTAGTCTCCTCCCCCTGCGCTCTCTCCCTCCCTTTCCCCCTCTCTCTCCCTCTTTCCCTCTGTTTCTCTCCCTCTTTCTCTCTGAAATGCAGTCTCCTATAAACCTTCTGTAAACCTTTCACAAACCAGCAGAGGAGAGTTTACGCGGGGCATAAAAACGTCACTAAATTAGGATGACGTACGCAGTTGTTCCTAATTGAAGGACAAATTTACGGGTTAGTTTTGGTTGGTAATTTGCTCAGTGACTCAGTTTTAATTAAAGGAGAATTAACGTGTTTTTTTTTTACAATCTGAGCCTTATTTCGGTAATAAAATAAGTTGTTTTACTCACCCATAGCACTTTGGTGTCATATGGAGCACTTCCAGAGATGTTTTAGATTAGCGATATCCGTAGCGCGAGTTCTCGGCGGCTGGCCCATAGGGGGCGCTTGGGCGCCGCCCTTCCCAAAGAGGAGAGGAAAAATATAAAATGTATAATACTAAAAATATGTTTGTTTGTTTTTTTTAATCAATGTCAGTTTTAATTATTTGTGTCTCTACATGTAATCTGAATTATTCAAACAACATTTCCACCAAATGACTCTTATTCAACAGTGAATTTCCACCGACATAGTTGTATGGGGCTCTCGTCCAAAGCGCCCTCGAAGTGTAGCGAAATAGCCAATCGTGTGTGGTTGCTAGGGGAAAATGTAAAAAATATGATTCCTATCAGCCTATCAGCATCGCCGAATAAAATGTTTTTGGGGCGCTGTAAATTGCGCACCTGGTACAGAAAGTTTGGATCGCGATTAGCCGTGTCCCAGACTGATTAGTCACGTGATAGGCGTATCCACGTATTATCCGCAGGTAATACGCGGATGAATTATTGTGAAAGGACGTCTGAATTATTGTTTTTAATTATTTATTTTCTGTGCCATCTGTGATAAGATAATCACGAGCAAGTTGAAAGGTCAGTCAGGAAGTAATGCAGGGGATGAGTGCGGGTCTTATTCGGGAGATGCACTTTTGGAAGAAGTCACGTTTTCAACTTGTCCCAAGTCTTAGTAATTAAACTGATTCACGGAAGGTGAATTTGGTGCTTTATTGCCAGATAAGTTAAGTTTTCGGTCTGAAGTGGTTTGTTAATGGACTTTGCGAGTAAGCTAGCGACCTGCCAGCTAGCCCGAGGGAGAGCGGAACGACGCTGACTGGATTTCCCTGCCGCTGCCTACGATTTCTCAACGCGTGAGTGGCGGAGGTACAGTACCTTTTTCCTGTTTGTTTGCCATTGTGGTGAAGGAGCCAGTTCCGTACCCAAGCTACGAACCAGGCCTGCAACGGTAGAACTGGGGGTTGGAGAATTATATTTGAGTGTTTTGCCGGTTATAGGATAAATTGTTTATTTGGGCCCATTAGAATACTGTGACTGTTAAACATTTTGTGTGTTGAGGTTTACCCTTGAGATGTTCATCTAAATGTTTGAAAGCACTTTTTTCCATTAGATGTAATATAGTTCATATTTACTTATAACTTTGTTGTGATCATTGAGTGTCATGTTTGTTTGAGGTTAAAACCCTTTAAACACAAGACATATAGTACAAAAGTAGTTCATTTAAAGGGATATGCCACCCCCAGGTCAAATTTGGGCATCTCCCCACAGTCCAGAGACTAAAATAAGTGGTGGAAAGCGTTTTCCTGCTCACCCAGCCATTGTCCGAGTCTGTCAGCACTGACCGCCGCGGTATCTGCAGCTCCTCCGCCTTAGACTGGAGTCTAACGTCGCCAGAGAAAGATTTCGGTCAAAAGGAATTAATTTGCTCGATGCGTTTCCCAATTACTGTATGTGTAGTGCGGATTCATATCGAGTGCAAATAAATGTGCAAATCAACACGGAGAGCTTGCCTTGGTCATTTTGGGTGGGAACTATTTTCCAGTGCGGAAGAATACAGCCGAATCACGCAGCACGTTGCCAGGGGAATCCCTGTTACGCACCGGGAAGGGAGTTCCCCTGTTGCACAACGTGGTGCGTGATTCGGCTGTATTCTTCCGCACTGGAAAATAGTTCCCACCCAAAATGACCAAGTAAAGCTCTCCGTGTTGATTTGCACATTTATTTGCACTCGATATGAATCCGCACTACACATACAGTAATTGGGAAACGCATCGAGCAAATTAATTCCTTTTGGCCGAAATCTTTCTCTGGCGACGTTAGACTCCAGTCTAAGGCGGAGGAGCTGCAGATACCGCGGCGGTCAGTGCTGACAGACTCGGACAATGGCTGGGTGAGCAGGAAAACGCTTTCCACCACTTATTTTAGTCTCTGGACTGTGGGGAGATGCCCAAATTTGACCTGGGGGTGGCATATCCCTTTAAGAGTTTACTCACATTATACTAGTAAGAATCATTTCATGTGTACCGTGCATGTTAATAGCATAATACTGTACTAAAAGATGTAACCACACTAGTATAAATGTGTAATAGGTTAGTCTCTCTCACATAACAAACACAATAATAGGCAGGAAAATCTATTGGCACATCAGCCCCACCAAGATTTTTTTTCACCAGCCGCCACTGCCCCGAGCATATAATATATGCCCCGAGCGGTCTCCAAATAACACAAACTTTAGCACTTTTCAAATCATAGAAGCTCGATGTCTTAGTCTACGATTTCGTTTGAGTCTGAGATTAAAGTGGCCTGTAATCCGAGATTTAGCCATAGTTTCGAGTAGATGAGGACGCCAGTGCGCATGTGCAGAGTCACAGATTATTTCACTCTCAGCTCTCGGGACCCAAACATGAAACGCAAAGCTGTAAATTATGGATAAATACCTTTTATTTCGTAGACACTGGCAATTTCAGGGCTGAAATTATCCAAATGATTCTAGTGAAGGTGTATGGAGTTTAAAAATACAGTGTAGCACTCCCTGAAAACATTCTGTTTCACCTTGTGATGCCATGTGGTAACATGGCATCACAAGGTGAAACAGAATGTTTTCTGTTTGAGAGAAGAACTCTAAAACACAACTGCAGTATGTTTTTTTTTATGAGGAAACAACATTATAAAATAGATCAGAAAATAGCGTAATATGGGCCCTTTAAGAATATAACTTAATGTGTACATTTATTTGCAATATCACACAACCGGCAGTTAATATTTGTTACGTGGTTACGTAACAAATATTACAACCATTTCTGTGTCTTCATTTTGTCCCCTAGAGAGCGGTGCAAACACCTGAGGGACTCCACAAACTCAGAAATACACTTAAGGAAAAAAACAAGTGTCAAAAGAAGAAGGAGCAAAGTGGTTAAAGGAAAACTGAGATCTGTGGCTCTGGGACAAGGAAAGGTGAGGAGGCACAAATCTGACATTTAATCCACAACACGGATGTCTTGTCTGGCCCACTTACCCATAAATGCCTCAACAGGTGTTTCCAGACTGAGAGGAGTGAGAGAGACAAAGAGAAAAAGAGAGAGAAAGAGAGGGAAAGACAGAGCTTTGTCCCATCTGTGCAACCTCCTTCATGGTACAGTCCGAAATAGTCTGTACGGGCAGCAGCTGCTAATAAAGGGGGCCACTGTAGTAGTAAAAGTTGTAAAATAGGCCTAGATCATAAAGTACTTATCAATCTTTTCTTTTTATGATTATCTTATTTTAATAATATAGCCATTAAAGGTGCACTGTGTAACTTTCAGGTTGCATAGTTTTGCTTTAGAATGGCATTAAAGGAAAAGTAACGTTTTTTTTACAATCTGAGCCTTCTTTCGGCAATAAAACAAGTAGTTTTACTCACCCATAGCAGTTTGGTGTCAATTGGAGCAGTATCGCAGAACTTATGTTGAGCCGTTCTGTTCTACTAATGATCCCGTATCCGTTAGCGTGAGTGCTCGGGGCACTGATTTGCGGTGTCCAAATAACACAAACTTTAGCACTTTTCAAATCACAGAAGATCGCTGTGTCAGGGTAGACTTTTAGTAGTTCACGCATGCGCACTGTCCTCTCTGATGACGTCATCAAATGAAACTCAGGGAGATTTCTGAGGAGCGGGGGGGGGGGGGGGGAGGGCAGAATTAGAAGGGACTTTGTTACTGAATGACGTGTTAACAGTGTTTGTTGTACAGTCTGACAGCAGCAGGAAGGAAAGACCTGCGAAACCTCTCCTTCACACAGCGAGGGTGAATCAGTCTCTCACTGAAGCAGCTCTCCAAAGCCGACAGAGCGTCCTGCAGGGGGTGAGACTCATGGTCCAGCATAGAGGTGACCTTAGCCAGGACCCTGCAGGGGGTGAGACTCATGGTCCAGCATAGAGGTGACCTTAGCCAGGACCCTCTTGTCCCCCACCTTCTGCACTGAGTCCAGAGGACAGCCCAGGACAGAGCTGGACTTCTTGATGACCTTGTCCAACCCTGACATAAAGGCTCTGCTGAAGGAGAAGAAGAGAGCTTTTAGGTCAGGGACCAAGGAGGAGCTGAAGGCTGCACAGAAGAGGCTGAGGAGAGAAATCAGGATGAGCCAGGCCAGCCATAAGAGGAAGATGGACTGGAGTCAGCGGAACCACCTCATCATCAATGCAGGGAAGACCAAGGAGATGGTGGTGGACTTCCGCAGACGCCACTCTACTGCCCCCTCAGTGAACATCCAGGGAAGGGACATTGAGAGAGTGGACTCTTACAAGTACCTGGGTGTTCATCTGAACTCTCTGGATTTTAGCTTTTTCACCGTTGCTATGTGCGTTGCTATGTGCGGAGGAGGTCGGACGCGGAGGACGCGCAGAGGCCGACGACGTTACTTTTTCGTGCTGTGATCTGTGCGTTGCAACAATGGAATTTCCCCACTGAGGGACTAATAAAGGCATATCTTATCTTATCTTATCTTAATATGGAAATGCTTTTATAACTAAAAGTCCATATTATTCAATAATGCACAGGATAATATGTTATCACACACAGTCTTGGTTTAGTCTTGGTTTAGTCCTGGTTTAGTCCTGGTTTAGACCTGTTTTAGTCCTGGCTTAGTCTTGGTTTAGACCTGATTTTGTTTTGGTTTAGTCCCGGTTTAGTCCTGGTTTAGACCCGGTTTAGATCTGCTTTAGTCTTGGCTTAGTCCTGGTTTAGACCTGGTTTAGTCCTAGTTTAGACCTGGTTTAGTGCTGGTTTAGACCCGGTTTAGATCTGGTTTAGTCTTGGCTTAGTCCTGGTTTAGACCTGGTTTAGTCCTGGCTTAGTCTTGGTTTAGACCTGGTTTAGTTTTGGTTAAGTCCTGGTTTAGTCCTGGTTTAGTCCTGGTTTAGTCCTGGTTTAGACCCTGTTTAGATCTGGTTTAGTCCTGGTTTAGTTCTGGTTTAGTCCTGGTCTAGTCCTGGTTTAGTTCTGGTTTAGACCTGGTTTAGTCTTGGTTTAGTCCTGGTTTAGTCTTGGTTTAGTCCTGGTTTAGTTCTGGTTTAGTCCTGGTTTAGGTCTGGTTTAGTTCTGGTTTAGTCTTGGTTTAATCCTGGTTTAGTCCCAGTTGAATCCTGGTTTAGACCCGGTTTAGTCCTGGTTTAGTCTTGGTTTAGTCCTCGTTTAGTTCTGGTTTAGTCCTGGTTTAGTTCTGGTTTAGTCCTGGCTAGGTCCTGGTTTAGTCCTGGTCTAGTCCTGGTTTAGACCTGGTTTAGACCTGGTTTAGTCTTGGTTTAGTTCTGGTTTAGTCCTGGTTTAGTTCTGGTTTAGTCCTGGTCTAGTCCTGGTTTAGTTCTGGTTTAGTCCTGGTTTAGACCTGGTTTAGTCTTGGTTTAGTCCTGGTTTAGTCCTGGTTTATTCCTGGTTTAGTTCTGGTTTAGTCCTGGTCTAGTCCTGGTTTAGTCCTGGTTTAGCTCTGGTTTAGTTCTGGTTTAGTCCTGGTTTAGTTCTGGTTTAGTTCTGGTTTAGTCCTGGTTTAGACCTGGTTTAGTTCTGGTTTAGTCCTGGTTTAGTCTTGGTTTAGTTCTGGTTTAGTCCTGGTTTAGTTCTGGTTTAGTCTTGGTTTAGTCCTGGTTTAGTCCTGGTTTAGTCCCAGTTGAATCCTGGTTTAGACCCGGTTAAGACCTGGTTTAGTCTTGGTTTAGTCCTCGTTTAGTTCTGGTTTAGTCCTGGTTTAGTTCTGGTTTAGTCCTGGCTAGGTCCTGGTTTAGTCCTGGTCTAGTCCTGGTTTAGACCTGGTTTAGACCTGGTTTAGTCTTGGTTTAGTTCTGGTTTAGTCCTGGTTTAGTTCTGGTTTAGTCCTGGTCTAGTCCTGGTTTAGTTCTGGTTTAGTCCTGGTTTAGACCTGGTTTAGTCTTGGTTTAGTCCTGGTTTAGTCCTGGTTTAGTCCTGGTTTAGTTCTGGTTTAGTCCTGGTCTAGTCCTGGTTTAGTTCTGGTTTAGTCCTGGTTTAGACCTGGTTTAGTCTTGGTTTAGTCCTGGTTTAGTTCTGGTTTAATCCTGGTCTAGTCCTGGTTTAGTTCTGGTTTAGTTCTGGTTTAGTCCTGGTTTAGACCTGGTTTAGACCTGGTTTAGACCTGGTTTAGTCCTGGTTTAGTACTGGTTTAGTCCTGGTCTAGTCCTGGTTTAGTTCTGGTTTAGTCCTGGTTTAGTACTGGTTTTGTCCTGGTCTAGTCCTGGTTTAGTCCTGGTTTAGTCCTGGTCTAGTCCTGGTTTAGTTCTGGTTTAGTCCTGGTCTAGTCCTGGTGTAGTTCTGGTTTAGTCCTGGTTTAGTCCTGGTTTAGACCTGGTTTAGACCTGGTTTAGACCTGGTTTAGTCCTGGTTTAGTACTGGTTTAGTCCTGGTCGAGTCCTGGTTTAGTTCTAGTTTAGTCCTGGTTTAGTACTGGTTTAGTCCTGGTCTAGTCCTGGTTTAGTCTTGGTTTAGTCCTGGTTTAGTCCTGGTTTAGTCCCAGTTGAATCCTGGTTTAGACCCGGTTTAGACCTGGTTTAGTCTTGGTTTAGTCCTCGTTTAGTTCTGGTTTAGTCCTGGTTTGGTTATGGTTTAGTCCTGGCTAGGTCCTGGTTTAGTCCTGGTCTGGTCCTGGTTGAGACCTGGTTTAGACCTGGTTTAGTCTTGGTTTAGTTCTGGTTTAGTCCTGGTTTAGTTCTGGTTTAGTCCTGGTCTAGTCCTGGTGTAGTTCTGGTTTAGTCCTGGTTTAGTCCTGGTTTAGTCCTGGTTTAGTTCTGGTTTAGTCCTGGTCTAGTCCTGGTTTAGTTCTGGTTTAGACCTGGTTTAGTCTTGGTTTAGTCCTGGTTTAGTTCTGGTTTAGTCCTGGTTTAGTCCTGGTTTAGTTCTGGTTTAGTCCTGGTTTAGTCCTGGTTTAGTTCTGGTTTAGTCCTGGTCTAGTCCTGGTTTAGTCCTGGTTTAGTCCTGGTTTAGTCCTGGTCTAGTCCTGGTTTAGTTCTGGTTTAGTCCTGGTTTAGACCTGGTTTAGTCTTGGTTTAGTCCTGGTTTAGTCTTGGTTTAGTCCTGGTTTAGTCCTGGTTTAGTTCTGGTTTAGTCCTGGTTTAGTTCTGGTTTAGTTCTGGTTTAGTCCTGGTCTAGTCCTGGTCTAGTCCTGGTTTAGACCTGGTTTAGTCTTGGTTTAGTCCTGGTTTAGTTCTGGTTTAGTCCTGGTTTAGTCCTGGTTTAGTTCTGGTTTAGTCCTGGTCTAGTCCTGGTCTAGTCCTGGTTTAGTCCTGGTTTAGACCTGGTTTAGTTCTGGTTTAGTCCTGGTCTAGTCCTGGTTTAGTTCTGGTTTAGTCCTGGTTTAGACCTGGTTTAGTCTTGGTTTAGTCCTGGTTTAGTTCTGGTTTAGTCCTGGTTTAGTTCTGGTTTAGTCCTGGTTTAGTCCTGGTTTAGTCCTGGTTTAAACCTGGTTTAGTTCTGGTTTAGTCCTGGTCTAGTCCTGGTTTAGTTCTGGTTTAGTCCTGGTTTAGACCTGGTTTAGTCTTGGTTTAGTCCTGGTTTAGTCCTGGTCTAGTCCTGGTTTAGTTCTGGCTTAGTTCTGGTTTAGTCCTGGTTTAGTCCTGGTCTAGTCCTGGTTTAGTTCTGGTTTAGTCCTGGTCTAGTCCTGGTTTAGTCCTGGTTTAGACCTGGTTTAGTTCTGGTTTAGACCTGGTTTAGTTCTGGTTTAGTCCTGGTCTAGTCCTGGTTTAGTTCTGGTTTAGTCCTGGTTTAGACCTGGTTTAGTCTTGGTTTAGTCCTGGTTTAGTTCTGGTTTAGTCCTGGTTTAGTTCTGGTTTAGTTCTGGTTTAGTTCTGGTTTAGTCCTGGTCTAGTCCTGGTTTAGACCTGGTTTAGTCTTGGTTTAGTCCTGGTTTAGTTCTGGTTTAGTCCTGGTTTAGTCCTGGTTTAGACCTGGTTTAGTTCTGGTTTAGTCCTGGTCTAGTCCTGGTTTAGTTCTGGTTTAGTCCTGGTTTAGACCTGGTTTAGTCTTGGTTTAGTCCTGGTTTAGTTCTGGTTTAGACCTGGTTTAGTCCTGGTTTAGTCCTGGTTTAGTCCTGGTTTAGTCCTGGTTTAGTTCTGGTTTAGTCCTGGTTTAGTCCTGGTTTAGTCCTGGTTTAGTCCTGGTTTAGTCCTGGTTTAGTTCTGGTTTAGTTCTGGTTTAGTTCTGGTTTAGTTCTGGTTTAGTCCTGGTCTAGCCCTGGGTTAGTCCTGGTTTAGACCTGGTTTAGTCTTGGTTTAGTTCTGGTTTAGTCCTGGTTTAGTCCTGGTTTAGTCTTGGTTTAGTCCTGGTTTAGTTCTGGTTTAGTCCTGGTTTAGTTCTGGTTTAGTCCTGGTTTGGTCCTGGTTTAGTTCTGGTTTAGTCCTGGTCTAGTGCTGGTTTAGTTCTGGTTTAGACCTGGTTTAGACCTGGTTTAGACCTGGTTTAGTCCTGGTTTAGTTCTGGTTTAGTCCTGGTTTAGTTCTGGTTTAGTCCTGGTTTAGTCCTGGTTTAGTTCTGGTTTAGTCCTGGTTTAGTCCTGGTTTAGTCCTGGTTTATTCCTGGTTTAGTCCTGGTTTAGTTCTGGTTTAGTTCTGGTTTAGTTCTGGTTTAGTCCTGGTCTAGCCCTGGGTTAGTCCTGGTTTAGACCTGGTTTAGTCTTGGTTTAGTTCTGGTTTAGTCCTGGTTTAGTCCTGGTTTAGTCTTGGTTTAGTCCTGGTTTAGTTCTGGTTTAGTCCTGGTTTAGTTCTGGTTTAGTCCTGGTTTGGTCCTGGTTTAGTTCTGGTTTAGTCCTGGTCTAGTGCTGGTTTAGTTCTGGTTTAGACCTGGTTTAGACCTGGTTTAGACCTGGTTTAGTCCTGGTTTAGTTCTGGTTTAGTCCTGGTTTAGTTCTGGTTTAGTCCTGGTTTAGTCCTGGTTTAGTTCTGGTTTAGTTCTGGTTTAGTGCCGAAATAGATGCAGAAATAATCTGATATGACATCACCGCACTTTGTCAGTGCGCGCTGAGAGGGGCGGGGAGGAGGGAGCGGGGCGGGGGGGAGCGGGACATTTTTAACGGATTCATGTAAGAGTCTGGTTAATGCACCGGGCCAGCGTCTCACCGTGTCTCACCGCGGCTCACCATGGGCAGTTCGGCTCTGAGCCGCGCGTATTCCGCGCGTAAGCCGTCGGGGGGGACACGTTACGCACAGACGGAGACACCGGGACCAGAGTCGGTGCGTCTCAGAGGAGACGTGGCACCGGGACTGAGGCTCAGGACGTGCCCGGGGGACGGCGCGTCTGCTCCGGCCTCTGCTCGGACCGTGCGCCCGGAGCAGGGGGCGGAGCCTGCATAAACTGAGCCACACAGACCGATTTTCTGGGCACAAAAAAAAAAGAAAAAAAAGAAATCAGCGTGAGAAATGCCATGTGTGGCGTGTGAATTGCGTGTGTCACACTCTCAATGCGTGAGACTTGAGAGCCCTGGAAACTATAGCTGCATATCGGGTTTCAGGCCGTTTTGGAATCAACTAAAAGTCTACCCTGACACAGCGATCTTGTGTGATTTGAAAAGAGCTAAAGTTTGTGTTATTTGGACACCGCAAATCAGTGCCCCGAGCACCATGCTAACGGCTCAACATAAGTTCTGCGATACTGCTCCAATTGACACCAAACTGCTATGGGTGAGTAAAACTACTTGTTTTATTGCAGAAAGAAGGCTCAGATTGTAAAAAAAAAAAAACACATTAATTTTCCTTTAAATATACAGTACATCTTACATTTATTTAACTATAGGTGATTTTATTTCTCCAAAATATTGTTTTAAAAAAATGTGAAAAAACTCTTCAGATTTTACCTGTAACTTGGCTTGCTGCCAGCACGTTTGTCCCCATGGCGATAGATCAGCTTGACGTCATACTTCCAGATAAATAATAGCAAATAATACTATAACATTCCTTGGAGGCAGGCGAGTAGCGGGCCCTCCACCAGCACAGTTACACAGTGCACATTTAAGTATGCTTTTTTCCATGCAAGACTAATTACTCGCCTAATTTTTCTTCATTTGTATTGCTAACAAATGCCATACTGTGGACCATTCTAGACAAAACAATAGCATCACCATGGAAGCAGATAGTAAACCGTCGGCAAGGAAAGCTACATATGTTGAATATAAAAAATAGACAAGGACTATGCCAGGGCTAAATGTGGATGACATCTTGCATAAAATAGGTCTAAAATGGGACTAAACCAAGACAGCAAATGACTATAGAAGCATTAAGAAGTCAGTGTATAGGTCTGAATACTGAGGCTGACTGTTTTACATGACTGCAGTATAAAAAGCATTGAAGTGTAGCTCCTCCATCTCCGCGCACGGTTTTATGCAGCGCTCATTTATTATTGATACGCTGCTTCATTAGGGCCTCCCACCAGAGCAGGTCCTTTCTCACACACGCAGCACGCATTTCAAACCTGGGATAAGCACAGTTTGGGATTCATTAAAAAAGTTTGATTGCAGCTTGTTTTGGACTAGTTTATAACCTGATAGTGGAGTTTGACATTTGCAAGCACTATCCATGGGTTACATTTTAAGTACTTTTCTTCCATTCAAAAGATGTAATATTTGGTTCTAAATGATTAAATGTTATGGCAACAGTCCTAATTGGTCAGCATGGATATCAAAGAAGGGCAGTGTATGCAAAAACGCTCAAGTAAGAGTACAAGTATTTGGTAACAGTCCAGTATTTGTCACAGACTGGATGCAAAGTTTAATTTGTATGTTTTAGTATTGGAAGAAGAATATGATCACACTCATATATGATGCCTTCAAAGAATAGTCCTTAAAATAAACAGACATTCAAATCAATTATGTAGCTCAATTAGTCATTTACTCACAGTGACAAAAGTATCAAAAGTAACAGTTATAGCCTAATACATAAAAAGTAAAGACAGCAAAAACTGTTAGAAAATCCAGAGTATTACTAGTTCCTACAACAGGTAAAGGTCCTATATCCTCCTGAGACCCGCCCATTCATTTGAATCCTTTATAGTGGACATCTTTTAAGTTTTGAGATAGACTCTAGTTTGCACTATGATAAAAAAAAATAAAAAAAATAATAATAATAGTAATAATAATAATAATAATAATAATAATAATAATAATAATAATAATAATAATAATAATAATAATAATCCTGCTCTTGACGGGCTGACAGCATGTGATCCCAGCTCCCACAGATGAGCGCTGCTGTTGTGTTCTTATAATAATACATTTTATTTGTATAGCGCTTTTCAAGACACTCAAAGACGCTTCACAAATCATAAAAGAATAAAATATCACAAAATTTACAACATAAAGTCAAACATTTAAAATATCACAAAATTTACAATATAAAATCAAACATTAAAAGCAATTTTAAACAGGTGGGTTTTGAGTTCTTTTTTGAAGGTGGGGAGATCAGAGCAGTCACGGAGGGGTTTGGGCAGTGAGTTCCAGAGGGTGGGGGCAGCGATGGAGAAGGCTCTGTCCCCCCAGGTTCGGAGCTTGGTCCTACAGGGCAGGGACAGGAGGTTGGAGCTGGAGGAGCGGAGGGAGCGAGATGGAGTGTGGTGGTTCTTGGGCAAGACACTTAACCCACCTCGCCCCCAGTGTCTGTGGACACTGGTAGCCCTCACGGCAGAAGATACATCAAGGCCTGTTGTGACGTGAGCCGTCCTCCTGTGGACCCACCACCTGCGGGGGGATTCATGGGGGCTGGTGCATTGTGTTCTGGGCAGCAGAACACTGCTTGGACTGCTGCCCCCACGACCCAGAAAATGGAAAAAGCGGAAGAAAATGAATGAATGAATTAATAATAATAATAATAATAATAATAATAATAATAATAATAATAATAATAATAATAATAATAATAATGAATTTTAAAAAATATAAATAAAATACATAAAAAATTAAAAAATATATAAATAAAATACATAAATAAGTAAATAAATAAATAATACATAAAAAATGTAAATAAAACATAAAAAATATAAATAAAAATAAATAAATAATAAATTTAAAAATAGTCTAAAAACTTTTTGAGGCGACTGTAAAACCGACCAAAAAAATGTTTTTGTTAGGTTTAGGTTAACTTGACATGGATTTAACACTATTACAGTTCATTACAAACATTACAGACATGTTGAATATGAATAAAAATAAAATTAACAAAATGTAAATGCTAAGGTGTTTATTTACCTCCAAATAGAGAAATTAAAATAATAATAGAAAATTAAAAATAATAATAATAATAATTTAGATACACTTTTTTTCTTCGGGTCCCAGGAGGATATTACGCAAACTCTTGTGAGCTTCTAGCCATTTAAAATGTTGTTACCTCCTCAAAAACAGACCTGGAGTTGTGTTTTGTTTCATTCACACATGTTTGAGTAATCCTGGTTTATTAGTCTGTCTACAACAGACTCTGACCGGCCTGAAAGGTTGCTTGGAATTAAGAAAATAAAACCTTTCAAAATTGTACTGATGCATTTGTACTGATGATCATCTGTCTGTGCTTCACATCTCCACCTCAAACATGAACCTGACTTTGATGCACTTGTTAAAGCTCAGCAGAGACAACATTTCTCTCACTGATCAAGAAAAAAACACTAAACCATGCAACTTTGACTTTTTTTCTACACAGTTTGGCAGTTGGACAAAAAATGTTGTGACATATCTTGTATTATATTATTTGGCAAACAAAGACATTGTGGTGTCTTAATACAAAGAAAGTTATGTTTGCTGTCCTTACTTTTTATGTATTAGGCTATAACTGTTACTTTTGATACTTTAGTCACTGTGAGTAAATGACTAATTGAGCTACATAATTGATTTGAATGTCTGTTTATTTTAAGGACTATTCTTTGAAGGCATCATATATGAGTGTGATCATATTCTTCTTCCAATACTAAAACATACAAATTAAAGGGACAGTGTGTAAGATTTTTACCCGTTAATTACTGAAATTGAAGATACCCATTCAAAAATACATTGTTTTCCAAGCCTTTTCACTTCCATCATGAAATCAAAGTATTCTGTTGGACTTAGATATAGTCACATAAAAGGGGGATCTTCCCCATGCAGAGGCAGCCATTTTGAATACGAGAGCCGCAGAAGGACATTTGGGCTCCGCCTTCGGCAAGGCTCGTGGTTTGCATGCTGCCGGATCAGACGTTGTAATGGATCTAACATGTGTTTTGGACTAAATTGTTTTACTGGATTTTATTCGCTGGATCCTTACGGACAAATTGAGAGCAAGTTTATGGTGAAATACAGAGTTTGACCTGTGCAAAGCATTCTAAGGTAAGCTAACCTCGTTTTGTGCTTTTCCGTATAAAAGCCCCATGTGCTCGGGGAGTGACTGTTGTGCAGGGAAATGTTTTATTTATACAGTAGCGCCCGGGTGACCCTCGAGGTTTGCCGTAGCTAAAACAGAAAGTGCAATAGCACCATCCACCTATGCGCCACGAATCCTACACACTGGGGCTTTAAACTTTGCATCCAGTCTGTGACAAATACTGGACTGTTACCAAATACTTGTACTCTTACTTGAGCATTTTTGCATACACTGCCCTTCTTTGATATCCATGCTGACCAATTAGGACTGTTGCCATAACATTTAATCATTTAGAACCAAAAAGTTGTTCAATGAATCCTTTAACAGCAAAAACACCTGTATTTGAATCAATTACTTTATCTCTAACCTGATGTTTCTAACCACTTTTGAAACTGTCTTTAAACATCTGTACAAATTATCCATTGATAATTTTGTGAGTGAGACCACAAAAGAAGAGATGATGTGGAAGAACACACCAGACTGGTACAGTAATATTACACAGTAACATTATACAGTAACGTTATACAGTAGGTAGATGGATATAATACAGGTAGAATGGATGTTACTGCATCCTCCTTGTGGAATTCAGTTACACATATACAAGTAGAATGTCCATATCCTTTTCAGGGCTAAAACTTGTCTTATTTTTACGGGGATGTAACAATATCTGAACCAACGAAAAAACACAATGCAGTGAAATTTGTCGCCGCATTTCAATAGATAATGGTAATTTCTTTCAATATCACTCAAGTGGAGCAAAGCATCATGGTATATGTTCACTATGCAGCAGTGCATTTTAGGCCCAGACCACTGTGTGTCTAGATTAGCAGCCAAGAGAGCATTTTGAGCTTTGGCGATATAGACAGACTAATAATCAAACATACAATATGTGAATGAAAAAGAAAAAAAAAAACACAACTCCAGGTATGTTTTTGATGAGGTAAAGCTCACAAGAGTCAACTTTGTATAATATAATCATGATCTAAATTAAAATTTGAGCACCGCCCTATTGCGTGGATATGAATATGCATGTGTAGTGTTGTTTTGCTTCTTGTGTATAAGTGCCAGAACATGGGCCTTCAAAGTGAGCCCTCAGGAACGGCCTCTCCTCCGTCCTGCACCTCTGCTTCTGTTAGACCCAGACAGAGGAAGTGCTCTGCTTTCTGTCACTACATGAGGACTGTTTATAAGAAGAGCCTGTTTACACTCTGCACAGGGAGTATGAGAGGGTTTATGGGGAAGACAGGTGTCCAGATCAAATCAGTAATAGTATTATAGGATATACAAGGCTAAGAGACACTGTAGATGTAAGATGTATCATCATTTGAAGTGGAGGTTAACCAGATACTTGTTTGATTTGGATCATTTATTTAGGTCCTCTCATAGACTAAATTGACATAACTAACCTGCTAGCCACCAATTTCCAAATAGGAAGTGAACATGGGCTTCATTGATTTTGGCTCCAATTCACTTTCTATAGAGAAATGTGACCGCTCTCTCTGTAACTGCTGCTGCCAGGTTCCTCATTTTGGTCTTAAAATGTTTGTATTAACCCGCTCTACATGATCCTGGTGTTTTTATTTCACTATTTTGTCCAGAATTAAATAAATTCCTATTCTTAATATGGAACTCAACTCCAAATTTGCCCCATAACTGCAAGTCTTGGTGAGCTTCATTTGCCTGGAGCCAAACACTATGGGCAACGTCCCATGTCTGAACCCACACAGTTCAGTCAAAATCTATGTGTTTATACTACAATAATACATCCAGATGAGAGAAACTGAGAGAAAGAGAGAGAGGGGAGTGAGGGAGAGTGACAAGGACAGAGAAGAGAGTCTGCTTTTCCATAGTTTCAGAGGGATGAAGAATTTGCATTGTTGCTGATGGGCGCTGGTAAACCCAACATATACTGTAAACAGGGAAAGGAAGACAAGACAGATTAGGTTTTTCACTTGCAAGCAGAGGACGATCAGAGAGGAAAGCCCAGGTCTGCTCTGGCACAATCTGCTCTGAGCGCCCTGGTCCTCTGTGCCCTCCGCTGCGTATTTATTCAGTTTTCACAACCCTAGTTACAACCGCTGCCCTGCCCTAAAAGGGGTGGGGGAAACACATGGCAGGACAGCCGACAAAACATAATCATTAAAACAAAAACACTTGTAAGATAATTCCAGATATGACATCTATCACAGTGACAATGTCACTGTGACTTAGACTTAGACTTAGACTCACTTCTGCCCTCAGATATCTGACATTTCTGCAACTCAAAACATGATCACAAGTCACGTACACATTTGAAACTTCATTTCTAAAGATTAAAGAATCACAAAAGTTGATAATATATATAATTATTCCATCAGTTGCTATAGCAATTAATAATGAGCAATAAAAATCAACATGTTTTGAATGGTCAAAAGTACTCAAAATGGAGCCTATAACCACAAATGTGCTGACTTTTTCTTTTACTACTAATATTATCATTTCCGATTTTATACTTATTTTGATGTTTGATTCAAATTTCTTTTGGACTTTCTCTATTTTTGTTTTCCTTCTGTTAATTAAATAAAAATGTGACAGATGGTAGCTGATTCTGACAATGGGATTGTTAATTGTCAGTTGTCAGAAGATTGTCACCTCATCAAAAACATATCCAGAGTTGTATTTTATTTCATTCACACATATTTGAGTAACCCTTTATTATACATCTCCAAAGCTCAAAATGCTCTGTTCCACCTAGTGATGTCATGAAGGGATAGCTTTCAAGTTAACAGCTACTGTTTACCTTTTGTTTAGTAGCAATGGCAATTTCAGGGCTGAAATTATCCAAATGATTCTAGTGTATGGAATTTTAAAACACAGTGGAACACTTAGACTTAGACTTAGACAAACTTTATTGATCCACAAGGGAAACTGTTTGAGTACAGTAGCTCACTCATCAAATATAATAATAATAATAATATATAAAAATAGATGTAATAGCAACCTAAGAGCAAATGTCAAATGAGACATAATTATAATTATATACAAAAATAAAAATAAAGGTATATGTACATTTAAATGTATATGTACTGCATATGTACATTATATATACATTAATAAATGTATATGTACAAATCAGAATAAAATAGACAAAAAGTAATACAATAAGATATCCAATCACAGTTATATACAGTTGTAGTTTAGAAAAAAGCAGGAGCTACTGTTACCCCGCTGCCACTCTCTCAGGCGCTCAGGTGTGAAAAGAAGAAGAACACTTCCTGTATTGCAATATGACATCACAAGGTGGAACAGTGTTTTCAGTTTGAGAGATCTCGGCTTAAATATGCAGGGTTTGTGTGTTAAACATGTGTGAATGAAACAGAAAATAACTCTAGGTATGTTTGTGAAAACAACATTATAACATAGATCAGAAAATAGCTTAATGTGGGCTCTATAATATTACTGTTTGAAAATAGAAACATCTATTACGCCAAACCAAAGAGCCTGGCGATCATTTGTTCTTTAAACAATAATTACTGTATGAGTCTGGAATAACTGAATTCAAATATTACGATAGAGACTGGAGGATATGATTTAATGAGCCAGTCTATTTCCACAGCTCTGATGGGGAATAAATTCGCTTCTCTAATGCTGCATAATATGAAAGTCCGCATACACCATATAGACCCTTAAGTCAGTCGAACTGTAATGGATAATTTAATCACACCTCACTCAAGAAAAACACATAATAGGTCAGGAATAACAGCTACTCAGTTTGTAATAAAAAAGGACATATTTGCCATTCTGCTTAAGATCATGGTAACTACATCTAACCTATTGAAGAGTATTGATACTTTGCCGTGACATCGTGCTGAGGGGGGTTCTACATCTAGGCTATATGGTGGAACCTTCATCAGTTACCACGGTGACCTAATGCACACATCAGCAAACACTGCCAAAAAGTTTTAAGAGTCTGAAAGGTCAAGAAAAAATACAAAACGGTACGTGGAACACAGAGAAAATGTTGAAGACCTCAGCTGCAAAGTATCAATAACTTACCAGGATATTTGGTTATTATTGGTGATGTATCCATCCAGATTTTCTGTTACAGACACCGATACTTTAAGAATCTGCCAATACCAGATATGAACTGATAATAGTGTGGGGATGGAAAATGGTACTTATTTCCTTAAAGCCCCAGTGTGTAGGATTCGTGGCGCATAGGTGGATGGTGCTATTGCACTTTCTGTTTTAGCTACGGCAGACCTCGAGGGTCACCCGCGCACGAGCCGCGCGCCGCTACTGTATAAATAAAACGCGGTCCCGTTTTTTTTTTTTTTTTTCTCATGAAAACACACATTCCCGATCATGTACCATGACACTCTACACATCAAATGAAACCTTACAGTCTCCTCTTTTTGACTATGCAATTCATTTCCCTGCACAACAATCACTCCCCGAGCACATGGGGCTTTTATACGGAAAAGCACAAAACGAGGTTAGCTTACCTTAGAATGCTTTGCACAGGTCAAACTCTGTATTTCACCATAAACTTGCTCTCAATTTGTCCGTAAGGATCCAGCGAATAAAATCCAGTAAAACAATTTAGTCCAAAACACGTGTTAGATCCATTACGACGTCTGATCCGGCAGCATGCTTGTGTTGTTTACCCAAAACCACGAGCCTTGCCGAAGGCGAAGGCGGAGCCCAAATGTCCTTCTGCGGCTCTCGTATTCAAAATGGCTGCCTCTGCATGGGGAAGATCCCCCATTTATATGACTATATCTAAGTCCAAAAGAATACTTTGATTTCATGATGGAAGTGAAAAGGCTTGGAAAACACTGTATTTTTGAATGGGTATCTTCAATTTCAGTAATTAACGGGTAAAAATCTTACACACTGTCCCTTTAAAACACAGTTATTTTATTACACAAGAGATCTAATTGTATTATGTAACTGTCATTTATCCTTCAAAACACTACTGAACAGCTTTGTATGAATAAAAGTTCAACCATTATGAGGCGTTCTAGGAGGAAAAACAGCCTGTAAATAGTGTCATTACATTTGATGTACATTCAAGGCTCAACCAGGATATTCACTTTACCAATATCATGGAACCGATACTCGATGCAGCTAATTTTTTCAGAAGGCATGTGATATTCAACACCAGATTGGGCATTGGTGCATCCCTTGTTATTATTATATTGGTAATAATATGGAAATAAATGTGTCCACAGTTATCGTTCTGTTTCCACCTTGAATGAGAAAAAGGACTAAACGATTCTAGATGCGTCCCATGTCTGAACCCACACAGTTCAATACAAATCTCTGCATTTGTGTCTATAAATACGTCCAGATGAGAGAGAGGGAGAAAGAGAGAGGGAGAATGAGAGAGGGAAGGAAAAGCGATATGGAGTGAAAGAGAGAGGGAGATGAAGGGAGAGTGAAGAGAAAGTTCCTCAGAGGAGCCCAGGTTATTTGTATTCTGACCCACATCGTCCACACAAGTAATTAACTCGTTTCTCATAATAACACTTTTACCAGTGTTGTCACAGCTGCCATGAAGTGTCTTGCCTAAGGACACAACAATAATATGCTAGAGCCACTGCTGTCCCACTTTGGCACTTAAAATGCCCACCGTTCTCCCAAGTATTAACGGGCCCATATGCTGTTTTCTGATCTATGTTATGTTGTTTCCTCATCACAACCAGACCTGGATTTGTGTTTTGTTTCATTTGTTTCATTTTGTTTCACACATGTTCAACACACAAAAACTGCAACTCCAGGTATGTTTTTGAGGAGGTAACAACATTATCACATGCAGTAGTCGAGTTGTAAAATGAAACCAGGGGGGATGGTGAAATTTTTCACCAACGGGGGAGGGGGGGTATAATCATTCAATAATTCAATAATACACAGGATATATGTTATCACACAAGTACACACACACACCTCAGTCCTGGTTTAGTCTTGGTTTAGTCCTGGTTTAGTCCCGGTTTAGTCCTGGCTTAGTCCTGGTTTAGACCTGGTTTAGTCCTGGCTTAGTCTTTGTTTGGACCTGGTTTAGTTTTGGTTTAGTCCCGGTTTAGTCCTGGTTTAGTCCTGGTCTATACCCGGTTTAGATCTGGTTTAGTCTTCGCTTAGTCCTGGTTTGGACCTGGTTTAGTCCTGGTTTAGACCTGGTTTAGTCTTGGTTTAGTCCTGGTTTATACCTGGTTTAGTCTTGGTTTAGTCCTGGTTTAGTCCTGGTTTAGTGCCGAAATAGATGCAGAAATAATCTGATAATATGACTCACCCATAAGAATGCGGTCAGATCCATTCTAACAGTTTGCTGTGTTGTCTTTAATAATCCGGAGCTCCGGAGAAAAGGACATAATCCCGAACGTATCCCGTGTCCCGAGGCGAGAGTTCCTTCTTACGTAGCATTAACGTATGAAGTTAAGGATTCTTCTTCCCTTGGAAATGCCGCGTAAACATTCACGCGGCTCGCTCACAGCTGATCGGCGAACAGGCGCAAACACAACAGCGGCAATCGTCATGATTGGCGGGAGCGCGTATCGGTGCGTAATTATGCTGCAACATGATTGGAAGCTGGAGCGCAGTTCGGCCTATGATTGGCTCTTGGCACTGGCTATTTTGACTTAAAAATGTCAAAATTCACCAAAAGTTTAGGGGTTTTCATGCCTGATTGATAAAATGCCATAAGGGATGGAAAAGGGATGCCCGTTTTAGAAGAGGGATGATTTTGACTATTTTTTCCCACAGGGGGGATGCCCCCCCCCCCCCCCCCCATCCCCCCTCAACTCGAGTACTGATCACATTTCATAAAGCTCACAAGAGTTGATGCGGCTTAATATAGGATCTTTAAATACAATGTTGGATATTCTACCCATTTATCCTCACCACCAGTTGTTTTTCTTCCTCTCTCTCGCTGCAGCAGGATACAGAAATGGCTGAGGCTCCCACACAGAGGGCAGGAGAGGCAGATGTTTCATAATCCACCTCCTAAAGTGACTCACCGGGGCATTTGAGCCAGTACCAAACTTACTTCTTATCTGTGCGTATTAAAATCACTATAGTTTGATCTGTTTAAAGGCCATCTGGTACGGCTCATGCTGCTGTCCTCAACTAGTAATCAAATCACACTGAATAAACAGGAACAATGTAATGTAATAATTACTGTCATACAATCAGCACACACTAGAGTTTATCCAATCAGGAGCCTATAATCCAGTGATTCTCAAACTGTGATTCGTAGGAAGGAAATGCAAGAGTTAAAAACAGCAAGAGCTCAGCAGTTACAGCATTCACACTCAAATAGGTTGGTAGTTAGACCCCACTCACAATCATCTGCATGTTGTTGTTATGTTTCTTGAGCAAGACACTTCACTCATTTTACTGATGTGTGTTGGAGAATGGTGCATGCTTAAATGATAAGTGGTGATTGGCGAGATAAATGGCACATGCTTCATAGCTTCATGCCATATATATGAAGGTGTACAATAGCATGTTGTAACCAGGTAGTTATTGTGTTATTGTCACGCTTAGCTTGTCCTATATTATGCAATTTACTCTTGTGAGCTTTTAGCCATGTTGACACGTTGTTACCTCCTGGAGTTGTGTTTTGTTCCACACACATGTTTAAGTAATCCTGGACTGTTATCTACATCTCCAAACCTAAATCAAAACAAACAAAGAAAACAATAGGGCAGCCAGGTCAGCTCCAGAGGTGTGAAAACACCCATTATGGCTCTGAATGGTTCTGCTAACAAGACCCCACACCCCACTCCCACTACATATCTAATAGGCCTTCCTAACTAACAGAAACTGTAAACAAATAGGTGTGGCAGTCTCAATTTCACTGTAGTTAGCTCCTCCCTTTAGGCAGATATACACTGCCTGACAAAAGGATTAGGATGATTGTGTATTTCTGAACTCTGGACGAAACTTCTGGTTCCAGCAAGATAATGACCCAAAGCACTCGTCCAAACTGTGTCAGGGTCATTTGGAGACGTGTGAACAGCGTCACAACTGCAGGTTATGACATGTCCGCCCCAGTCTCCTGACCTGTCACCCATCCAAAAAGTGTGGGATTATTTGGATATTAAAGTGCGCTCCAGGAATCTGACTAACGTTAAACACCTGTGGAAATGTCTTCTATAGAGGATGGATATGTTGAAAAATTGTTGGACAGAATGCCTCGAATTTATAAAGCTGTGATTAAGGCCAAAGGTGGTTATTTTGAAAAGCTATTTAACTTAATATTGTTACATTTTTGCATTAATATGCCTTTACACATGATGAAATTTGCTTTAATATATCAATAAATTGATTTGTTGTCATTACCAATACGTCTTGATATCATTATGAAAGTTCAGAAATACACAATTGTCCTAATACTTTTGTCAGGCAGTGTAGGCAGTGTCCACCAGCGTCTGACCAGAACTGAAGAAGCAGCTTGAATGAGCTGTGAAACGTATTGGACCAAATAAAGTTTTGTCCAGTTGACAAATTGAATTTCTCCTTTTGCCATACATCTCCAAAGCTCAAAATGCTCTGTTCCACCTTGTGATGTCATGAAGCGGTCATTTTCATGTTAACAGCTACTTTTACCTTTAGTTCAGTTGAGATTGGCAATTCCAAGGCTGAAATTATTCAAATGATTCTTGTGAAGGTGCATGGAGTTTAAAAACACAGAGGAGCACTTCCTGTATTACTACATGACATCACCAGGTGGAACAGAGTGTTTTCTGTTTGAGAGAAGAACTCAGCCTAAATATAAAGGGTGTGTTGTGTTGTGTTGTGTTGTGTGAGCGCATGAAACCAAACAAAGCAAAGTTTTAGGTGAGGTAACAACATTATAAAAAAAATCTGAAAAGAACGTATTATTGGCCCTTTAAAGGTGATCATTTCTGTGGTAAACTTCTCCTCTGTTTGCATGTATACTAGTGTGTAATCATGTACTTGTTTATTTTGGTTTATCTGGGAGGGCATCTGCTCTAATTGCACATGTGGAATGCAGGAATGCCACAAATACAGAGTTTAGAGTTTAGTTCACAGCCTCACTGCAGAAGCCAAAGGAAGTACAGCAGAGGTTTTGTTATTGGTTTGTTCGCTGTTTTTGATGAACTCTTTTGTATCGATTGAACGCCATCACAAACAAAGTCCTTGAGATTATCCAGACGGCAGCTGAAGGGATATTTGATAAGAGGAGACAGGCATGATATCGGCAAAAACTCAAGGAAACAGAAAGTGTAAACACAGATAACAAGAAATGAAAGGGTCCATATTACACTATTTCCTGATCTACACTCAATGCGGGGTGTCCTTTTATTGTGGGCAGTCTGGGGTGCACCTGTGCACTGGTCATGATGTCGGATCGGCATCTTGATGTGGCGCACCTGTGAGGTGGGGTGGATTGTCTCGGCGGGGCAGAGGTGCTCGCTGTCACACATTTGGACAGATTTGTGAACAATGTTTGAGAGAAATGGTAGTGTTGTGTATCTGGTGTGAATTTTGGATCTTTGGGTCCATCTCAGGAAAAATGGGAGCAAAAACAAAAGTGTTGCGTTTATATTTTTGTTGAGTGTATGTTATAATGTTGTTTCCTCATCACAAACAGACCTGGAGTTATGATTCGTTTCATTCACACATTTAACACACAAACCCTGCAAATTAACTGAAAACACTCTGTTCCACCTTATGATGTCATGTAATAATACAGAAAGTGCTCCAGTGTGTTTTTAAACTTCACATGAATCTTCACTAGGATCATTTGGATCATTTGCATTATTTGCATTTCGGTCCTGGAATTCTAATCTTTACTGACCTAAAGGTAAAAGGAGCTGTTAACTTGAGAACTACCACAATGTGACATCACAAGGTGGAAAAGAACAGTTTGAGCTTTGGAGATGTAGACAGACTAATAATGCAGGATTACTCAAACATGTGTGAATGAAACAAAACACAACTCCAGGTCTGTTTTTGATGATGTAACAACATTATAACATGGCTAAAAGTTCACAAGTGTCAGTTTTGAGTAATATAAAACTTTTTAGTGTTTAAAAAGCTACATGTCACGCCCCTGGCTGTGACTAGAGTCTTTTCTAGTTGATGTGTGGGCGGAGTCTGCTGGGAGCACCTGCACACTATCGACAATACACTACTATACACTACTACAAAGAGCCAGCTCTCCTGCCAGATTGTTATGTCAGCTTGACAGTGATTTTCCAGTTGGCTGTATTTTTTTATTCCTGCCTCGTAATCATTATTACTTACTACCTCTCTACCCATGTTGAAGACTCTAGTATTCCAGCTGCTGGCTCCTCTCCTACAAACTACCTATCTTCTTGAGACAATAAATCTTGGTTACTTTTTGCATTTTTTGCCTTGAGTCTATTTTTTGGGTCCACAGTTGCATTGCCCTAACACTACATTTGCTATCTTGAGAATTCCAAAGAAGCCTTGACCATTGTATCAAACCACAGTGAAACAAGAAAAGCGACTCTGTAGTTCTCAAGTTTTTTTCAAGAGATTCAAGATTCAAGATTGTTTATTTGTCATATGCAGAATCAACACAGGGTCAACAATGCAATGAAATGCTTAGGATCAGAAGAACCGTTGACTCGCTAAGATAGTCAAGAAGTACTAATAACAGCAATAATAGTACATGGTAAAAAAGTGTTGCAAAAGTGCAGGGGAAGAAGTAAACAATATAATAAAAATATGTAATAAAATGTAATAAAAATACAAGGTACAATGTACAAAGGTGCAGGTAGGATTAAATCAAAGATCAAATAAGGTGTAAGTAGAGTATTTCACAGATTGCACATAATATGGTGTGGTATGGGTGTTGCATGTTGATTTCGTATTGCACATAGTATGGTATAAATATTGCACATAGTATGGTATAAATATTGCACATGGGTTATTGCACAGATTATTGCAGAGGTAGTTTACAGTGAGTAAACATATTCTGCATAATGAAAGGTGGTTTAGTGCAGTATTATTGAGAGTTCAGTATTATTTAGAGTATTACCCAGAGTTCAGTTTAGATACGTTTGAACAAAGCTTCACATTAAAGCTGCACTGTGTAACTTTTCTAATCGCCTATTTGTCTCAAAGGAGATGCCATTGCTTTACTTGACTTGGAATGGCTTCAATTCATTTATTTAAAGGAAAAGTAACGTGTTTTTTTTTACAATTTGAGCCTTATTTCGGTAATGAAACAAGTTGTTTTACTCACCCATAGCACTTTGGTGTCATATGGAGCACTTCTAGAGATGTTTTAGATTAGCGGTTAGCCTAGCGCGACTTATAGCCATAGCTCGGGGCATTCCCCGAGCATGTAATATGCCCCGTGCGGGCTCCAAATAACACAAACTTTAGCACTTTTCAAATCATAGAAGCTCGATGTCTTAGTCTACGATTTCGTTTGAAGCAAAAGTGGCCTGTAATCCCAGATTTATCCATAGTTTACAGCTTTGCGTTTCATGTTTGGGTCCCGGGAGCTGAGAGCACAGTCCGCACATGCGCACTGGCGTCCTCATCTACTCGAAACTATGGCTAAATCTCGGATTACAGGCCACTTTTGACCAAACGAAATCGTAGATTAAGATATCGGGCTTCTATGATTTGAAAAGTGCTAAAGTTTGTGTTATTTGGAGACCGCAAAGTAATGCCTCGAGCACTCAAGTTAACAGATACGCTACAACATAACTTCTACGAAACTGCTCAAAATGACACCAAACTGCTATGGGTGAGTAAAACTACTTGTTTTATTGTCGAAAGAAGGCTCAGATTGTAAAAAAAAAAACGTTACTTTTCCTTTAATGACAGGAGTTTTCTTTATCTTAGAGTATAATACAAAACCATGTATTACTGTGAACAGGACAGCCTCTCCACAGATCTGACCTGTCACTTTGCCTCCTTGTCTCCATGAAGATAGATTGCCATACTGTGTAACTTTCTAAGCAAGGCATTGACATCACCATGGAGACGAGCAGATGCAATAATGGAAGTGAACAGAGTAGACAAGGATTGTAAAAACTTCAATAAAATCATATCTTAAGGTGCATTGTGTAACCAAACCAGACCAAGTTACAGGTAAGATCTGTGGAGAGGCGACCCCGCTCACAGCAAGAATGCCTGTTTTTCTAGGTATTTTTGAGCTATAATAAATAAATACAAGGTAGAGCTGTTAATGTCAAAAGTTACACAGTGTACCTTTAAGGGACTGATACTATTAAAATTACTAGTAAAGTTATTCACATTTGTCATACTACGAGCTCTGAATAGACATGTTGTATCAGTGTTAGTTCAGTTTATCAGGAACACTGTGTTGTGTATAAGAACATTTGTGACGAGTCCACGGTCGTCACAGGAAATCACAGATAACAGTCTGTCCAATCGCCAACAGCTTCTCCATCCTCTCCAGCTCCGTGTGGCTCGTGTTATTTCTATCTCTCTAACATGTGGGCGAGAGCTGGTGACTCATATACCAACCCTTTATTTTTTTGCTTTTACTGCAGCTGTCAGTCATTTCTATAAAGACAAATATGGACTAATAAGGGCAAAGTGCAGAGACTACTCATTTCACTAACAGAATTTATAAAATATATACTAGGTAACAAAAGAAACTATACACTCGATGACAATGAGTTTTATTGTATGATACAAAATAAAATCAGAACAAAGTACACAGCCATTGTGAGTTATTCAATGCTGCTTTACCACCCAAAAATTCATTGTTATTGGATTTGCCCTTTCCATGTCATAGTCTTCGGAACAACATGAGGTCGAAACCAAAATCTTAACAACTGTGGTGACCCTTGGACGACTAAAACGCGCGCGGTCAAGAGTCGAAGCTGTTTGATTGTATCGTCTCTGTAAGGCTGAAATTGTTTCACTGGTACACCCAAACATTCGCCCAACAACACTAACCCTTTCCCCAACCTGCAGCATGCCAATTGCACATTCGCGCTCAACTTGACTGAGTCTCGGTATGACTTTATACTCTGAAAATCTAAACTTTTTCAATTTTTGTCTGATGTCTGGAGTCAGACAGCCCAACGCAATAGCGAATAACCATGTGGTGCCAACATTAGAGCGTGCAAATGCAATTACCGCACAACTGATTTAACTGACCAGTCCATGTCACGCTTGAGTGAACATGACACTTGTGTTGATGGCCGAAGAGACCAATGATGTATTAATGTCCATGGAAAATTTTGAGAAAATATTTGCATCATTCAGAAAAATATGAACATATTAGAAGTGTATAGTTTCTTTTGTTACCAACTATATTGAGTATGAGTGAGTATGCCAGATTTTTATGATTCTTTTATGATATTTATTCTGAAGGAATAATAGCTGCTGTGAATATAAATTATAGTTTTACACCGATCAAGAAGCAATTTGTGACAAAAAGTTGAAAAATATTTTAGTGAGTTCTATATTCTATATCACTTTAACTGCTGTTTGTTCGCTGCTCAGAATTAAAGACATTTATTGTGCAGCGTTCCTGTGCCTTTTAACCTTACAGTGTTGTTGTTTTTTTAGTTGATTTTACATACTTATTATTATTATTATTATTGATCTTAATTTTGATGCATGCTCATATTTTCCTACTGTTTCTGAATCTTGTGTTGTGACACTGCAATTTCCCCATTGTGGGACAAATAAAGGATTATCTTATCTTATCTTATCTTATATTCAGTACTCGAGTTGAGGGGGGATGGGGGGGGGCATCCCCCCTGTGGGAAAAAATAGTCAAAATCATCCCTCTTCTAAAACGGGCATCCCTTCTTCCATCCCTTGTGGCATTTTATCAATCAGGCATGAAAATCCCTAAACTTTTGGCGAATTTCGCCGTCTTTAAGTCAAAATGGCCAGTGCCAAGAGCCAATCATAGGCCGAACTGCGCTCCAGCTTCCAATCATGTTGCAGCATAATTACGCACCGATACGCGCTCCCGCCAATCATGACGATTGCCGCTGTTGTGTTTGCGCCTGTTCGCCGATCAGCTGTGAGCGAGCTGCGTAATATTTACGCGGCATTTCCAAGAGAAGAAGAATCCATAACTTGCTACGTTAATGCTACGTAAGAAGGAACTCTCGCCTCGGGACACGGGATACGTTTGGGATTATGTCCTTTTCTCCGGAGCTCCGGATTATTAAAGACAACACGGCAAACTGTTAGAATGGATCTGACCGCATTTTTATGGGTGAGTCATATTATCAGATTATTTCTGCATCTATTTCGGCACTAAACCAGGACTAAACCAGGACTAAACCAAGACTAAACCAGGTATAAACCAAGACTAAACCAGGTCTAAACCAAGACTAAACCAGGTCTAAACCAGGACTAAACCAAGACTAAACCAGGACTAAACCAGGTCTAAACCAAGACTAAACCAGGACTAAGCCAAGACTAAACCAGGACTAAACCAGGACTAAACCAAGACTAAACCAGGTATAAACCAAGACTAAACCAGGTCTAAACCAGGACTAAACCAAGACTAAACCAGGACTAAACCAGGTCCAAACCAGGACTAAGCCAAGACTAAACCAGATCTAAACCGGGTCTAAACCAAGACTAAACCAGGACTAAACCTGGTATAAACCAAGACTAAACCAGGTCTAAACCAGGACTAAACCAAGACTAAACCAGGACTAAACCAGGTCCAAACCAGGACTAAGCCAAGACTAAACCAGATCTAAACCGGGTCTAAACCAGGACTAAACCAGGACTAAACCGGTACTAAACCAAAACTAAACCAGGTCCAAACCAAGACTAAGCCAGAACTAAAACAGGTCTAAACCACGTCTAAACCAGGTCTAAACCAGGACTAAGCCAGGACTAAACCGGGACTAAACCGGGACTAAACCGGGACTAAACCAGGACTAAACCAGGACTAAACCAAGACTAAACCAGGACTAAGGTGTGTGTATGTGTGTGTGTGTGTACGTGTGTGATAACATATATCCTGTGTATTATTGAATTACTGAATGATTATATGGACTTTTTGTTATAAAAGCATTTCAATTTTAACAAAGTACCTTCTAATTCTGCCCTGCCCTGGAACACAGTGATGTCAGTGATGGGGGAGGGCTTAGCTTAAAGGGATATGCCACCCCCAGGTCAAACTTGGGCATCTCCCCACAGTCCAGAGACTAAAATAAGTGGTGGAAAGCGTTTTTCTGGTGACCCAGCCATTGTCCAGGTCTGTCAGCACTGACCGCCGCGGTATCTGCAGCTACTCCGCGTTAGACTGGAGTCTAACGTCGCCAGAGAAAGATTTCGGCCAAAAGGAATTAATTTGCTCGATGCGTTTCCCAATTACTTTCTGTGTAGTGCGCATTCATATCGAGTGCAAATAAATGTGCAAATCAACACGGAGAGCTTGACTTGGTCATTTTGGGTGGGAACTATTTTCCAGTGCGGAAAAAGAAAGCCGAAGCACAGAGCACGCTGCCAGGGGAATCCCTGTTACGCACCAGGAAGGGAGTTCCCCTGTTGCGCAGCTTGCTCTGTGCTTCGGCTGTGTTTTTCCGCACTGAAAAATAGTTCCCACCCAAAATGACCAAGGCAAGCTCTCCGTGTTGATTTGCACATTTATTTGCACTCGATATGAATGCGCACTACACAGAAAGTAATTGGGAAACGCATCGAGCAAATTAATTCCTTTTGGCCGAAATCTTTCTCTGGCGAAGTTAGACACCAGTCTAACGCGGAGTAGCTGCAGATACCGCGGCGGTCAGTGCTGACAGACTCGGACAATGGCTGGGTGAGCAGGAAAACGCTTTCCACCACTTATTTTAGTCTCTGGACTGTGGGGAGATGCCCATGTTTGACCTGGGGGTGGCATATCCCTTTAAAGGGACAGTGTGTAAGATTTTTACCCGTTAATTACTGAAATTGAAGATACCCATTCAAAAATACATTGTTTTCCAAGCCTTTTCACTTCCATCATGAAATCAAAGTATTCTTTTGGACTTGGATATAGTCACATAAAAGGGGGATCTTCCCCATGCAGAGGCAGCCATTTTGAATACGAGAGCCGCAGAAGGACATTTGGGCTCCGCCTTCGCCTTCGGCAAGGCTCGTGGTTTTGGGTAAACAACACAAGCATGCTGCCGGATCAGACGTTGTAATGGATCTAACACGTGTTTTGGACTAAATTGTTTTACTGGATTTTATTCGCTGGATCCTTACGGACAGATAGAGACCAAGTTTATGGTGAAATACAGAGTTTGACCTGTCCAGAGCCTTCAAAGGTAAGCAAAGTAACAAACCTCGTTTTGTGCTTTTCCGTATAAAAGCCCCATGTGCTCAGGGAGTGATTGTTGTACCGGGAAATGAATTGCACAGTCAAAAAGAGGAGACTGTAAGGTTTCATTTGATGTGTAGAGTGTCATGGTACACGATCGGGAATGTGTGTTTTCATGAGAAAAGAAAAAAAAAAACAGTGAACGGGACCGCGTTTTATTAATACCGTAGTTGTCGGCCGGGTGCGCAGCGGGTGCGCGAGCTGTCCGCTACGGCGCGTCCGGGTGACCCTCGAGGTCTGCCGTAGCTAAAACAGGAAGTGCCATAGCCACTATCCACCTATGCGCCACGAATCCTACACACTGGACCTTTAATGTCAGGCAAATTAGTTCCTTTCTGCCCCCCCTGGTGAAAAATTTCACCATCCCCCCTGGTTTCATTTTACAACTCGACTACTGCTTATATTGACACACTGGGAGTGTATTTAAACAAGATAAATTGGCAATTCCAAGGCTGAAATTATACAATTGAGAGAAGAACTCAGCCTAAATATGTAGGACTTGTATGCTAAATATGTGTGAATGAAACAAAACACAACTCCAGGTCTGTTTGTGATGAGGAAACAACATTAAAACACAGATCAGAAAATAGGGTCATATGGGCTCCTTCCATATAAGAAGCAGGTCATAGATGTGCCATTGGGGCCAATCAGTCTCTTAACGTCGCACAGTCTATTTTTAAACAGATCTGGGTCTGTGGATTCAGGCTAATAACGCATGCATTTTGTCCTTGAGCCTTGTCACCACAGATAACGAGGAGCACTCACAAAAAGATGTCTTCTGACAATGTGAAAGGATCATTGTGAAGGTGTTAAATATGAGGAATACAAGCTGGAGTTTTTTCTTCTAGTTATGTGGTAATACTGAAAATGCTCCACTGTGTTTTTAAACTCCATACACCTTCACTAGAATCATTTGGATAATGTCAGCCCTGAAATTGCCAGTGTGTATTGAACTAAAGGTAAAAAGGTAGCGGTTAACTTGAAAACTACCACTATATGACATCACAAGGTGGAACAGAGCATTTAGAGCTCAAAAGAGTGTAATATAGGACCTTTAATAATACAAAATGATGCCATCATAGGCGATAACGTAGCTAATCCAAATTTATCAATACTGTATTGTTTTTCTCACAAAAACTCAACCATAAAGTCTACACGCCCACGAAAAAAAGACATTAAATTGTTCAGAATTTTTGCAAAGAACTAATTAAAAACAAACAAAGCACTGTTATCTTGAAGCATGCTAACACTCCATCTTAATAGAAGAGTTTGATATGAATCATTCCTCAGTCTCTGCTCTTTGAACTCTCCGCGTCTGTGTCGTTAGAATGTGGTGAGTGTAAGAGATGGATTTGTCTCTGAGGAGATTTTATTACATTACTGTCCTCAACAATCTTAACATGTTTGTTAAACATGTTTAAAGATCCCATGACATGGTACTTCTTGATGCTTTTATATGGCTCCTTAATGGTTCCCTAATACTGTAAATGAATCCTTCTTCAAAATCAACACGCATGAGAAACAGAGATAAGATGAGAGAGTCATAAATATCTCTCTCAAACACTTTATTCTGGGCGTTGTTTCTTGAATGCAAATGAGGAGAAAAGAGCTGGCCTATAGTAGAGGGTGGGGGCGTGGCCAAACTCTCCGCTCTCGCTCTCAGCTCTCAGCTGACCCATGTCCGTGTTTTTGCACGGGGGAGAGATTAGAAGCGTTCCATTGAAAAATAAACACATTTCCACAGAAAATAAAATTAAACCACTGCTGTTCAAAGGTCCAGAGGCTCAGATAAAGGACTTCCGAGCCTAGAAACACTCGGACGTGCCTCCAGGCAAATAAAAAAACGCATTTCGCATTGCCTAGTGCATTCGCAGTCCAAACTCTCTGGGCGTGATTTACAGAGACGCTGAGTACAGACAGACGGGGGTGGAACTGCATTTGCATTTCTTTTTTCGATCTGACATCAATAAGGTGCCTTGTTCAAAATCGCCCGTTTGAGCTCTGATTTTTTCTAACCCAGAAAAGGATCGCAAATGCTCAGTTTAGACATTTCGCAACTTTTAACCATGGGGAGGGGGGGCCTAAACAGGGTAGGGGAGCTCACATTAACGTTCAAAAACCTCAGAAAGTGAAAATTTCATGCCATGGGACCTTTAAGAAAGAAAAGAAAGCTATGCCTTTATTAGTCCCACAGTGGGGAAATTCCATTTCTGCATTTAACCCATCCTGTTATCAGGAGCAGTGAGCAGCACATTACTGCGCCCGGGGACCATCTCCATGATCTTCTTGCTTAGGCTTGGTCAGGACCTCAGCTGGAGGATTTACCTATGGTGCATGTTTTGGGTTGGTGGGGGAAACCAGAGTGCCCGGAGGAAACCCACCCAGACACGGGGAGAACATGCAAACTCCACACAGAAAGGCCCAGGCGACCCGGGGATCGAACCCAGACCATGCATGCAAACTCCACACAGAACACACACGGAAAGGTCTGGGCGACCCGGGGATCGAACCCGGAACCTTCTTGCTGTGAAGCATGAGTGCTAACCACTCAGCCACCGTGCCGCCAATACAAGTAAACCTGTATTGTTAGTCTGTCCATGTCTACAGCTCCCAAGCTTAAAATGCTCTGTTCCACCTTGTGGAACATGATGGAACATGATGTGGTAGTTTTCAAGCTACCCTTTACTTTCTTTTTTACTTCAAATGATTCTAGGTGTATGGAGTTTAAAAACACCACTACCACTACTGCTACTATGCTGCTACTGCCTGTGACCACTATAGTACTAAAGACTTCATACACATGCGTGACTGATTTTGATTTCAAATTCACTTATTTGATATTCAGTATTATGAGATTTTGATTTTAAAAAGAAAATTTCAATAGCAAATTAACAGCAGTAGCGGCAATCGGCCATGTTTGTCCATCTGTCGTGTGATTGGATGGATACACAGCTCCATAGTCGTCTTCAGAAACTTCACACCAGCGTTTACTGTGTCACACTGACTCACTTTTGTCCTTATGAGCTTCACATGCAGCTAAAGCAACATGTCCACTAATATTTAAGCTAGTGAAAGTCCAATCACTGCGAGGAAATATAGTTTTGTCCATAAACGATCATACATAATCTGTTTATAGCAGGGGTGTCAAACATCTGGCCCTCCAAGACCTTTCATCTGGCCCTCGGCAGATTTAATAATTATAATTATTATAATTAAAAATAATTATTTTTTAATTTTCTATTAAAATATTGGTAATTTTCTGCACCTCTTTTCTGTGCAGCTTAACATAGCAGTGTCTCCAGCGCCTCCCACCAGAGCAGCACAAATGAAGACTTGCTTCTTTCCAAAAGCTCTTCAAGGTCCATCGTTTTGACTGTTGATCTTGACACCCTCATCAGCAAAATGTCAAAAATGAGAAAAGTGGACGCCAAGTTGGCAGCTACTCAGGATGGTGCCTGATATTAGTTAGTTAGTTAGTTTAGTCTTTATTTGAAGGGACAATGTACAGAGACATTATGTACAAAGACAGAGATGTTCTGCACCAGAGTATAGCTACAAAGCTAATTTCCATCTGCAGTCCCTGGTTACATGGATAAAAAACAACGGTCTATATCAATAAAAACAATCAAAGATTTTCTCTTAAAACACACACATACACACACACACAGCATCACACATTTAACTTTGACACACATCTCATTACGCAGTAACACAGCAAAACATAATATACACCCACTAACATGAACCCAAAACACACAATCACACACATCCATGTACTATTTACACACCATATCATTCACAATAACAATAACACATAAAAACATCATTCTTATATTTGATTTCAATGATGTAATGCACTTGAGCAGGCTAAAAGATGTGTATGTATACAAAATGTAGAAAGTCATAAAAAAAAATGTCATTTCCCTGCCTGAAATGTTCCACAGACATTAAATAGTTATACCTTACATTTATTCAATTACAGATGTTTTTCATAGCTCAAAAATACCTAGAAAAACATATGTTTTGACTGTGAGTGGGGTTGCCTCTCCACAGATCTGACTTGTAACTTGGTCTGGTTTGGTCATGAAGATTTAAGAAAGGTTTAATGCCATACTGTGAAACATTCCAGACAAAGCAATAACATCTCCATGGAGAAAAGCATTTGACATACCCTCCACCAGAAAAGTTATACAATGCACCTTTAACTTTCTTGTAGGATTACTCAAACATGTGTGAATAAAAGAAAACCTAAATCATATAGTCTCACTACCAAAACAAAATGTATTTAGCACAATAATTCAGTCACATTTAGGCTCCATACTGTTTTTCTATTGAGTCCCCTTTGTCTCCATGAGCCCAGACCCCATGCAGACAGAGGAAGGACATGTCCACACTTCACTGCACAAAAACACTGCTAACTGTCCCATCAAAAAGCCTGATTCTGAGGAGCATTCATATTCATGCAGTGTCCACAAAGAGGGGAGAGTATGATTTTTTAATATCTCCAAGAATGGACCATCTCTCTTCCCATTGTCCTTCCCTATAACCTCCAGCTCTGTCCACAAACGCATCTTCTGTTGTGTTAGCATTTTGTAATAGTCTATAAAGATCTGTGAATAGCTTGGTCAAAGAGTTTATTTATTTTTTTAAATTGGGATCTCAAAAACTGTTTCCAAGTTAAACACGGTCCGTCAGCTCACTCACACAACACGCTAATATGTTTTGTACTACCATTGATACTACTACTACTACTACTACTACTACCACTGCTGCTACTGCTGCTGCTGCTACTGCTGCTATGTCTACTACTACTATTACTAATACTACTGTACTACGTCTACTACTACTACGTCTACTACTATGTGTACTACTACTACTACTACATCTGCAGCATCTACTACTACTACTACTACTACTACTACTACATCTGCAGCATCTACTATTACTACTACTACGTCTACTACTACATCTACTGCGCCTACTATTACTACTACTACGTCTACTACTACTACTACATCTACTACTACTACTACTACTACGTCTACTACTACTACTACTACTGTGTCTACTACCTACTACTACTACTATGTCAGCTCTCCCACACAACACATAAATACAGTATAATATTTGGTACTAACATTGTTACTGCTACAACTACTACTACTGCTACTACTATTACTACTACTGCTACTACTATTACTACTACTGCTACTACTATTACTACTACTGCTTCTACTATTACTACTACTACTGTACTACGTCTACTACTACTACTACGTCTACTACTACATCTACTGCGTCTGCTATTACTACTACTGCTACTACTACGTTAACAGCTACATTTAGTCTATAGTTCAGTAGCGAGTGGCAACTCCAGGCTTGAAATGATCAAAATGATTCTAGTGAAGTGTAAGGGGTTTGAAAACACAGTTTGAGCACTTCCTGTATTACCCCGTGACATCACACGGTGGAATAACGTGTCTGTATGAGAGAAGAGCTCAGCCTAAATATGCAGGGTTTGTGTGTTAAACATGTGTGAATGAAACAAAACACAGCTCCAGGTGTGTTTGTATTGAGGAAACAGTGTTAAAACTGTATACATAATAATATACATAAGGAAATGGAATAAAATTGACTCTTTAAGCTCTTGTATCTCCATTATGTCATTGTCCTGTTTGTGTTTCTCTCAGTGATCAATGAGTCTGTGCCCGGCCTGTGTCCAGACCAGACCTGATCAATAAAACCACATTGGGTCAATGAGATCCTGATGTTCCCAAATTCCCCCAAAACCAAAATGTTATTCTGAAAATAACTCCAGACCATGAGTTAAACTGCCGAGTCTGCACTTTTAAAGCTAAAGTCAGTGAGTATTGACTGAAAACTGAGGACTGGAAATAAGAGACACTGAGAGGTACAAAGCTGGACTGTCAAGTGTGAAAAATGGTGTGGGGTGCTGTTATTGTATTTTCTCTATTTCAAACTTGATAAAACACTTATTACTTTTCAGGCCTGGACTTATGGTAAATTTATGTTATGAAATCCAGTTTTCTAGCCCTGATGAAACTCCTATGTGAGTTAAAACATGTTGGCATATACTGTATATCCTCCTGGGACCCGAAGAAACATTTATTTTTATTTTTTGGTGATTTTCTATCCATCCATCAATCCATTTTCTTCCGCTTATCTGGGGCCGGGTCGCGGGGGCAACAGTCTAAGCAGGGACGCCCAGACCTCCTTCACCCCGGACACTTCCTCCAGCTCCTCCGGGGGGACCCCAAGGCGTTCCCAGGCCAGCCGGGACACATAGTCCCGCCAGCGTGTCCTGGGTCTTCCCCGGGGCGTCCTCCCGGTGGGATATGCCCAGAACACCTCCCGAGGGAGGCGTCCAGGAGGCGTCCGGAACAGATGCCCGAGCCACCTCAGCTGCTCCTCTCGACGTGGAGAAGCAGCGGCTCTACTCCGAGCTCCTCCCGCGTGACTGAGCTCCTCACCCTATCTCTAAGGGTGCGCCCAGCCACTCTATGGAGGAAACTCATTTCGGCCGCTTGTATCCGCGATCTCGTCCTTTCGGTCATTACCCAGAGCTCATGACCATAGGTGAGGGGAGGAACGTAGATTGACCGGTAAATTGAGAGCTTCGCCTTTCGGCTCAGCTCCCTCTTCACCACAACGGTCCGGTGATTTTCTATTTGGAGGTAAATGAACACCTTAGCATTTACATTTTCTTAATTAAATTTTTATTCATAATGTTGTAACATGTCCTCTGTTAATAGTGTTGAATCCATGTAACATTAACAAAATAAAAAACATCTACAGTCACCTCAAAATGTTTTAGACCCTTTTAATTTCTTATTTATTTATGTATGTACTTTTTAATCATAGTGCAGCCACAAACCAGAGTCTATTTCAAAACTCTTAAAAGATAGACTGGTTAACTCAGTGTGCACTATAAAGGACAAAAATGAATGGGCCGGGTCTCAGGAGGTTAAAAAGCAAACTTCAGTAACCTCTGGCCTCCTGCTTTTTTGTCTTATATTACACAAAATTGACTCTTGTGAGCTTTAAGCCATGTTATAATGCTGTTACCTCATCAAAAACATACCTGGAGTTGTACTTTGTTTCATTCACACTTGTTTGAGTAACCAAAGTAGTCATTTTCAAATTAGCAACTGCTTTTACCTTTTGTAAAATAATCCAATAACAATAATCCAAATGATTCAAAAGATGGTGTGTGAAGTTTAAAAACCTCAGTGGAGCACTTCCTGTATTACCACGTGACATCACAAGGTGGAACAAAGTGTTTTCTGTTTGAGAGATTTGTGTGTGAATGAAACAAAACACAGCTCCCAGCCTGTTTGTGACGAGGAGACTTTCTACAGAGATCAGAAAATAGTGAAATATGGGCTCTTTAAATACAGTGGTACCTCACCTTACGAAATTAATTCGTCCCAGGAGTGGTTTCGTAACGTGAAAAATTCGTAAGTTGAGTAGCTATTTCAATGGAAAAAGCCTGATTCGTTCCAAGGCCCCGATCCAAGTTTTTTTTTTTTTTATAGTGTACCTTTTTTTATAGTGTAACATTGTGTTCTGTGTGTTTCTCACATTTGTCTCTCGTTTAAACACTCAAACTTTCATAGATTTTCAACAAAATTATTAATAGTGAAGTGTGGGGGGGAAGTGGGAGGGGGGAGAAGACTGCGCTCTGACACGTGTGATAGCGCAGCATGACCCGGCGCGGAGCTGACAGCAGGTCTAGACCAAGGTCTAAACCTGGACTGGACCAGGACTAAACCTGGACTAAACCAGGACTAGACCAGGTGGATTAAAGCGCTGCACGCGGGTCTATTTCCTGGTTTCGTTTCGAGTCACAGCTGAGGGGAGCAGCGAGGAGGGGACTGCACGCAGTCTGAGCGCATGAACGCATGAACGCATGAACGAGACCCATGCAAGAGCCGCGGTGGTCTAGACCACCTCCTGGTTTAGTCCAGGTTTAGTCCTGGTTTAGTCCAGACCACCGCGGCTCCTCTAGACCTCCTCTAGACCTGGTCAGGTCTAGAGGAGGTCTAGAGGAGCCGTGGCTCTTGCATGGGTCTCGTTCATGCGCTCAGACTGCGTGCAGTCCCCTCCTCGCTGCTTTAATCCACCTGGTTTAGTCCAGGTTTAGTCCAGGTTTAGTCCTGGTCCAGTCCAGGTTTAGACCTTGGTCTAGACCTGCTGTCAGCCCCGCGCCGGGTCATGCTGCGCTATCACACACGTGTCAGAGCGCAGTCTTCTCCCCCCTCCCCCTTCTCCCCACACTTCACTATTAATAATTTTGTTGAAAATCTATGAAAGTTTGAGTGTTTAAACGAGAGACAAATGTGAGAAAAGTTTAAATCCAGTCTGAGAAAAGCGTATAATGTGTGTGGCTGAGCGCGCATTATTTGAATTTTTGAGATTTCGCGTTTCGTAACTTGAAATTTTCGTTTGTTGGGTCATTCGTAAAGTGAGGTACCACTGTATTTGCCCTCTAAGGACCTTGAACCCGTTTTGCTCATATTATCTGTGATCTGAGTGAGCACTCCTTTTATCTTCTCTAGTTTTCTAGTTATAGTATCGATTAACGGAAAGAGAGGGAGTATGCCACCTGCTTGTCTCCATGGAGATGTTATTGCCTTACCTGGAATGATCCTCAGAGTAGCATTAAACTTTTTTTTTAGCATTTGTATTCAAGAATAGGCATTTTTATTGTTCAAATCTGTACTGCTCAAGTGCTGTGCCACAGCCTGTCTCCATGGCGATAGATAAGTTAACTGCCATACTGTGGAACATTACAGACAAAGCAATGGCATATCAGAGGGGACGTGCAGTTCACCTAACTAGAAAAGTTATAATTATGGTCAAAAGAAGTCAGATGCTTGTTTGCAGGTAATTATTTGGTGTTTTAATGTCAGAGAATCAGGAAGTGTGTGTTAGCATGCTAGATGCTGTTAGCTTTAGCATCACAGTACAGTGCTGAGAGTTGTGAAAAAGACTACTACTATGAAACTACTATGATAACTATGGTGCCCATAAGTCATAAAGTTGTGAGGAATAAGTTTGGACCACTGCAAACTATTTTAAATGAGCAGTGCTTTAAAGGAAAATTAACGTTTTTTTAACAGAACGGCTCAACATAAGTTCTGTGATACTGCTCCAATTGACACCAAACTGCTATGGGTGAGTAAAACTACTTGTTTTATTGCAGAAAGAAGGCTCAGATTGTAAAAAAAACTTTACTTTTCCTTTAAGAATGACGTTTTCTAAGTCACTCCAAGTTTGTCCTTAAAATACCCTTTTTGCCTTCTTATCTTTACTATCAGTTACATCTGTGTCTATTAAAGGCTCCTGAGAATATAATGTTTTGCATGTGTTTCTATGAGGAGCTCCTATTTCCCCCTGTCAGACCAAGATGGAGTCTAAGATGTCATAATATACTATAATCGAATCAGCCAATGCTTCTCCCTCTCATCCCTCTCAATCAGTGCTTTGTGTTTCCTCTTTGGGCCACATATAAACTGGATGTTTCCTGCTTACAACATCAGTTAGGTCCAATCAGAGATGATCAGCCATAGACCTATAATCATGATTTGATAGATCAGATCTTTCTAGTGGGATAAAGTCTAGGATCCTGAAATTACATAGAAATAGAATATTGTCGATTTGGAGGTCAGAGTTCACCAGTGGCTAACTCAGTTTGGCTAAAGCTGTTGTTTTATGAAAATCAGCTGTTTCCCGTCCCATGTGGTCTGTGTTAGCACAACATTTCAGTCTCAGTCCATGCTTAGTGCAGAATTGTAAAAAGTAAAAATGATTGAAATGAGCAGGCCTACAACCAAAGTTTGTCTGCTGTGTCAGCTCAAATAACCAAGGATGAAATAATTGATTTTTCTTAGCTATAAAATCATGGTTGATTGATTATAGACAGTAAATAAAACATAATGGACTCAAATATTAAAAATGATTGTGTTTTGAATTCAAACCCAAAAGGCTTTTGATACTTCCGATTACTTTCAGACTCCATGCATTTGGTGTGAGCTCTTCTACAGTAGCCAGGGCTGCCCTAGGGCAGACAGATGGAAGATGGGTTGGCAATCATTCACATCACAAACATAGACATACATCGGCAAAGTGGGTGAAGTGCTTTTCCCCACAGTATGCACAGTATGCACAGTATGCACAGTATGCAGTATGCACAGTATGCACAGTATGCACAGTATGCACAGTATGCAGTATGCACAGTATGCACAGTATGCAGTATGCACAGTATGCACAGTATGCAGTATGGCTGGAGCGTGGATTGATCCTCTGTCTACGACTATAATGTTTACAATGTGCTCTAAAGGCCTCATAAAGCCTCTCAAAGCACTACACTGTGTATTCATTACTCATTCACAAAAACACTCAGTGGTGTTAAGATACTTCTGCAGCCACAGCTGCCCAGGGGCAGACTGATGGAAGCAAAGCTGTGCAAAGCAGGCGCCTCTGACCACCAGCCATCACTCATATTACATTCACACTGGGCAAGGTGGGTGAAGTGTCTGCCCAAGGGACACAAAAACAGAGCTTGGTCTGAGCGGGAATCAATCCTCAGACTTTTGGGTTGGTCAGGAGTGTCTAACCACTGAACCACCGAGGGTTAATTAGCTTTGGCTCTTCATGCTACAAGCAGACGTTTGATCATGAGACATGACTCTATAGGAAATGTATATTCTGCAACAATACTGTGACTGAGTCGTATAGAAACATTACATAAGCATTACCTCTGAGGTCTGAGTCTTCTGTAGTGGACTTAATGAGGTTGTTTTTGCTCAGTTCTTTTGGCAGACCACAGGCTCCAGATTGCAGCACAGCTCGGCGTCCTGGCTGTGAGACGGAGGTGAGAGCTGTGTGGGTGAATCATGTTCAGAGAAAAACACTACAGGGACAAGAAAGAGAGGGAGAAACAGAGACGGAGAATAAAAACACAGGGAGGATAATAGCACAGAAAGGAGATCAGGGACAGGGGACACACACTGATGGCTTCCTATGAGACAGTTTCAGCAATGAATGAAATGAGATACAAGTACATCAGATGCACTAAAATACTGGGGCTGAACGATTTGTGGAAAAAAGATCAAATTATAATTTTTCTAACAAGTTCACATTGTAAGCACATTTAGAATAATTGACAAAAAACACTGAAACACTGACTAATACAATAATCACATGTCTGTACAAGCCTAAATTACAGGGTCAGCATCTTTTAGACAAAGGCTGAATATTTTCTTGTTTATGGTGGAAATGATTGTACTTCAAAAATTGCATCCATTCAAATAGTAATTTCAATTTGTTTGCGATTCATCTTGCAGCCCTAATGTCTATCCATGGGTTTCAGGACAATCAACAGCTGATGACTGTTGCCATAGCAATTAACAATTCACAACAATCTTTTATATGGTCAAAAGTCCACAAAAAAGCATCTTAAACAGGAACTCAAAACAATTACAGAATCTGAATGGCTGTCTAATAAGATTAACCCTGTTTACTTAAAGAATGCACAATTGCAAACTCACCTCTGTATTGCCAGTTCCAATGTTGTTTGTGAATCAGTCCAGTTTATTCTCAAAGGGTGTGTTCACGTTTGTCTTGGTTTGATCCTGGTTTAGTTGACCAAATAAACTTTGTCCTGTTGACAAATTTAATTTCTTTACCACAGAGTTATAAGATTCAACAGAGACATCCTTAAGATCAGTCTGTCCTGTGTATTTATATTGTTTGGGTTGCCATGTTTGAAATTTAGCAGCTAATAATAATAATATCATTAATTATTAATAAATTAATACATATAGCTGCAATCATGATCACATCATTCCACTTTACTTGTACTAGGCCTATACAACAGGCCTAATTTCTTAAAAATTGTCCATGTAGCCTATATTTCCCAATATATAACCTTCTGTTTTCTGTAACAGGCCCACGTGATTCAGAGTAGATAGCAAAGTTATTGTGCAATGTTGTGCAAGTGACCAGTCATTACCAGGACCATGGACGTATATCCATGACCACTCTCATCTATCTCTTGTCCAGTCAACCAATGTTATTACTTCTTCACTTTTATATATACAGTCTATGGTTCAGGCGCAGTTGTCATTTACATGTTACGAAAGAGTTGCAGTATTTGCGTTGAGAGCAGAGCAGGGGTGATTCTGCTTTAATTGTTTAATATATATACAAGTTTAATATAAGAGCAATGCATGCACGCCCTCCAAAACCATACCAGGTGCTCTCACTGTAGGCACTATTAAATGTACTACTACTACTGTATTAAATTATATTCATAACTCTCTCTCTTCTTCTGTCCCTCTTCTATAATTGTTTTTTTTCCCTGTGTCCGAACTTGCTTGAATGAGTAGGTGTGAATGATTTGGTGTTATTGTCATCTGCCAGGGGTTTTTCCATCATGTCACGTGTTTCTTACCTGGATTCTCACTTTTCCCTTAATCACAAGGTTTGTGTTATTTTCTTTGCTTTTTTATGCTGTCAATCACAGTAGACAGGTAGCAGGTTTGATATGTTATAAAAAATACATTAAAAACATATGATAATAGCATCACATCATTTCACTTCCATCCATCCATCCATTTTCTTCCGCTTATCTGGGGCCGGGTCGCGGGGGCAACAGTCTAATCAGGGACGCCCAGACCTCCTTCACCCCGGACACTTCCTCCAGCTCCTCCGGGGGGACCCCAAGGCGTTCCCAGGCCAGCCGGAACACATAGTCCTTCCAGCATGTCCTGGGTCTTCCCCGGGGCCTCCTTCCGGTGGGACATGCCCGGAACACCTCCCGAGGGAGGCGCCCAGGAGGCATCCGGAACAGATTCCCAAGCCACCTCAGCTGGCTCCTCTCAATGTGGAGAAGCAGCGGCTCTACTCCGAGCGCCTCCCGTGTGACTGAGCTCCTCACCCTATCTCTAAGGGTGCACCCAGCCACTCTGCAGAGGAAACTCATTTCAGCCGCTTGTATCCACGATCTCGTCCTTTCGGTCATTACCCAGAGCTCAGGACCATAGGTGAGGGTAGGAACGTAGATTGACCACAACAGTCCGGTACAATGTCCGCATCACTGCCGACGCTGCACCGATCCACCTGTCAATCTCACGCTCCATCCTCCCCTCACTCATGAACAAGACCCCGAGATAGACCTACTTGAACTCCTCCACCTGAGGCAAGGACTCTCCACCCACCTGGAGAGGGCAAGCCACCTTTTTCCGGTCGAGAACCATGGCCTTGGATTTGGAAGAGCTGATCCTCATCTGACTGCGCCTAGAAATTCTGTCCATAAATATAATGAACAGAACCAGTGGCAAAGGGCAGCCCTGGCGGAGTCCAAAATGCACGGGAAACAGGTCCAACTTACAACCGGCAATGCGAACACAGCTCCTGCTCCGGTCATACAGGGACCGAACAGCCCTTAGCAAAGGGCCCCGAACCCCATACTCCCAGAGCACTCTCCACAGGACCCCACGAGGGACACGGTCGAATGCCTTCTCCAGATCCACAAAGCACATGTGGACTGGTTGGGCAAACTCCCATGCACCCTCGAACACCCGATGGAGAGTATAGAGCTGGTCCAGTGTTCCCCGGCCAGGACGAAAACCACACTGCTTCTCCTGAATCCGAGGTTCAACTATCACTCGAATTCTCCTCTCCAGCACCCTGGAATAGACCTTACCGAGAAGGCTGAGGAGTGTGATTCCCCGATAATTGGAACACACCCTCCGGTCCCCCTTCTTAAACAGAGGGACCACCACCCTGGTCTGCCAGTCCAGAGGTACTGTCCCCGACCGCCACGCGATGTTGCAGAGACGTGTCAGCCAAGACAGCCCTACAACATCCAGCAACTTGAGATACTCAGGACGGATCTCATCCACCCCCAGGGCCTTGACACAGAGGAGCTTTCCAACCATCTCAGTGACTTCAGCCAGGGTGATGAACGAGTCCGCCTCCAAGTCTCCAGCCTCTGCTTCCTCCTCGGAAGACGTGACGGCGGGATTGAGGAGATCCTCAAAGTATTCCTTCCACCGTCCGATAACATCCCAAGTGGAGGTCAACAGCTCCCCACCTCCACCGTAAACAGTGTTGGTGAAGCACTGCTTCCCCCTCCTGAGGCGCCGAACGGTTTGCCAGAATTTCTTTGAGGCCGTCCTCCTCCATGGCCTCTCCGAACTCCTCCCAAACCAGAGTTTTTGCCTCTGTGACGGCCCGGACTGCAGCACGCTTGGCCCGCCAGTACCCGTCAGCTGCCTCAGGAGTCCCATGAGCCAACAAGGCCCGATAAGACTCCTTCTTCAGCCTGACGGCATCCCTTACTTCTGGTGTCCACCACCGAGTTCGGGGATTGCCGCCGCGACCGGCACCACAGACCTTACGACCACAGCTACGGGCGGCCGCATCGACAATAGAGGCTGAGAAAAGAGCCCATTCGGACTCTATGTCCCCAGCCTCCCCCGGAATCCGGGAGAGCGTCTCCCGGAGGTGTGAGTTGAAGGTGCCCCTGACATAGGGCTATACCAGACGTTCCCAACAGACCTTCGCGATACGCTTGGGCCTGCCAGGTCTCTCCGGCTTCCTCCCCCGCCAGCGGACCCAACTCACAACCAGGTGGTGATCGGTTGACAGCTCTGCCCCTCTCTTCACCCGAGTGTCTAAGACACGCAGGAGGTCAGATGACACGACAACAAAGTCGATCATCGACCTCCGTCCTAGGGTGTCCTGGTGCCACGTGCACTGATGGACACCCTTGTGCTCAAACATGGTGTTCGTTATGGACAAACTGTGGGTAGCACAGAAGTCCAATAACAGAACACCACTCGGGTTCAGATCAGGGAGGCCGTTCCTCCCAATCACCCCTCTCCAGGTGTCACTGTCGTTGCCCACGTGGGCGTTGAAGTCCCCCAGGAGAACAATGGAGTCCGTGGTCGGTGCACTGTCCAGCACCCTTCCCAGGCACTCCAAGAAGGCCGGGTACTCTGCACTGTTGTTCAGCCCGTAGGCCGACACAACAGTGAGAGACCTGTCTCCGACCTGAAGGCGCAGGGACGCGACCCTCTCGTTCACCGGGGTGAATTCCAACACTCGGTGGCTGAGCTGTGGAGCAATGGGCAGGCCCACACTGGCCCGCCGCCGCTCCACGCGGGCAACGCTAGAGAAATGGAGAGTCCAGCCCCCTTCAAGGAGTTGGGTTCCAGAGCCAAAGCTGTGAGTGGAGGTGAGGCCGACTATATCTAGTCAGTAACGCTCAACCTCCCGCACAAGCTTGGGCTCCTCCCCCCCAGCGAGGTGACATTCCATGTCCCCAGAGCTAATCTCCATGTCCGGAGATCTGGTCGCCGAGGCCCCTGCCTTTGACTGCCGCCCAGATCTCTTTGCACTGGCCCCCTATGGATCCTCCTGCTGGTCGTGGGTACACGGGAGGACATCATTTCACTTTACTTATACTATACAACAGGCCTAATTTCTTATAAATTGCCCATGTAGCTTATATTTCCCAATATATAACCTTCTATTTTCTACAGGGGTGGACTTGGACAAAAAAAATCAGCCCTGGACTTTTACCCCACAAAGCGGACTGGACTTTTCCAGAATGCACAAATTGCCAGTCTGTCCCTGGTTTCCCATAACAGGCATACATGATTCATAGTAGATGGTTTTGACATTCTTACATTGCCTGTTGATCTTGCTCTGAATCCTGTTTCTTGGTGGTCTAATCCAGACTGTCATCTGTCAGTAGTCTGTTTCATCATTCACTGGGGTAATAAACTATTAAAAGTTTGTTTTCTGTCAATTGGAGCAGATACAAAAGCTGTTTGTAAGGGTCCGCTACCAACTGCCTCCATGGTGATGTTATTGCTTTGCCTGGGATGTTTCATGGTATGACATTAAAAATTATTTATTCATTATGGGTGTTTCTCTTGCTCAAAAATACAATCCTCCCCTCTGTGAATAGGGGCGACTCTCCACAGATCTGAGCTGTAATGTAGTATACTGCTGTAACCCGTTTGTCTCCCTCATGATAGGCTTAATCTATAATGTGGAACATTCTAGACAAAGCAAAGCAATAACATTTCCATGGAGACAAGTAGGTGGCAGACCCTCTATTAGAAATGTTACACAGTGCACCTTTAAGTCAACTGGTCAGAAAAAGTTATATAAAAAATAAAATATAATGTATTTATTTATGCAAGTTAATAAAAAAATATATATTTACAACAAACTCAAAAACTTATACTTGATCTGCATTTATTTCCATGACCATCGAGATAGAAATGTTACAAGATTTTAACATGAAAGTCGTACAGAAAATAGTATATTTTACACACACACTTCTTACAATACTGTTTGACTAATTCTGTCACTCCCATACAATACGCAGGGAAGCTTTACATCTTTGCATAACCTTAAAAAGGGCAGATTCAAGCCTTGAGTTGCATAATATATTTGAATAGAGCGAGGAGTTGCATAGGCACACGTGCTAAAGGTTACAGAGAAGGAAATAAGCAGCAGTAGCATAAAAATAAGTTAAATATTGGTAGTTTGGGCGTAAGTGGTTCACAAAGCTACATAGTGTACACATATATAAAAGTATGGCACTGGATACATGGGATTAGATAAAGCTTTAAGGCAATAGTTGCCGTGTAGTTTGCCCACAGTAACTCTGATAATTATTCTTAAAAGTGCTACAAAAGAAATATTTTACAGATGGACAAACTTATAAGTGTGACAACTCAAATAGTAATTTCTTTAACAGATGGTCTAATATAGGATCTTACCAACCAGTGGTTACAAGGGACACAAAATTAATTCAGAAAATGCTTTACAACTTCTCAAAATACATCTCAAATATTCATTCATTCATTTTCTTCCGCTTTTCCATTTTATGGGTCGCGGGAGCAGCAGTCCAAGCAGTGTTCTGCTGCCCAGAACACAATGCACCAGCCCCCATGAATCCTTCTGCGGGTGGTGGGTCCACAGGAGGACGGCTCACGTCACAACAGGCCTTGATGTACTTCTGCCATGGGGGCACACCAATTGTAAAGGCAATTCCATAATACAGTTTCCATCACGTTTAACTTTTAAAAACTACAGTACCTTATTGCCTATGCAATTTTACATAACATAAATCTTAAACAGTATGTCTCTCTGCAAGTTATCAAAAAGTATTTTGAAGTAATGTGATGAAATGTGAATGGCCTGTAACTGCTTTTTACAACAGAATATTATAAATGGAGCTACTTATAAAATGAATGATATTTATCCATAAATTATACGAACTAAACAACAACATCAGAGTGAGAGGAGGGGACTAAGTGGTCAGGGCTAACAGTTATTTCTGAATCATGATGTAACTCATGGTTCAAAATCTGATTCCATAATAAAGATCAGATTAACTCTAACTTAAGTAACAAAGCTGCAGATAGAGCAGTGCCTATGGTTAGCATCACACCCCCAGGGAATGTTGATGACATCAGCTGCAAAGTAGACCTATTATGCAAAATATTCCCTTTAATTACATGTGTGGTAGTGCGCAATCTTTCGTCAGTGAACTAAAACTAAGTTGAAAAACACATTCATTTAGCCACTTGGTTGAAACCAAAGCTTCACTGTTTTAGCTAAACTTGAATTGGCCAGTGTTGCCGTGGTAACATGCCACTAAAGTCAACATCAATGCACCTTTAGGTATATGACCAGTATATGACCAGTGTCTGTTTTAAGTTTGCTTAGCATGTTAACTCTGGTATTTAAAATGACTAATGATAAAATATTACAGGAAAAAACTTGAAATTTGATTTGGTCAGTGTTGCTGTGGTAACATGCAACTAAATCCAAAAAGGGGAGTTGAAAAAGCATGCATCAGGGTGTGGAGGCGTTTTAAGAGGGTGTGAAGAGAGCTTAGATAAAAACAAGGCCTGGAACACTGGATTTTAATGGGCCATAAAAAGGTGTTGTGTTCAGGGCTGTTTTCCAAGCTTTAGATTTACAGTTCAAAGTGTTGGCATCGTGAAGGAACTCGAGAGGAGCCAAGAAAATGCCAAAGACACACTCCATTGTACAGTTAAGAGTTAGCTGGCTGTGAGAGGATAAGTAGTTTTGATCAAAGTAGCACTAGCTTTCATGGTTAGTATGTTTTGTGATGAGGAAACAATATTAAACGTAGATCAGAAAGTAGCGTAATATAGGTTTACAAAATCTACAAAAGCAGCTTGACTTTCTATTTGTATAATCAAAATGAAATGTGTATCCTAACAACACAAAACAAACTAATTATAGTTCACACATGGTTGCTCTAAATCCGTTTACATGCTGAAATGATTCTCTTGATGGTGTTTGATATGCGACAGGTGCCGAGCCACAGAGGGCTTTGGACAGGCGCCAGCTCCTGCCCCGAAAGGTGTTAAGGGATAAAGGACAAGGCAGAGTTATCACAGAAATGACCATCATGAGTCCAGGCCTAAAAAATGAGCCAAGAATTTCCTATCTGATGTTGTGGTGTTTTAACAGAAATCTACTGGGTCTGATCCTATTAAAGGGATAGTGCGGGTTTTTTTAAAAATGTTATTCTGTATGGGTTTCCTTCTAAAAGTTCCGTGTGTTGACACCGGTTTACCTCTGACAGTATCAGCTGATCCTGGTTCAGCTCGCTTTCTGGAGCCCAGGTAAGTAGGTCCGGTAACTTCCCTGGAACATGAAATAAAGCTTGTTTTTCTTCTCAAAACATTTGTCCGAAAGGTGATATATTTGCGTCTGAAACAGTTGTCCACGAAACATCCAGCAGTGTATTTCACATTCGCGTATTGTCTCTGTCCACTCGTATCACTACGCCCATGTTAACTCTATCAGCCTGTTCACCTTCAGCGGATGTCTACGCCGAAGTTTACAAGTGAACAGGCTGATAGAGTTAACATGGGCGTAGTGATACGAGTGGAGAGAGACAATACATGAATGCAAAACACGCTGCTGGATGTTTTGTGGACAACTGTTTCAGACGCAGATATATCACCTTTCTAACAAATGTTTTGTTTTGAGAAGAAAAACAAGCTTTTTTTCATGTTCCAGGGAAGTTACCGGACCTACTTACGTGGGCTCCAGAAAGCGAGCCGAACCGGGATCAGCTGAGACTGTCAGAGGTAAACCGGTGTCAACACACGGAACTTTTAGAAGGAAACCCATACAGATTGACATAAAAAAAACCCGCACTATCCCTTTAAGTTTCATTAGTCTGATTTGGGAGGCCAAGACTGAATATGATAAATCAAGACATTTTTCAGTTTTGGTTTGTCTACGGGGATGTAATATGTAATTTTTTAAAACAGAAATAATGAATAAATATAATTTTGCTGACAATATATACAAGTTATTTTATAGATGTATTGTGTAACTTTTGAGGTGGTGGGTCCATCAAATGATTTTCTCTGGGAAGATGTTATTTCTTCATCTGGAATGTTTCACAGTATGGCATTAAACTTGTCTACCTTCATTGAAACCAAACCAGGCCAAGTTACAGGTCAGATCTGTGGAGAGGCGACCCCGCTCACAGTCAGAATATCTGTTTTTCTAGGTATTTTTGAGCTATAAAACCACCTGTAACTGAATAAATGTAAGGCAGAGCCGTTTAATTTCATACTGTGGAATATTCCAGGCAGAGCAAAGACATATCCATAGAAACAAGCAGGTGACGGACCCCTAACTAAAAAGTTACATACTGCACCTTTAAAAACAAAACGCGTCAACTTTTCTGATCAGTTTCTGATCATATGCGCTTTGATATTAACGTTCTTAAGTCTTAGGTGGTGTAAAATATTGCATTTCATTTGGCATAATAAGGAAAAGTAAAAAATAAAATACAGATATGTTGTTATTTGTAGATATAACTTCAAGCTTTTACATTAAAGGTGCACTGCTGAACTTTTCTAGTGGAGGCAAGCCAGTGTCACCATCAGGCCAGGTTACAGGTCAGATCTGTGGACAACACCTATCCCATCTGCTTGTAAAAGGGTATTTTGAGCAATAAAAACACCCGTAATAAAATAAATGCTACATGGATACGTTGAATAGCATACTAGAGCATCTCCATCAGAAACCCCGCCAGAAAAGCTACGGAGTGCACCTTTAAATGCAACTTTTGTACATTCAATTCTTTAAGCTTTGGAGTATTGCCATTTGATATTTCAATATTACAGTACATTAATAACAGGTCAAAAATAATGAAAAGAAATATATATCAAGATTAGGCCAAAAAAAAAAAAAAATCATACATAAATGTGATCTCAGATTGTCTTGGGTAGTCTTAGGTGGGTGGGGGTCCCTGATAGCGCAGCATGATGTTGAAGGAGCGAGCGAAGTTGTTGGACAGAGAGCAGGAGCTGGAGTCTTCAGGGAGTGGCAGTAAAAAGGCGAGGAGGACGAGAGCGAGGAGGAGGAGCCACAGAGGGAGGGCCAGACAACACACCCGGTACAGCAAACCCGACTTCTGCAAAACACAACACACAACTGATGTTACAATGGGACATCAGGTATGTGGAGCATACCTCCACCTCCACATAGCATCAGCATTAGCATTAAGTAGCACTGGCTCTGGTTAGGTCACGATAAATACTATATCACTTATTGTTCAATATCTGACTTATGGAACTAATATAAAGATTTGTATTTGTAAATATCTTGTTTTTTTTAAGAGAAAATAAAAAAATAAAAAAACTATAAGTAAAATAATATAACATAGCGATAAAAGAGAAGCCAAAAAAAGGGTGTTCTCTGTGTTACTGAAGTCTGTCCACGGTTTCCAGCTTTCTCATCGCAAAAGTCAGTCTCCATCTCTTGGGAAATGTCTTTAACAAGGCCTATCCAATCTTTCAGTGTAGGTGATTTATCCGTCATTCATATTTTTGTTATTGATTTTTTTGCTTGCCACCGACAATATATTCAGCCTGTACTTTTTATGAGCTCCTTTAATGCTGTCTGGCCATTTGCCCAAAAACATATTCTATTCAAAATTGAAAGGTAAACAAGTTTTTATTTATAAAGTGCTTTTCACAGACATATATGTCTTTACAGATCATTATACATTTACTCGATGATAAGCTACTATTGTAGCCACAGCTGCTCTGGGGCAGACTGACAGAAGCGCGGCTGCCAGTCTGTGCCATAAGCTCCTCCAATCACCACCATCACTCGCGCCCCACCTGATTTTCCCAGTGGTCTCCCATCCAAGTACTGACCAGGCCCGGCTTTGTTTAGCTTCTGAGATCTGATGGGATCAGGCTTTGACAAGCTGGTATGGCCACAAAGGAATCTTTGGTCCAAAAACTTTATCCACACTTGGTTTAATTTCCTCCCAGTAATGAGACAATTTAGTACAGCTCCAAAAAACATGGTAATGACCTGCGTTTTTCATCCCACATAACCTCCAACATGATGAATCTGCATTTGAGCCTTTCTGTGCCGGTGTTTTCATGAAACACACAAGTCTTCCAGAATAATCATTTTTGGAGGCAGTATTTATCGTGGGTACTTTTTTTACACTAGTGACACAACCCCAACCAAAAAGTTACACAATGCACCTTTAAATATTGTTCTGACGCTTTGCCCAATCAGTTTCATATATTTGTCTTGACGTTCCAGTAGTTTCCGAATCTCTAGCTTTCCCTGATGGCACCTTACTGATGTGGAGCACTCATTCAGGCAGTAGAAATCTTGCATTAGCCAGGTTAGGTGAGATCCTAATTAATCCAGTTAATCCTAATTATAAACACTTGTGAATGTGTGGAGGCTCTGAACATCATTTCTCCTGTTCTCCAGTGAGCAGCTCTGCTGAATAACAAAGATGAATGAGAGTTTGAATCTGGGCACTTAATTAGTCCATAACCAATAAACCATTTGTTCTTCTTGGTAAAACAACCCCCAACAACACTTATTTAGCTCAATCAGGGCTGCTAATCAGGAACAAGAAGGATAACACTGGTGTTATTTTAGTTTAGACCCAAGTTACTTTACAGTGATCTAAAAGGATGTCATGAATTATGTTTAAATTGGAAACTGGACATTCAAAAGCCCATTATGATGGGTATTCAATCGAGGTCAGTTACGTCGCCCGGATCGGCGTCACCGGGGCCCCACCCTGGAGCCAGGCCTGGGGTGGGAGCTCGCAAACGAGCGCCTGGTGGCCGGGCCTTTCCCCATGGAGCCCGGCCGGGCTCAGCCCGAAGGAGCGACGTGGGGCCGTCCTCCCGTGGACCCACCACCCGCAGGAGGATCCATAAGGGCCGGGTGCAGAGAGATCTGGGCGGCAGCCGAAGGCAGGGGCCTCAGCGACCAGATCTCCGGACATGGAGACTAGCTCTGGGGACATGGAATGTCACCTCGCTGGGGGGGAAGGAGCCTGAGCTCGTGCGGGAGGTTGAGCGCTATCGACTAGATATAGTCGGCCTCACCTCCACGCACAGCCTGGGCTCTGGAACCCAACTCCTTGAAGGGGGCTGGACTCTCCATTTCTCTGGCGTTGCCCGCGGGGAACGGCGGCGGGCCGGTGTGGGCCTACTCATTGCCCCACGGCTCAGCCGCTGTGTGTTGGAGTTCACCCCGGTGAACGAGAGGGTCGCGTCCCTGCGCCTTCGGGTCAGGGACAGGTCTCTCACTGTTGTGTCGGCCTACGGGCCGAACAGCAGTGCAGAGTACCCAGCCTTCTTGGAGTGCCTGGGAGGGGTACTGGACAGTGCACCGACCGGGGACTCCGTTGTTCTCCTGGGGGACTTCAACGCCCACGTGGGCAACGACAGTGACACCTGGAGAGGGGTGATTGGGAGGAACGGCCTCCCTGATCTGAACCCGAGTGGTGTTCTGTTATTGGACTTCTGTGCTAGCCACAGTTTGTCCATAACGAACACCATGTTCGAGCACAAGGGTGTCCATCAGTGCACGTGGCACCAGGACACCCTAGGACGGAGGTCGATGATCGACTTTGTTGTCGTGTCATCTGACCTCCGGCCGCGTGTCTTGGACACTTGGGTGAAGAGAGGGGCAGAGCTGTCAACCGATCACCACCTGGTGGTGAGTTGGGTCCGCTGGCGGGGGAGGAAGCCGGAAAGACCTGGCAGGCCCAAGCGCGTAGTGAAGGTCTGTTGGGAACGTCTGGCACAGCCCTCTGTCAGGGGCACCTTCAACTCACACCTCCGGGAGAGCTTCTCCCAGATTCCGGGGGAGGCTGGGGACATAGAGTCCAAATGGGCTCTGTTCTCGGCCTCTATTGTCGATGCGGCCGCCCGTAGCTGTGGTCGTAAGGCCTGTGGTGCCTGTCGCGGCGGCAATCCCCGAACCCGGTGGTGGACACCGGAAGTAAGGGATGCCGTCAGGCTGAAGAAGGAGTCCTATCGGGCCTTGTTGGCTCGTGGGACTCCGGAGGCAGCCGACGGGTACCGGCGGGCTAAGCGTGCTGCAGCCCGGGGGGTGGCAGAGGCAAAAACTCGGAGATGGGAGGAGTTCGGAGAGGCCATGGAGGAGGACTATCGGACGGCCTCAAAGAAATTCTGGCAAACCGTCCGGCGCCTCAGGAGGGGGAAGCAGTGCTTCACAAACACTGTTTACAGTGGGGGTGGGGAGCTGTTGACCTCGACTGGGGATGTTGTCGGGCGGTGGAAAGAATACTTTGAGGATCTCCTCAATCCCGCCGTCATGTCTTCCGAGGAGGAAGCAGAGGCTGGGGACTCGGGGTCGGACTCACTCATCACCCTGGCTGAAGTCACTGAGGTGGTTGGAAAGCTCCTCGGTGGCAAGGCCCCGGGGGTGGATGAGATCCGTCCTGAGTATCTCAAGTCGCTGGATGTTGTAGGGCTGTCTTGGCTGACACGTCTCTGCAACATCGCGTGGCGGTCGGGGACAGTACCTCTGGACTGGCAGACCGGGGTGGTGGTCCCTCTGTTTAAGAAGGGGGACCGGAGGGTGTGTTCCAACTATCGAGGAATCACACTCCTCAGCCTTCCCGGTAAGGTCTATTCCAGGGTGCTGGAGAGGAGAATTCGACCGATAGTCGAACCTCGGATTCAGGAGGAGCAGTGTGGTTTTCGTCCCGGCCGGGGAACACTGGACCAGCTCTATACTCTCCATCGGGTGCTCGAGGGTGCATGGGAGTTTGCCCAACCAGTCCACATGTGCTTTGTGGATCTGGAGAAGGCATTCGACCGTGTCCCTCGTGGGGTCCTGTGGAGGGTGCTCTGGGAGTACGGGGTTCGGGGCCCTTTGCTAAGGGCTGTTCGATCCCTGTATGACCGGAGCAGGAGCTGTGTTCGCATTGCCGGTAGTAAGTCGGACCTGTTTCCGGTGCATGTTGGACTCCGCCAGGGCTGCCCTTTGTCACCGGTTCTGTTCATTATATTTATGGACAGAATTTCTAGGCGCAGTCAGGGGCCGGAGGGGATCCGGTTTGGGAACCACAGGATCTCATCTCTGCTGTTTGCGGATGATGTTGTCCTGATGGCTTCATCAAACCGGGACCTCCAATGTGCACTGGGGCGATTCGCAGCCGAGTGTGAAGCGGCTGGGATGAAAATCAGCTCCTCCAAATCCGAGGCCATGGTTCTCGACCGGAAAAAGGTGGTTTGCCCTCTCCGGGTGGGTGGAGAGTCCTTGCCTCAAGTGGAGGAGTTCAAGTATCTCGGGGTCTTGTTCACGAGTGAGGGGAGGATGGAGCGTGAGATTGACAGGCGGATCGGTGCAGCGTCGGCAGTGATGCAGTCGTTGTACCGGACCGTTGTGGTGAAGAGGGAGCTGAGCCAAAAGGCGAAGCTCTCAATTTACCGGTCAATCTACGTTCCTACCCTCACCTATGGCCATGAGCTTTGGGTAATGACCGAAAGGACGAGATCGCGGATACAAGCGGCCGAAATGAGTTTTCTCCGCAGAGTGGCTGGGCGCACCCTTAGAGATAGGGTGAGGAGCTTGGTCACACGGGAGGAGCTCGGAGTAGAGCCGCTGCTTCTCCACGTGGAGAGGAGCCAGCTGAGGTGGCTCGGGCATCTGTTCCGGATGCCTCCTGGACGCCTCCCTCGGGAGGTGTTCCGGGCATGTCCCACCGGGAGGAGGCCCCGGGGAAGACCCAGGACCCGCTGGAGGGACTATGTCTCCCGGCTGGCCTGGGAACGCCTTGGGGTCCCCCCGGAGGAGCTGGAGGAAGTGTCCGGGGTGAAGGAAGTCTGGAGGTCCCTGCTTAGACTGTTGCCCCCGCGACCCGGCCCCGGATAAGCGGAAGAAAATGGATGGATGGATGGATGGAAACTGGACAAACTGCTCGTCATCATGGACACTCCCACACTGCACCAGACCATAGAGGAGATAATACTCCCTAAACTGTACAACAACTCACCCTTATAGATAACATTGTGCCATGTCAATCATCATCATCATATCATCTTTGCACACTTTCTCCTTACAATCTCTTATATAGCTGAGAGATTTTTTTTAAATACTACTATATTTTATTTTCACTTTATTCTATTTATTGCCATTTATATTTTTGGTCTTTGTTATTATAATTACAATACATTGTTCTGTGAGTTTCCCTTGTGGATCAATATTTTTTTAGTTTGTGTAAATCCAAGTCTATCAACACAATTCCTGTATTCAAATTAAATCACATTATGTTCCACTTTACTTTAGCACAGTTGTTTCCATTTCCATATGTTCACAAACTTTCCCTTGCAACTGATATTGTCAAAGTTCCCTGGGGGTTGAAGCTAATTAGAGGCACTGGTCCGTCTGAAGCTCTGTTACTCAGGTTAAGATGTTAATTTGAGCTTTGTTTGACCACAATCTGACCATTGAACTGTAGTCGCTCTCATCTTTTTTTTGAAAAATCACACATCAAAACAGGATCATAAACGCTCTTATTGATCACAGGATCCTGTTCCATTTTGTATTTTTTCTTGATTTAAAAGTTTGCTTATGTGTGCATTGTGTCACCATGGTAACTGCTGAATATTCCTCCTTTATAAACATACATGCAGAAGCCTACATGTTACAGCAAAGAATGAATATGATGCAGACTGGTGCAATTGCTTTGAATTCCTATGGCCTAAACTAAGGTTACAATGCTAAAGAGACACTCAGAAAACAATGATATTCTATTATGGAATTAATTGAACCCTATTATCATCGTGTCTCTAATTCATTTGTTCTGCTCCAAGTCACAGATTCAGTCAAAAGAACATCTTTGTCCCTAGTTTCCTGAATTCAAGAAGCGCAGTTAGCTCGGAGAAACGGAGTGAGGAAGGAAACGAAAATATCCACAAGACTCGATCCGCCAAACCGCCCACACGACACGACAGACCAGAGAAAAGCAAAGAGAGAAGAGAGCAAAGAGAGGCCTGTACCCTCCCATCCAGGGCACTTTTGAACCTCTGAATCATGTTCACCACCTACGTCCATCCTCTCTGCGTCAGCGCCACAATAACAGAATAAAAAGAATAATATGAGTTAAAGTTAACACAGAAGAGAAGTTAAAGCTGTATTTTACTTCTATGGATTATTAACTACTAACATAGAAATTTAGATCACTATGTTACCTTTTTTTTTTTTTTTTTTTAAATCCCATGTTCACCAAAAACAACTTATTAACATGTTTTAGTCTCCCCTGCCTTTGCTCTCTGCGCCACGTCACCCCCCCTTCAGAGCGTGCATCCCGCTAATGAAACTACTGCACATCACGTCTGGTTTGTCAAGTTGCCATGCTTTTACCCCCTCTTTAAAATCGAACTAAACACAAATCCAACTTGTTTTTGCTACTATGCTGTATATGTGGTGATTTAATAGCATTGTCCATAGTGTGTTCTGGCACCAGCAGCCATTGCAATTTCAGGTAGTTGGTGACATCACTAAAGACTGCCCTGACTACAGATTTTCTGTAATCACAAACACCCGGCTGCAAGGGCGGAGTTTTGAAATGTGAATACCTGTTCGACCAATCACACTGTTGCTTTTAGCTCCAGACCCGGCCCCCTCCCCCTCTAAATAGCCGTTTCCCAATTCAGTGAGTGCACGGTTCGGAGCGTGCTTGGAGGGGGATGTGCGTCATATCCGGCGCGACAACTGCTGTTCCATTTCGTTTTTGTCCCATGCACAGTTAAGACGCGGTCCGAACAGCGCAGTCGTTTCCACTGAAATCGGGGAGTGGACCAAGCGTGCAAATATGCACACTTCACACACTTAAAGATCCCATGACATGGTACTTCTTGATGCTTTTATATGGCTCCTTAATGGTTCCCTAATACTGTAAATGAATCCTTCTTCAAAATCAACACTCACTGCATGAGAAACAGAGATAAGATGATAAAGAGTCATAAATGTCACTCTGAAACACTCCATTATGGGCGTTGTTGCTTGAATGCAAATGAGGAGGACAGAGATGGCCTATAGTAGGGGGTGGGGGCGTGGCCAAGCTCTCCGCTCCGCTCTGTGACCCACTTCTGTGTTTTTGCACGTGGGGAGAGATTTGAAGCGTTCCATTGAAAAATAAACACATTTCCACATAAAATAAAATTAAACCACTGCTGTTCAAAGGTCCAGAGGCTCAAATAAAGGACTTCCGAGCCTAGAAACACTCGGACGTGCCTCCAGGCAAATTAAAAAACATATTTCGCATTGCCTAGCGCATTCGCAGTCCAAACTCTCTGGGCGTGATTTACAGAGACGCTGAGTACAGACAGACAGGGGTGGAACTGCATTTGCATTTCTTTTTTCGATCTGACGTCAATAAGTTTCCTTGTTCAAACTCGCCCGTTTGAGCTCTGATTTTTTCTAATGCAGAAAAGGATCGCAAATGCTCAGTTTAGACATTTCGCAACTTTTAACCATGGGGGGGGGGGCCTAAACAGGGTAGGGGAGCTCACATTAACGTTCAAAAACCTCAGAAAGTGAAAATTTCATGCCATGGGACCTTTAAAAGCCCCAGCATGCACAGCGCGGCAGGATATATGACTACAAAGATGGACTTGCCAGCAACATCGCCATGTGACAGTTGCGACGTCACTATAAAATGTGTGTACTGGTTCACCTCACTTACAACCATGCTACATGAAACTCTTCATAAACTACGCTAAACATGTGTGACGGTAGCCGTAACGGCATAGTTCACGGCACCTGTATTACCGTTCACATGCTTTTCCCCTTACACTTCTATATTTCCTTTGCTGTTGTAATGCTGGATATTCTACAGTGTCGCCATGTCCCAATTTGAAGTATTACTAGTCGCAATAGAATAATATTTTTGGTTTTTAGGGAACAAGGAGCAGACCACCCGGCTCATCGAGCTGAGGCGTGACCTGTTCCATTTCGCAGACGGCCTTGCGGTCCACAGACTGCACTCAGGGCTGAGCGAGTATGCACCGCCTCGACTGCAGACTGAGACCACACTCCGAACCGTGCACTCGCTGGATTGGGAAACGGTCAAAGTCTCTAAATGTGATCGTGGGCGGAGTTTAGGTTTAAAAGATGCAGTTGGGATGGACTTGATTATCAAAACTATTTTTAATTCAAATATTGCTAGAGTAAATCACTTGCCTATTAAAGTGCAAATTTGTACATATTTGCTTTAATTGTTCCCATTTACACAAGCTTAGACCAACACAATATAGACTTATAATCATTCTTAGAAGCTGGATTTGAAAAGAGGGAAACCGTTTTTATAGTTTATACTCAAGGTAAGATGTTGTGATGTTTGGTCATTATTGCACAAGTTGTGGCACAGAAATCTATTATTGAAATTACAGAGAAGCATTTTTAGCAATGAATACACCTCACATTTTATAAATAAGAAGTAAATGCATTTAATGTTGTACTGTGCAACATTGTAGATGGGCACGTAGCTTGACTCTCGACCAAAAAGTTACAGACTCAGTGAAAAAGTAGTGATTCATTATATTTGCTTTGAAAGAACAAACAGTAAAAGAGGAGAAGCAGACAGAAGTCAAACACAGGGCAGAGGCAGGTCTGTGTTAAACATGAGGATGACTGAGTGGCCTGACGTTACTGATTAATGAAGCAGGAAGTGAAACCGCTACAAACCATACCTCCACATGTAAACACACAGCTGGGTTACACAACTAGTATGGTTGTAAATACACAGGTGTAAAATGGCATATTAACATATATTATAGAAGAGTAGATTTGCAAGTTGTTTGGCTGTGGTTACAATGGTACACAACATGCAAATATGAGAACATCTGGTATTTTTTGTGTCTAGTCCTTGGGGGGAAAATACTATAGAGTTGTGTAATATTTTGTTACCTCAAAAATATGTAGTTATGGTGTTCATTTATTTTATTTTATATTTTATTTTGTGAAACTGTACATACTTAAAGGGACAGTGTGTAAGATTTTTACCCGTTAATTACTGAAATTGAAGATACTCATTCAAAAATACATTGTTTTCCAAGCCTTTTCACTTCCATCATGAAATCAAAGTATTCTTTTGGACTTAGATATAGTCACATAAAAGGGGGATCTTCCCCATGCAGAGGCAGCCATTTTGAATACGAGAGCCGCAGAAGGACATTTGGGCTCCGCCTTCGCCTTCAGCAAGGCTCGTGGTTTTGGGTAAACAACACAATCATGCTGCCGGATCAGACGTCGTAATGGATCTAACACGTGTTTTGGACTAAATTGTTTTACTGGATTTTATTCGCTGGATCCTTACGGACAAATTGAGAGCAAGTTTATGGTGAAATACAGAGTTTGACCTGTGCAAAGCATTCTAAGGTAAGCTAACCTTGTTTTCCTCGTTTTCCGTATAAAAGCCCCATGTGCTCGGGGAGTGATTGTTTTGCAGGGAAATGAATTGCATAGTCAAAAAGAGGAGACTGTAAGGTTTCATTTGATGTGTAGAGTGTCATGGTACATGATCGGGAATGTGTGTTTTCATGAGAAAAAATAAAATAAAATAACCGGGACCGCGTTTTATTTATACAGTAGCAGCGCGCGGCTCGTGCGCGGGTACGAGAGCTGTCCGCGTTACGGCGCGCCCGGGTGACCCTCGAGGTCTGCCGTAGCTAAAACAGAAAGTGCAATAGCACCATCCACCTATGCCCCATGAATCCTACACACTGGGGCTTTAAGTCATCTAAATGAAAAGCTAGGTAGCAGGCTGTGGGATCCAATGTGCAAAAGGAGAAGAAATAATGTAGATAATGCTACTTTTCAGTCAAAATGCGAATATATCTGTTAACTAATCACTAAGGCCTGGTCTAATGTATAAAATATTAGCAATAGAAAAATGAGTTGATTCACTTGACCATAAAGTATACCTTAACTTAACCTAGGTCTTAATCTTAATAAATGTGGCAATGTAGTATGACTTAAAACAGTCAATGTGCCTTAGTCAATAGTTGAGCATATACGTCGTCATAGTAGTAAATGCAGTTGTTGTTTAAAGTGCATACCATAATGCATACCATAATATTAAATCAAATCTTGTCCAAAATGTACAATACCTTTGATTAGACTAATACAAATAAATGACTTTTATTTTCTTAAATGAAGGTTTAAACTGCCAGAAAACATGTCTTCCGTGTGTGCAAACTGTACCTGCAATTTTTATAGATTTTTCTATGTTAATGACATAGGTACAAGTCACATCTACTTCCTGTATTTCTGTACTTTTCTTTCTTTTTTCCACAAACTACTACTACTACTTGACTGATATGAAACTATGAGAAGTGATACTTACAAAAAAAACGTGGAAATGTGGTCATATGCACTTTAAAGTTCACAATAATAAAGAGAAGACCTTTATTAAATCCTAGCCCAACACTCTCCACACTGCTCCCTTCAGATAAAGTAGGTAAATAGAGCGGAGCCATAGAGGCAGTGGTCTGTAAACTGTGAGAGAGGAAGGAATGTCTGGGGCAGTTTTGGCTGAGGGGGTCTGAGGGTCTGATGGGACACTGGGGAGGGGGGGCACCATTCATTAATCTGCCCTTCCCACCCCCTCCCACCCCCCACGCTCTGATGAATGAGAGCTGAGAGAGGGGGGGTAGACAGACAGCAGTGCGGGTGGTCACATCAAGCGTTAAAATTTGGTTAAAGGTGCATTGTGCAACTTTTCTGGCAGAGGGTGATGTTATTGCTTTGTCTGGATTGTTTCACAGTATGGTATTAAACCTTTCTATCGTTGATCGTTGAAGTTACACGTCAGATCTGTGGAGAGGCGACCCCGCTCACAGTCAGAATGGCTGTTTTTCTAGGTATTTTTGAGCTATAAAACCACCTGTAACTGAATAAATGTAAGGTAGAGCTGTTTAAAGGGACAGTGTGTAAGATTTTTACCTGTTAATTACATAAATTGAAGATACCCATTCAAAAATACATTGTTTTCCAAGCCTTTTCACTTCCATCATGAAATCAAAGTATTCTTTTGGACTTAGATATAGTCACATAAAAGGGGGATCTTCCCCATATAGAGGCAGCCATTTTGAATACGAGAGCCGCAGAAGGACATTTGGGCTCATCCTTCGCCTCGGCTCCTGCTAACAGCTGCTTAGCCGCGCTGCATTTGGGAGCGGAGGAGCGAAGGAGAGAAGGGGAAGGGGAGGGGGGAAGGGGGGAGCCTCGTGTAAAGAAGCATGCTGCTGTATCACACTCGTAATGGATCTAAGACGTATTTTGGACTAAATTGTTTTACTGGATTTTATTCGCTGGATCCTTATGGACAGATTGAGGCCAAGTTTATGGTGAAATACAGAGTTTGACCTGTGCAGAGCCTTCAAAGGTAAGCTAACCTCGTTTTGTGCTTTTCTGTATAAAAGCCCAATGTGCTCGGGGAGTGATTGTTTTGCAGGGAAATGAATTGCATAGTCAAAAAGAGGAGACTGTAAGGTTTCATTTGATGTGTAGATTGTCATGAATCATGATCGGGATTGTGTGTTTTCATGCGAAAAGAAAAAAAAAAAAGTGAACGGGGAACCGTATATACGTGTATACAGCGGCGCGCGATTCGTGCGCGGGCACGCAAGCTTTCGGCGCTACAACGCGCCCGGGTGACCCTCGAGGTCTGCCGTAGCCAAAAGAGGAAGTGTATGGTACCTACACCACCTATGCGCCACGAATCCTACACACTGTCCCTTTAATGTCATAGTGTAGAACTTTCCAGGCAGAGCAACAACAAATCCATAGAAAAAACAAGCACCTTGGTCCTGGTCTAGTACAGGTTTAGTTTTGGGTTTAGTTTCACTTTGATCCTGTTTTTGACATGAAGTGTGTACAAGTATTAATGTAGCTTTAATGTATTATACTATTATATACAGTGGTACCTCACCTTACGAAATTAATTCGTTCCAGAAGTGGTTTCGTAACGTGAAAAATTTGTAAGTTGAGTAGCTATTTCAATGGAAAAGGCCTGATTCGTTCCAAGGCCCCGATCCAAGTTTTTTTTTTATAGTGTAACTTTTTTTTATAGTGTAACAATGTGTTCTGTCCTGATTGGTTTCTCAGACTGGATTTAAACTTTTCTCACGTTTGTCTCTCGTTTAAACACTCAAACTTTCATAGATTTTCAACAAAACGTATCAATATTGAAGTGTGGGGGGAAGCGGGAGGGGGGAGAAGACTGCGAGGACACGTGTGCGCAGCATGACCCGGCGTGGGGCTGACAGCAGGTCTAGACCAAGGTCTAAACCTGGACTGGACCAGGACTAAACCAGGACTAAACCAGGACTAAACCTGGACTAAACCAGGTGGATTAAAGCGTCGCGTGCGGGTCTATTTCCTGGTTTCTCACGAGTCACAGCTGAGGCCAGCAGCGAGGAGGAGACCGCAGGGAGGAGGGGACCGCACGCAGTCTGAGCGCATGTGAGCGCGGCTCCTCCTGGTTTAGTCCAGGTTTAGTCCTGGTTTAGTCCAGACCACCGCGGCTCCTCTAGACCTCCTCTAGACCTGACCAGGTCTAGAGAAGGACCTGGTCAGGTCTAGAGGAGGTCTAGACCACTGCGGCTCTTGCATGGCTCTCGCTCACATGCGCTCAGACTGCGTGCGGTCCCCTCCTCCCTGCTCGCCTCAGCTGTGACTCGTGAGAAACCAGGAAATAGACCCGCACGCGGCGCTTTAATCCACCTGCTCTAGTCCTGGTTTAGTCCTGGTTTAGTCCTGGTTTAGTCCTGGTTTAGTCCAGGTTTAGTCCAGGTTTAGTCCAGGTTTAGTCCTGGTCCAGTCCAGGTTTAGTCCTGGTCCAGTCCAGGTTTAGACCTTGGTCTAGTCCTGCTGTCAGCTCTGCGCGGGGTCATGCTGCGCACACGTGTCCGCGCAGTCTTCTCCCCCCTCCCGCTTCCCCCCACACTTCAATATCGATACGTTTTGTTGAAAATCTATTAAAGTTTGAGTGTTTAAACGAGAGACAAACGTGAGAAAAGTTTAAATCCAGTCTGAGAAAAGCGTATAATGTGTGTGGCTGAGCGCGCATTATTTGAATTTTTGAGATTTCGCGTTTTGTAACTTGAATTTTCTTTCGTTTCTAGAGACAAAAATTTACCGTGAAGGCGTTTCGTAACTTGAAATTTTCGTTTGTTGGGTCATTCGTAAGGTGAGGTACCACTGTATTAGTCAACCATTTTCTTCCGCTTATCCAGGGCCGGGTCACGGGGGCAACAGTCTAAGCAGGGACTCCCAGACTTCCTTACCCCTGACACTTCCTCCAGCTCCTCCAGGGGGACCCCAAGGAGTTCCCAGGCCAGCCGAGAGACATAGACCCTCCAGCATGTCCTGGGTCTTCCCTGGGGCCTCCTCCCGGTGGGACATGCCCAGGACACCACCCGAGGCGTTCAGGAGGCGTCCGGAACAGATGCTTGTACTTATTAGTTATTCAGTTCAATTTATTTCTACTACTGTGGAAAATGAAATAAAAATCAGATCATCTACTACTACTTTTAAAGTAGTAAGTAATAAAACATATTATAGTTGTTTCCTGTTCTCATTTCCCTCTCAAAGTTGTATTTGGAGTGATTTGAGCAGTCTTTAATCGCTTATTTTCAAGACGTCATATTGCCAGTCAACTCCAGTTTTCATCGCAACCAGCATACACCCACTTCTTTGTACTTACTTCGTTCTCCAGTTTTATTTTCTTAAGTGGTGATACATAAAGGACTTGGCAGAGTTGTGTAGTCATTTTGGTACAAATGAAAAGAAAAAACAAGCAAACTGCTCCCTAGCGTGATCTGCAGCCATCTATAAAATGTGCAAATTATAATGACATATGATCCATGGCTGTCCTGAATTATAACTATATAACAGACACACTGTGTCTTCTTTAACACTGAATTATTTGTCAAGATACATTTTTTTCCATTTTAAGTCCACTCCACATAGCATAATATATGACATTAAATACTGTATTAAATCCTGTTTTCTAAGCGCATACATTTTTAAAAAGGTGAAGTTACTGACCTTTTGAGGCTTGGAACGAGGCTGTGTCTTGGACATCTGCAAAAAAACAAAATCAAATGAAATATGGGTAACTTCAGTATATTATCAGCATTATTTTCTTCGGAGGCCATATGCATAAACAAGGTATGGCAGTCCCAAGTTTGTCCTATGGCAGGGAGCTACCGTTACAAAAAGAAAATGCCAAAGAGCTACTAATTTTAGCAATCACAAGAAATTGAGCATAGGAAAGCCTTAGATGGAGAACCTATAAAACATATTTATTTATTTATGCACAGAGTTAGACATCAAAACGATATATTAACAATGGTAGTTCTTCAAATGAAGTCATTCAGCACAATATGTATAATCCAGAAGTCCTTTGGTGAGCTGCTTGGAAGGGGCTGAGAGCTACAGGGAGCTCTTTGAACCACAGGCTGGAGACCCTTGTCCTATGGCGTTATACTGCCATCTAGTGGTGAAATTGAAATAGTATTTCTTTATCAATAAAAGGGACTAATGTATGACTAATGCAAATGCAGATTTATCGACAAAAACATCTTAAAGGTGCATTTTGTAACTTTTCTGGTGGAGGGTCCGTCAAATGCTTTTCTCCATGGAGATGTTATTGCTTTGTCTGGAATGTGACCAACCCAGACCAAGTTACAAGTCAGATCTGTGGAGAGGTGACCCCCCTCAGAATGCCTGTTTTTCTAGTTATTTTTGAGCTATAAAACCACATGTAACTGAATAAACGTAAGGTAGAGCTGTTTAATGTCATGACATATCCACAGAGACAAACAGGCGACAGACCTCCAACCTAAAAGTAAAATGCACCTTTAAATATCAGAATTTGGCTCATAAGAAATCATAATATTTTGAAACTGTTTATATACACTGATGGAAAGAATATTTTTAAAATGTGTTTAGTTACAGAATACTGAATACCTGTATTAAAACTGTATTTTGTAACATACATGATCCAATCAGAGTACTGTATTCTGAATATTTTTACGTCAAATTGCATCATTTTATAGTGTAAAAAACATGACATATCATTTTATATCACTTTATTTTTGTTGTTATTCCTTAATTTATGTCTAAATACAGATGGGAAATCACATATACATGCATCTACCACCATGTATTTTTTAATTTAGAAAAGTAAATGTATTCTGAATACCTCCAAATGAAAGAGTACTCATAATTGGTATTCAGAATGTATTTATATGTATTTGACGTACATCTATGCAGTTACTTCCAAACATTGTTTATATATTGTCAAAGATTTACCTGTAGTGGAGGAATACACCTATTATAACGTATTAGGTTTGTTCTATGATCCATCTTTTTAAATTAAAGCCGCTGTTATAAATTTGAGTAATAATTGTAATCATGATTTTAAAAAAATAATAATTAAAAATCAACACATTTTACAGCCTTATTTTAAAGGTGCATTGCACAACTTTTCTGGTGGAGGGACCGTCACCTGCTTGTCTCCACGAAAATAGTATTGCTTTGTCTAGAATGTTCCAGCAGAAAAGTTACACAATGCAAGTTTAAAGTATGTAAAATAAATGTTATAAGCATTTCAGCTTTTCCTTTTCCACTCACCGCACCAGTTGCTTTGACTGAATCTATGTCCTTTAGCTTGGACTTGTACAGGATCCATCTGTAGCGCAACTCCTCCATCTCCGGGTCGTCCTCTTCCTCAAAAGAGACACGGAGCAGCTGGAACAGTTCCTGACCGTGGGGTACATTCTTTCTCAAGGTCTAGAGGGGTAAAACAAATTATATATATATATATATATATATATATATATATATTTTTTTTTTACTTATTCATAACTAGGTGTGGGTATTGGCAAAGAAGTCACGATTCAATTCGAATCACGATTCATATGCCACGATGCGATACTATCACGATGCATCACGATACTTGAATTATTGCGATGCATTGCAATATATTCAACATACTTCAGTGAAAATGTACCAAAAAAAAAGAGGATAACTTAAATATCAGTGTTTGTGTATCTGGGTAGTGTCTTCAATTGATACAGAACTCTGAGCAACTTAATTCATAACTGAATTTATTGAATAACAAAAACAAATAAACCAAACCAATAACAAAAAAGTGCATAGGATTTTTTCTAAAACAAAAAATTTTCAAACATTTGCCATTTTGGAGGTAGCGACCATCATAACAAACAATACCCTTTCACAAAGAAAAAAGTGCATAGGATTTATAAAAAAACAAAAACAAATAATTAATTAATGTATGTATTTATATTAAATATTAAATTATTAATTAATAATAATCGATTTTTGGCATCAAGAATCAATGCAGTATATTGTGAAAGTTAGTATCGCCATGCATTGTCATGACGATTATTTTGCACACCCCTATTCATAACTAAAAACAATATACATGAACTTGAATATGTTTTAAAGAAAATATTTGAACACTTTGTTTGTATATTGTTCAACCACAAGAGGTCAGTGTAACATTATTCTTCTGAAACCTGTAACTTGTCATTTCCATCTTTACTATAACCCATATTACCAGTTTATCACAGCTTTATTTCGAGGTTTTAAGTTTACATTACATATATTGGCCTGTGTTGAACTGAGATGAGGCAAGTAAAAAGAACACTGTTAATTTTTTTTTACTCCATAATGTTAATCAGATTCAACATTTGTAGATTTTCCTTTGGGATATTATTTTAATATCCCTTTTCTGGTGGAGATGTTAATGCTTTGTCTGGAATGTTTCACAGTATGGCATTAAACCTTTGTATCTTCATGGAGACCAGTTACAGTTTAGATCTGTGGAGAAGCAACCCCCACTCACAGTCAGAATGACTATTTTTGTAGGTATATTTGAAGTACATTGCCTTGTCTAGAAATGTTCTGTGTTACATGATGGTCCATTAAAAACGAAAAAGAAAAAAATATATAATTAAAATTCAACAGTTAGATCAGTGTTTCTCAAACTGTGGTACATGTGCTGGTGATAAATGGACTGCATCTGGTGGGACACAGGGCCCTCTGTAGTTTCAATATTTGTTTATTTTGGAGACAGATCTATTGATATTTTTGTCCTCCTTTGGGTTAATTAGTTAATAGAACTGTATACATGGCTTTAGGGGCTGTTTAGACGAGGACGATTGCGACTGAAAAGGACAAAATATTCTATCAGAAGTGTCTTCCGTTTACACGGCGTCGGCGCCGTCGGGCTCTGAAACCGCAAAAATCTGAAGACTCCTTCCAGAGTGTGGAGTTCTGAAGACGGCCCGGGTCGTGTCTCCGTCTAAACGGCAAGAAGCGCAAAACACGCCGCATACACCTGACTGGATGCGCCAAGCCGGTAAAAACAATAAGAATACGTCGCAGGTGACAGAGGCGAGTTTGGACAAGACCGGGCAGAACCAGTCAGTGGTGGGACAATTTTGAGAATGGATTAGTTGATGACAGTGCTTGGGTGGAAAACTTCAGAATGACTAAACAAGCTCTTGTTGCATTAAGCGAAGAGCTCCGACCCGACATCGAGGGCGAAACAACCGTGATGAGAGCCCCTGTCGGTGTCCTGAAAAAGGTAGGTGTTTTTATTAGTGGCCTGGCATGCATATTCAATCGAATTCGCCCACTTTTGCGTCTTCGTATAAACAAACATTTCCTGTTGAGAATGCTCGTCTAAACGGGGATACAAAATTGAAGACGAGACGCCACTTTTGCGTCTTCTGTTTTTATCGTCGCCGTATAAACGTAGCCATAGTCTCATTTTAGACTACTGCACTACTTGGCCAAAATTTAAGATATAAACACTTAAATCTATCAGAAAATTACTTAAAAGTAGTGAAATGATCTGTCCATGCAGCAAGTTAATTTTATTTGACAAGTTGTCTTAAAATAAACTACCTCTAGACTAGAATTAATTCAATTCAGTAAGTAGATAATAAATCTGAAAACAAGATGAAAAACCTGATATAAGTTTTAAAATCTTGCCCAGATCAGAGAAATTTGCAGTGTAGCCCAGGATTTGACTTGATATAACCCAGTTTTAGACCTGGTGGTATACAAAAAGCCAAATATTATTACTTATACTTTATACTTGGTGTGAAAATTTGAGAACCACTGCGATAAAACAATACTGTCTAATAAATTTCTACTCTATTAAAAAGTACCATTGAAAACATTGCTAAAATGGATTCTACCAGCACAACAGGCCACAAAGAAGAAGGAAAAAACCTCTTACCTGGATCTTGGCCTGGTTGACCTGAAGCTCCTGAGAGCTCATTGGACCAGAATATGATGCGAGAACCTCTGAGAGAACAGCATTTTCTTTTCGAAGCCACTTTTCAAACTCCCTCCACCTGAGTCTGTACCTCTCCCGCCCACCTCTTCTCTCCTGAAAAACAACACACAGAATTATCTGTCATTATCACAAATACTGAAGTGCTAAATATCGCAGAAGAAACGATAATACTGAAACCAAACCATAAAGCTGTATTCTAATTACAAATACAATATGGTGAAAACACAAACTGCATAAACAAATAGCAGAATGAAATATCAATGTTTATAATGAGTTAGAAGTTCATAATGCAAAACTCTACAGCTCAAATCACACCATAGTACAGGAAAATAATCAAAATTTCCCCACTAGTACAAAGAAATTGTAGAAATATTGACCCCCAAAAAGTATTGTTCCATCTGTCATATATTGAATGATAAATGGATATAGTATTTATAGTAACAGGCCTAATTAGCAGCAGACAATAAAAGGAGTCCACTGTAAGGTTGTGTAATCAATCAAAATCAATCAAAATCGGAGTCTGAGTTGATGCAATTATGAAATCACAAAAATTAAACATATTTCAGTTTTATATCAAAAGTTTAAGGAAAAGTAACGTTTTTTGACAATCTGAGCCTTCTTTCGGCAATAAAACAAGTAGTTTTACTCACCCATAGCAGTTTGGTGTCATTTTGAGCAGTTTCGTAGACGTTATGTTGTAGTGTATCCGTTAACTTGAGTGCTCGGGGCATTACTTTGCGGTCTCCAAATAACACAAACTTTAGCACTTTTCAAATCATAGAAGCCCGATATCTTAATCTACGATTTCGTGTGGTCAAAAGTGGCCTGTAATCCGAGATTTAGCCATAGTTTCGAGTAGATGAGGAGGCCAGTGCGCATGTGCGGACTGTGCTCTCAGCTCCCGGGACCCAAACATGAAACGCAAAGCTGTAAACTATGGATAAATCTGGGATTACAGGCCACTTTTGCTTCAAACGAAATCGTAGATTAAGACATCGGGCTTCTATGATTTGAAAAGTGCTAAAGTTTGTGTTATTTGGAGCCCGCACGGTAGAGGTAAGATCGGGCCTAAAAAATCCAGCCCGACCCGAACCGGCCCGCGGGTATTAAAGCCCGACCCGGCCCGAACCCGACCAATTAATTTGATTTGCAGGCCCGAGCCCGAAGCAAACCCGAAATTTCATATTTTATTTGTGAGGACTCGGGAGGAGGAGGGGTGATTTATGATAACAAATTAAAGCCTGTCTTTTGTAACGAAATCTAAGTTAAACAAGACTGTATAAACATTTACATCTTTTATATTTGTTTCTGCAGAGGGCACATTAACCGACAATTTTCCATCATTGACGGATTTTTTAAAGAGTTGACGGGAAAAATTTAAGGCCGTCCGTCATTTTGACGGGTTGAAAGTTGGGCCATAAACCACAGCAGCAGTACGTCCTTAAGAATCTAGCGCGGCGCGGCACTAGAGAGAGAAGCAGAGAGAGAGCGGAGCGGAGGGGAAGATTATTAAGAGGGGGGCCGTCACGTGCACAGAGCTCTGGCTCTGCGGCTCCTGTTTAGTAGTTAAATAGCAATTACATTACAGCGCCTTCTCTGTTTTATCCAAATTATTTATTTTAAAACAAGTATTCCTTAGTTTAGTATCCACACATCGTTTTAGTATACATTTTTATAAACAGATATTTATTTTTAAAAAAAGGCAGCGAGAGAGAAGCCCGAGCCCGAACCGACCCGAAGCAATGATTGACATTTTAGGCCCGAGCCCGACCCGAATTTCGGGTCGGGTCGTGTTGGGCTCGGGCTCAGGCTTAAGATCTTACCTCTACCGCACGGGGCATATTACATGCTTGGGGAATATATTATATGCCCCGAGCTATGGCTAGAAGTCGCGCTAGGCTAACCGCAAATCTAAAACATCTCTGGAAGTGCTCCATATGACACCAAAGTGCTATGGGTGAGTAAAACAACTTGTTTTATTACCGAAATAAGGCTCAGATTGTAAAAAAAACGTTACTTTTCCTTTAATGATCCTGTAGTTTTAAAAACATTTCATAAGAGGAAAGCCAATCATGTAGTATGGTATAATGTCATGTACACAATTTACACAATTTTCTATTTACAGTTTCACCAATATCCCTCATTTGAGACAGAGATTGCCAAAAGCTATTCATTGGAAAGGGTCATAGCAGTCCTCACCACAACTTAAACTAGAATAAGAACTTGTGGAGAAAAATGTTGTAATAAAACCTTCCGTGACATTTTTGTTCAATTCTCCTCTGGAAATGACACAGCAAAAGTACTAAAATCACAAAAAAGGTTCATACAATAGACTATTAATTGTATAATCGATCGTTATTAGTTTTAGCAATGGTAAAAATGATGTCCCTCTATTACAGAAAATTAACTCGTGTGAGCTTTAAACCATGTTAAAATGTTGTTACCTCCTCAAAAACATACACAGAGTTGTGTTTTGTTTCATTCAAACATGTTCGAGTACCGGTAACCCTTTATTATTAGTCCGTTTACATCTCAGTTCCACCTTGTGATGTCATGAAGTGGTAGTTTTCAAGTTAACGGCTACATTTTACCTTTAGTTCAGTAGAGTTGGTCAATTCCAGAGCTGAAATGATCAAAATAATAGTGAAGGTGTATGAAGTTTAAAAAGTGTTTTCTTTTTGAGGGAAGAACTCAGCCTAAATATACAGGATTTTTGTGTTAAACATGTGTGAATGAAACAAAACACAACTCCAGGTCTGTTTTTGATGAGAAAATAACATTATAACATACTGTAGATCAGAAAATAGTGTAATATGGGCCCTTAAAAAAGCACCAAAAATATTGTCAGATTTCTTACCTTGTCACTGAGAATTTGAGTCCCGGCCCCATCAGTTTGCTGATTGTCTCTCGTCACTCTCGTCATCTCCACCGTTCCCTGTTGGGCGGTCTTGTCAAATGAAGCCTATGGGGAAAAAATGTGCATATAAGTATAGGTACAGAAGATAAACATTATACATAGCCATGGAGGGAAAACGTAATAAAGATAAAGGATAATGTGATATTGCAAAAAGTTTGACAACAGTTAAAATTTCAGTCACACTTTACGATCGATTTTTGAACACCAACTGACAGAGGATGCAGCTTATTAGACAAGAAACACAGACCCAGGAGTTGGCAATTGTGACAAAAAAAGAAAAAAAGTTATATCCTGAACATTAATAAGAATATACAGTGGTCCCTCGTTTATCGCGGGGGTTAGGTTCCAGAAATAACCCGCAATAAGTGAAATCTGCGAAGTAGGACAACTTTATATTTAACAATTATTATACATGTTTTAAGGCTGTTAACGCCTCACCACACACACATTATACACTTTTCTCAGACTGGTATTAACATTTTCTCACATTTCTCTCTTGTTTAAACACTCAGACTTTCGTAGGTTTTCAACACAATGTATTAATAGTGAAGCGTGGGGGGTGTGCACACGGACACGTACACCCGCTTATCGTGGTCAAATCCGTGATAGAGCAACATGACCGGCGTCCCACCCGGGGCTGCGAGCACAAGACCGAGGCAGTGTCCGGACCGTGTCTCCCCCTCGGGACCGCGTCCAAGGCCAACGCAGTCCGAGCCACGAAGCGAACACACATAAGAGCCGCACGAAACAAGGCAAAGAGCCTCATGCGGTGGTTTAATCCTGGTTTAGACCTGCTCTAGTCCTGGTTTAGTCCAGGTTTAGACCTGGTTTAGACCTGGTTTAGACCTGGTTTAGTCTAGGTTTAGACCTGGTCTAGTCCTGGTTTAGTCCAGGTTTAGACCTGGTTTAAACCTGGTTTAGACCTGGTTTAGACCTGGTTTAGACCTGGTCTAGTCCCGGTCTGGTCCTCATGGGTTAGTCCTGGTCTAATCCCGGTCTGGTCCCGGTCTAGTTTGGGTCTGGTCCCAGTCTGGGCCTCATGTCTTAGTCCCGGTCTACTCCCGGTCTGGTCTTGGTCTAGTTCCAGTCTGGTCCTGTTCTGGTCCTGGTCTGGTCCTTGTCTATTTCCAGTCTGGTTCCGGTCTGGTCCCATTCTGGTCCTCATGTCTTAGTCCCGGTCTGGACTTCCTACGGAAAAAAATACAATTTCATCTATATAAATACAGCAGTGCAAAGACAGACTCATTCACTCACTCGGCTGATTCATTCACTCATTCTAACACTATTTACATATGGGTACAGCTTTGGTTTATCTTGAGCCAAGATTTAAGTTTCAGCTCGCAGATGGACTTAATTTCTGTGGGCAGGGAGTTCCACAGTTTACAGCTCTTATAAGACGTCCTGCACTGGTGGCGTTTACACGTATAGTTTAAGGTGCCTCTTGTTATCCTGCTGCTGTTTGGTCTTTGTATAAATGTACTGAGCGCTTCTACAGCGCTGTACAGGAGACACGGCACGGAAGAGAAGCCAATCAGGACGCAGAACACTATGTTGATACACTATTTAATTTTTTTTTTTTAAAACAGCGAGGCCGCGAAAAGTGAACCGCGATAGAGCGAGGGACCACTGTATTTCGGTAATCAAACAAAAAAATACAAAACAATCCTTTAAATGCATTTATTAAGGTTCACGTATTAGAGAAACTAAAATAGATAAAGGCAAGGTGAGTTTACATGTATAGCACAATTGGTATTTTCACAAGGTAATTCTAAGTGTTTTACAGAATAAGAAAGAAATCACAATACAAACCAATCCATTTTGTAATTAAATTTTTTTAAAGCTTATTTGAAAAGGGGGATTAAAGGAAAAGTAACGTTTTTTTACAATCTGAGGCTTCTTTCGGCAATGGTGTAGCCGTTCTGTTCTACTAATGATCCCGTATCCGTTAGCGTGAGTGCTCGGGGCATTACTTTGCGGTGTCCAAATAACACAAACTTAAGCACTTTTCAAATCACAGAAGATCGCTGTGTCAGGGTAGACTTTTAGTGGATTCCAAAACGGCCTGAAACCCGATATCCAGCTATAGTTTCATTTGATGACGTCATCAGAGAGGACAGTGCGCATGCGTGAACTCAGCTGTTTTGTAAACACCGCTGGTCCGAAAGAAGCTAACACCGCTCTGAACTTTACTTTTCTGTTGCGATATCGGGTTTCAGGCCGTTTTGGAATCTACTAAAAGTCTACCCTGACTAAGGATGCAAATTATCGGTTAATTCATTAACTGATAGTTGATTGACCTTATCGGTCGATTAACGATTAACTGATAAGTGGCGTTTTTCACCTGAATTTGAGTGTTTCAATAGGGTCTTTAAGAATATAAGCTATAGTAACATAACACTGAGTCATAAATATATCATAGTATTATTATATTGTATATTCCTCAATTAATTATTCCTTAGTAAAAAGCAGACAAATGTATTGATGCTGAATAACAAAATACAGTAATCCCTCGCTCTATCCAATTTTTTTTTTTATTGAGTAAAATTTTTTTTATAGAGTAACATTGTGTTCTGTCCTGATTGGCTAAGAGACTAGACCAGGACTGAACGTGGACTGGACCAGGTCTGGACCAGGTCTGGACCAGGTCTGGACCTGGACTGGACCGGGACTGGACCGGGACTCGACCTGGACTAGACCAGGATTAAACCACTGGGGCGCGTGCTGGTTTCGCCGCGCCCCGCGCTCCGAGCCGCAGGCCAGCCGCGCGGGGCACGGGCTGCGGCGAAACCGGCAGCAGCGGCACGCATTCCGGGTTCGATCTCGCCTCGCGCGTACACCCGGGGCTGCTGAGCAGTGCCGTTGGCGCCTGCGGTCGGCTGTGAGTCGATCTTGGCGCAGCGCGGTTGCCTTGTTTCATGACCACGCGGGTGCGCATGTCCGCGTGTCCGCGGTTAGCGGTTAATTACAATTAATGCATTTTGATCGACCAACGTCTTAATCGACAATTAACCGTTAATCGATTAATTGTTGACATCCCTAACCCTGACACAGCGATCTTCTGTGATTTGAAAAGTGCTAAAGTTTGTGTTATTTGGACACCGCAAATCAGTGCCCCGAGCACTCACGCTAACGGATACGGGATCATTAGTAGAACAGAACGGCTACAACATAACTTCTTCAAAACTGCTCCAATTGACACCAAAGTGCTATGGGTGAGTATTGTCGAAAGAAGGCTCAGATTGTAAAAAAACTTTACTTTTCCTTTAATGACAGCACTAAAGGCTCAGGGACAGTGATTTTAATGTCTTTCTTTTTCTGTAAAGCACTTTCAAAGGCTTTGTATACAATTTGTGCGATATAAATAAACTTGCCTTGCCTTCTTCAGAGAGTTTACTACATAAACTTTGAAAGAAGAGACATTGATTTGAAGTTACAAAAGACGTTATTACCGTTGGCCGCTGTGACTCCTGTGTGGATGTACTTTTGAACTGGACAAAAGCTCCTCCTCCTCTTCCTCCTCCGTAGCTTAGACTATCTGCTGCCTCTGTACTGCCCTCTCTGTACCTCTGCCCTCCCTCCTCCTCTTCCTCCTTTTTCTCCTCATCCGTCCTCATCACTGTCGTGGACTCCATCACCGATAAGACCCCAACTCGACTTCTGCCACTTCTGCTGTCTTCCATTTTCGGTTTATCAATGCCAGCCTCTCCTTCTACAATAACGTCTTTGGCACCGCTCTGATCTTTCCTTTTTCGGAGAATCCACGCGGGGGAGTCCGTCTCGTCGTCACGCCAGGAATGCCCGCCATCAGTCCCATCACTACATGAAAGCCTGGCGCCCTTTTTGTTTTCAGTGGATGCTACGAAATGACTCAGAGATTGCCCTTCCAACCAGATGCTTTGGTGGATAATATCATCTTCGTCAAAGGCCACTTCCAGACTCCCTTCTGGTCCGGAGAAAGACAGTTTTCGGTACACGTCACCTGACCTTTTCTCAGTTTGACTGGTCAGACTAGAGCTACTTCCTGTGTCAATCTCAGTGTTTTCGCCAACTAAAATATCCGCTGTAGAAATATCTCTTAGCTTCCATGAGTCGGACTCAGTTTGCTCCATGGAGAATTTGAGTAACCTGGAAAGCAGAAAAGAGAAAAAAGGTAAAATTCAATACAATAAAATTTTACAAAATCCATGTAAATTTTTTCTAATTTTCACATAATTCAAAGGTGAAAAACAACACAGATTAGATTAAAACATGATTAAAAGATCAAAAAGTCAAGTCAAGTAGTAGTAGTTATTTCATGCAGTATTTTTGCTGGATTACAAATAGTCAAATCCACTTTCCTTTCTTTGACTTTTGTTTGTGAGCTCTGTTAAGTCTTGAATACCATTTCTTAACACATTTAGTGACTCACAGTGGGTTTTCGCCCTTGATCTCAGTGCTTCGTGAGAGTTATCTCGCTTTTGAGACTGCTATTTATTTATTATCTCTCAAGATATCGCATCTATAGCTTTTGTTTCCATTCACAGAAGCTCTGTTGTCATGGAGATTAAGTGATAAAGCAAGCAGTAAGAAAGGCATTTTGGTCACACAGACACTTTGATAGGAGTAATTCCTCAGATCCATTGAGACCTTCATATTTTAAAGCTTTAAAGGGATATGCCACCCCCAGGTCAAACTTGGGCATCTCCCCACAGTCCAGAGACTAAAATAAGTGATGGAAAGCGTTTTCCTGCTCACCCAGCCATTGTCCAGGTCTGTCAGCACTGACCGCCGCGGTATCTGCAGCTACTCCGCGTTAGACTGGAGTCTAACGTCGCCAAAGAAAGATTTCGGCCAAAAGGAATTAATTTGCTCGATGCTTTTTCCAATTACTACTATTCGGAAAAAGACAGACGAAGCACGCAAAATGCTGCGTAACAGGGGAACTGCCTTCCTGGTGCGTAACAGGGATTCCCCTGGCAGCGTGGTGTGTGCTTCGTCTGTCTTTTTCCACACTGAAAAATAGTTCCCACCCAAAATGACCAAGTCAAGCTCTCCATGTTGATTTGCACATTTATTTGCACTCGATATGAATGCGCACTACACAGAAAGTAATTGGGAAAAGCATCGAGCAAATTAATTCCTTTTGGCCGAAATCTTTCTTTGGCGACGTTAGACTCCAGTCTAACGCAGAGTAGCTGCAGATACCGCGGCGGTCAGTGCTGACAGACCTGGACAATGGCTGCGTCACCAGAAAAACGCTTTCCACCACTTATTTTAGTCTCTGGACTGTGGGGAGATGCCCAAGTTTGACCTGGAGGTGGCATATCCCTTTAAAGATGAAGTTTCACCTTTCAGCAAAATGTTATAAACTGGTCAACAAACATAACGGCCCGTGTTACAGGACTGAAAGGAAAAGTTTTTTGAAAAGTAAGAGGAAAAAACAGACATTTTCTGACTACCATTGCGATTTATGTTTTAAAAGTCTTACATAACGCAAATTGACTCTTGTGAGCTTTAAGCCATGTTATAATGTTGTAACCTCGTCAAAAAAATCATTGTTTTCATTCATATATATTTGAATAATCCTTTTCTATTATTATTATTATTATTATTATTATTATTATTATTATTATTATTATTATTATTATTATTATTATTATTATCATCATCATCATCTACATCTCCAAAGCTCTAAATGCTCTGCTGCACCTTGTGATGTCATGAAGCAGTTACCTTTTACCTTTTGTTCAGTAAAGATTGGCAATTCCAAGGCTGAAATTATCCAAATAATTCTAGTGAAGGTGCATGGAGATTAAAACACAGTGGAGCACTTCCTGTATTGCCACATGACATCACAAGGTGGAATGTTTTCAGTTTGAACTCTAAATATGCAGGGTTTATGTCTTAAACATGAGTGAATGAAGAAGGATGCCGAAAGCTGCGTAGTGAATTACCTGTCTAGACTGAGACTCCTGGTGTACAGAGACATCCAGGAAGCCCTCAGTCTCTCCATGTCCCTCTGGATGTGGACCCTGCCCTCCTCTGATGTCTTCTCCAGCACTGAGCGACCTCTGACCTCTGATCTCTGCAGTTGAAGCTCCTTCTCTGGAAACTCACTCAGAAATTTCTGCAGACAACAAGATAAAAAATACACAATGTCAAACTCTATTGTAGACTCAATACCACAATGAGTTCTTCGGACAACAGAATATGATTTTCAACATTAAAGGAAAATTAAAGTTTTTTTTTACAATCTGAGCCTTCTTTCGGCAATAAAACAAGTAGTTTTACTCACCCATAGCAGTTTGGTGTCAATTGGAGCAGTATCGCAGAACTTATGTTGAGCCGTTCTTTTCTACCAATGATCCCGTATCTGTTAACATGGTGCTCGGGGCATTACTTTGCGGTGTCCAAATAACACAAACTTTAGCACTTTTCAAATCACAGAAGATCGCTGTGTCAGGGTAGACTTTTAGTGGATTCCAAAACGGCCTGAAACCCGATATCCAGCTATAGTTTCATTTGATGACGTCATCAGAGAGGACAGTGTGCATGCGTGAACTCAGCTGTTTTGTAAACACCGCTAGTCCGAAAGAAGCTAACACCGCTCTGAACTTTACTTTTCTGTTGCGATATCGAGTTTCAGGCCGTTTTGGAATCTACTAAAAGTCTACCCTGACACAGCGATCTTCTGTGATTTGAAAAGTGCTAAAGTTTGTGTTATTTGGACACCGCAAATCAGTGCCCCGAGCACTCACGCTAACGGATACGGGATCATTAGTAGAACAGAACGGCTCAACACAAGTTCTGCGATACTGCTCCAATTGACACCAAACTGCTATGGGTGAGTAAAACTACTTGTTTTATTGCCGAAAGAAGGCTCAGATTGTAAAAAAAATGTTACTTTTCCTTTAAATTGTAGTACTTATATGTTACCATAGTGGTCCATGGGTGTATACTAGCCTAACGCTCAAGAGTAGTTAAAGATAGTCCAATTTGCGACAATTAGCAAAATAACAATGAATAATCACCTCAAGTATAGGTTATTAGAAACGTTTTTATTCCAGTTCACTTGAGCCGTTTGTCTCAAGAGGAGTGGTACTTAAGTGGTACTCCCCAGAGATATTTATTGTTAAATATTGGAGCAATTGTAAAAAGCGAGACTGGCTATGCAATAATTATTACTTATGAATGGAGTTGTCAAAAGTATCAAAAATCAGAAACAAATCAATACTAAAACTAGTAGTATCGAACCTAGATCCTCATTTGAGCTGGTATCAATACTAAAAAAGTCACATTCGCATGACAGAAATGAACCTTTAGAACAGTTTTAAAATGATCTTGAGCTGTATCAGAACAAGTATAAGAGCACATAGACGAGTATACGCCCATGGACCACTGTGGGACCTACTGGACCACTGAGGGAGTACACAGATACAAGGCAGCATGTCTAAATAAAGACTATTTCTATTAACATTTTGGTATCAGAATCGGTATTGAGCATCAAGTCTATTCCTTAGTATCGAAATCGAATTTGAAATTTTAGTATCATGACAACACTATTTAGACTTAGGCAAACTTTACTGATCCACGAGGAAAATTATTTGGATACAGTAACTCACTCATCATAATATAATATATAACAGAGTAACAAAAATAGATGGAATAGCAAAAAAGAGAGCAAGAGACCGGTGTCAAATGAGACATACACTATATTGCCAAAAGTATTTGTTCATCTGCCTTGAATCGCATATTAACTTAAGTGACATCCCATTGTTAATCCATATAATTTAATATGACGTTGGTCCACCTTTTGCAGCTATAACAGATTCAACTCTTCTGGGAAGGCTGTCCACAAGGTTTAGGAGTGTGTTTATGGGAATTTTTGACCACTCTTTGATAAGTTCATTTGTGAGGTCACACAATGACGTTGGACGAGAAGGCCTGGCTCTCAGTCTCTGCTCTAATTCATCCCAAAGGTGTTCTTTTGGGTTGAGGTCAGGACTCTGTGCAGTCTAGTCAAGTCCATCCACACTGAACTCTCTCATCAATGTCTTTATGGACCTCGCTTTGTGCACTGGCGTACAGTCATGTTGAAGAGGAAGGGGCCATCTCCAAACTGTTCCCACAAAGTTTGGAGCATAGAATTGTCCAAAATCTCTTGGTAAGCTGAAGCATTCAGCATTCCTTTCACTGGAACTAAGGGGCCAGGCCCAACTCCTGAAAAACAACCCCACACCATAATTTCCCCCTCCACCAAACTTTACACTAGGCACAATGCAGTCAGACAAGTACCTTTCTCCTGGCAACCACCAAACCCAGACTCATCCATCAGATTGCCAGATGGAAAAGTGTGATTTGTCACTCTAGAGAATGCATTTCCACTGCTCTAGAGTCCAGTGGTGGTGTGTTTTACACCACTGCATCCAATGGTTTGCATGTTGTATGGCTTAGATGCAGCTGCTTGGCCATGGAAATCCATTCCATGAAGCTCTCTATGCACTGTTCTTGAGCTAATCTGAAGGCCACCTGAAGTTTGGAGGTCTATAGCGACTAACTCTGCAGAAAGTTGGCAACCTCTCCGCACTATGCGCCTCAGCATCCGCTGACCCTGCCCCCTGCCCCGTCTGTTTAGGTGGCCTACCACTTTGTGGCCGAGTTGCTGTCGTTCCCAATCACTTCCACTTTATTATAATACCACTGACAGTTGACTGTGGAATATTTAGGAGTGAGGAAATTTCACAATTGGACTTGTTGCACAGGTGGCATCCTATTACAGTACCACGCTTGAATTCCCTGAACACCTGAGAGTGACCCATTCTTTCACAAATGTTTGTAGAAACAGTCTGCAGGCCTAGGTGCTTGATTTTATACACCTGTGGCCATGGAAGTGATTGGAACACCTGATTTCAATTATTTGGATGAGTGAGTGAATACCTTTGGGAATATAGTGTAATTATGAAAAATAAATGTAAATGTCAAAATAAAATTGGAAAATAAGTAATATAATATAAAATCACAGCTATATACAGGAGACAAGAATGGCAGTGCAATGATATGCTGATTGACAAAGCATAAGGTTATCTGTTAAGGTGAGTTGTACAGTTGTAGGGAGTATTATAGTATGAATGTCGTCCTGTATCTCTCGCTGTTTGAGTGGAGCTGTAGGAGCCTGTTGGAGAATGAGCTCCTCTGTCCCTCTATGGTCTGGTGCAGCGGGTGAGCAGGAGTGTCCCTGATGGAGAGCAGTTTGTCCAGTGTCCTCCTGTGACACTGTGACAAATGTCTCCAGCTCACAGCCGATCACGTGACCAGCTTTACGGATCAGTTTGTCAATCTGCCCAATCTCCCTTTCCCCAGTGCTGCTCCCCCAACAGACCACAGCGAAGTCCAGGGCGCTGGCCACCACAGACTGGTAGAAGATCTCCAGTAACTTGCTGCACACATTGAAAGACCTGAACTTTCTCAGGAAGTAGACTCTGCTCATGCTCTTCTTGTAGACAGCATTACAGTTGTCCCTCCAGTCCAGCCTGTTGTTCAAATGGATGCCAAGCTACTTGTAGCAGTCCACTATTACCATTTTTAATCAAAAAACACAATTACTTTCTTCACCAAACAATATCAGTCTCTCAAAACAATAATAAAAAAAATACATCAATACTTTTCCAGCACTCAAAAGCTCTGACCAGGGGTTCCTACAGCCATCTCCACATAGCACAAGCTTCAGCTGGGTTAAAAAAAATAAAAAAATAAAAAGAAGAAGAAAATATTGGATTTGTTTTATCTTCCTTTCATCATTTCTTTTGGTGTAAGAGCCAGTTGTTCCCCTTCGCCTGCTGCTTAATTTCGAATACCGCTGTGGGCTGGCCGTGTTTCTCTGTGGGATAAGAATACTCCCCTGCGCTGCTCGGATGAAGCCTGTTTCCATCTATCAAGAGTGGGAGGATCTGCAGTTAGCGAGGCCTAGAGAGTGTGGAAAATAAATAGTACTAGGGGAAGATGTGTAAAAATATTATTTTTTCAACTATACCAACAGACATTAGAAGTACCAGTGCATAAGAATACACGTGGTGGAAAGTAATGAAGTAAAAGTACAATACTTAAAAGGTCCCATGGCATGAAATTTTCACTTTCTGAGGTTTTTGAACGTTAATGTGAGCTCCCCTACCCTGATTAGGGCCCCCCCATGGCTAAAAGTTGCAAAATGTGTAAACTGAGCATTTGTGATCCTTTTCTGCATTTGAAAAAAAGGCAGCCCAAACGGGCGATTCTGAACAAGGGAAGTTTCTGACGTCACACTCAAGGAAAAATGCAAATGCAGTTCCACCGCCCATCTGTGTTTCTACCCACACTCTCTGGAACTCACGCCCAGAGAGTTTGGACCGCAAACGCGCTACGCAATGCGAGATGCAGATGCACGTGAGAGTGTTTCCAGGCTCGGATCCTCTGAAACAGCAGTGGTTTAATTTTATTTTCTGTGGAAATGTGTTTATTTTTCAATGGAACGCTTCTCATATCTTCCTCCACCCAAAAACGCAGAAGTGGGGCCAGCGCACATTGCACCGCTAAAGAGGAAAGAGCGGAGAGTTTGGTCACACCCCCACCCGCTGCACTGGCCTATCTCTGTCCTCCACATTTGCATTCAAGCAACAACGCGCAGAATAAAGTGTTCCAGAGAGATATTTATGACTCTGACTGTGTTCATGGGTCTTTCTCATGCACTGAGTCTTGGGCTACGTTTATACGGTGACGATCAAAACAGAAGACACAAAAGTGGCGTCTCGTCTTCAATTTTTTATCCGCGTTTAGACAAGCGTTCAACAGGAAATGTTTGTTTATACGAAGACGCAAAAGTGGACACAAAAGCCAGCGAAGGGAGGCTGGACTGAAAAAAAAACCCAAAAAACCATCCCAACAGCGTCAAGTTACATTTCTAACCACGACTGTACCGGAAAAGAGAAAGGTAAAACTTCAAAATAAAATGTTCTAGTTGCGTTTTAAATGAGTTGTTAAGTTCCGCTCCAAACATTTCAATGACTTGTACTTTTGTTGACATGTTTTTGAATATTGTACTGAAAATAGTGACATTACAGGAGGATTACAGTGAATTAGAAAATATAAAATCACATGGGGTTTTACATTTGAAGTGCCTCATGTGGAAGTCGCTTGTCTTGGCGTCTGTGTGGCTGTGAGAGTGTGAGAAAGATTTGTACGGGAAGAAGAGCAAAGAAAGTGTGTGGGTGCGATTTATACAATTGTTGAAATGACTCTTGTATGTTGACTTGAGCTGCTAGTGCAGCTTGAACATCCGTGGTATCAAGGTATGCCGCATCTATGTGACGTAAACGCGTACCGACGTGAGCAGATCTGACCAGTTTTGCGTATTGGGCAGTTTACACGGAAACGCTACAGCGGAGCGTATTTAACTTTTCCACTCTGGAGGGTGGTTTCAGATTTTTGCGTTTTTAGGCCCCAAAAACGCCGTCACCGTGTAAACGAAAGGCACTTCCGATAAAATATTTTGTCGTTTTTACCCGTAAGCGTTCTCGTGTAAACAGGCCCTTGATTTTGAAGAAGGATTCATTTACAGTATTAGGGAACCATTAAGGCGCCATATAGAAGCATCAAGAAGTACCATGACATGGGACCTTTAAGTAAAGTACAGATACCTAAAATTTGCACTTAAGTACATTTTACAGTGGATACTTTTTACTTTCAGTTCACTTCATTTGAGAGCAGTTGTCTGTACTTTCTACTCCACTACATTTTTGAACAGGACTGAAAAGTAAATCTTTATGGTTTGAGACCTGCTAAAATGGTGGAGACTTGATTTTAATTTGAGTTAACAGCCCAAATTTGAGCAAACTAAATACAAAAGCGGCAAAGAAGTTAAGAAATCAGTTGAATCACCTAAAATTCGCTCAGTTCTTTTTTCAAAACCACAACATTTGACACTTTACTTGTTCTAAAAATCTCTGCAAAATACTTTTACTTTTTACTCTCAAAGTACATTTTTGAACAGGTACTTCAATATTTTTTGATGTGATACCTTTACTTTTTACCTTTGTATCTGTACTTTTACTTAAAGGGACAGTGTGTAAGATTTTTACCCGTTAATTACTGAAATTGAAGATACCCATTCAAAAATACATTGTTTTCCAAGCCTTTTCACTTCCATCATGAAATCAAAGTATTCTTTTGGACTTAGATATAGTCACATAAAAGGGGGATCTTCCCCATGCAGAGGCAGCCATTTTGAATACGAGAGCCGCAGAAGGACATTTGGGCTCCGCCTTCGCCTTCGGCAAGGCTCGTGGTTTTGGGTAAACAACACAAGCATGCTGCCGGATCAGACGTCGTAATGGATCTAACACGTGTTTTGGACTAAATTGTTTTACTGGATTTTATTCGCTGGATCCTTATGGACAAATTGAGAGCAAGTTTATGGTGAAATACAGAGTTTGACCTGTGCAAAGCATTCTAAGGTAAGCTAACCTCGTTTTGTGCTTTTCTGTATAAAAGCCCCATGTGCTCGGGGAGTGATTGTTGTGCAGGGAAATGAATTGCGTTTTCATGAGAAAAAAACAAAAACAAAACGGGACCGCGTTTTATTTATACAGTAGCGGCACGCGGCTCGTGCCCGGGTGACCCTCGAGGTCTGCCTTAGCTAAAACAGAAAGTGCAATAGCACCATCCACCTATGCGCCACGAATCCTACACACTGGGGCTTTAAGTAACAAAATTTAGTACTTGATTTACCACTGATAGGAATACATGTGGTTTGCAGTCCAAATATGGTGATATACTACTACTATACTACTATACTACTACTACTACTACTACTACTACTACTACCGTAGGGATAGTCGAGGATTCTGGACACAATGACAGTATATAGACCATCTCAATATCAAAAATATCAGGAAAAAGTTCAATATTTTTGGTCACTGATTTCAGAAAGTCAAACCCATATATTATATAGACTCATGAGTGAAGCAGGGTGATCTCCTCCATGCCACGCCATATTGATGCAGTAATTCAAGCCAAAGGAGGCCCAAGTAAGCATTGAGTGCATAGAAATGAAAATACATTTCTGTTTAAAACATCCTTTTTTTTAACTGATCTTATGCAATATTCAAATTTTCTGAGCCATTAAATATGGTGTTTTCATTATCTGTAAGCCGAAATCATCAAGATTTCAAGAAATAAAAGTTTGAAAGCTTCACTCTGTGTGTCATAATATGGGTTTGAGTATCTGAAATGAGTGACAAAAAAAAATAAAATAAAAAATCAATATGCGTCCATTTTTTTACTGTCCAGGGACAGTGTGTAAGATTTTTACCTGTTAATTACTGAAATTGAAGATACCCATTCAAAAATACATTGTTTTCCAAGCCTTTTCACTTCCATCATGAAATCAAAGTATTCTTTTGGACTTAGATATAGTCACATAAAAGGGGGATCTTCCCCATATTAGAGGCAGCCATTTTGAATACGAGAGCCGCAGAAGGACATTTGGGCTCATCCTTCGCCTCGGCTCCTGCTAGCAGCTGCTCAGCCGCGCTGCCTGTGGGAGCGGAGGAGCGAAGGAGAGAAGGGGAAGGGGAGGGGGGAAGGGGGGAGCCTCGTGTAAACAAGCATGCTGCTGTATCACACTCATAATGGATCTAAGACGTATTTTGGACTAAATTGTTTTACTGGGATTTTATTCGCTGGATCCTTATGGACAGATTGAGGCCAAGTTTATGGTGAAATACAGAGTTTGACCTGTGCGGAGCCTTCAAAGGTAAGCTAAGTAACAAACCTCGTTTTGTGCTTTTCTGTATAAAAGCCCCATGTGCTCGGGGAGTGATTGTTTTGCAGGGAAATGAATTGCATAGTCAAAAAGAGGAGACTGTAAGGTTTCATTTGATGTGTAGATTGTCATGAATCATGATCGGGATTGTGTGTTTTCATGCGAAAAGAAAAAAAAAAAAGTGAACGGGGAACCGCGTTTTATGTATACAGCGGCGCGCGGTTCGTGCGCGGGTACGCGAGCTGTTGGCGCTACGGCGCGCCCGGGTGACCCTCGAGGTCTGCCGTAGCCAAAAGAGGAAGTGCATGGTACCTACACCACCTATGCGCCACGAATCCTACACACTGTACCTTTAAGGTCATGTTTTTCATGAAAAAATCCATGAAAAATTAAATAAACGTATTCAATTTTGTTCTCATGAAGGTGTACTTGACCATAATATTATACGCAATTATTGATAAATTACAATATATTGTACAATATTTGTTTTAGTATCAGGATGTATCACGATATACTGTATTGTATTGCATATCGTGATACATATTGTTTCGGCAGATTCATAGCAATGCACACCCCTAGTATCAATAAAAAAGCCTGAGCTGTAATAAATAAATAGTAGAATAAACAAATAATTAGCTATAGAAGTTATTACCCTCTACAGCTCAAATTGTATCATAGCACAAAAAAATTTCTAAAAAAAATCCTCACTAGAGCAAATCTATTGTTCCAGCTTTCATAAATTGAACAATAAATCAAAGTAGCAATTATCGTGACAGGCACAGCTACTTTTCAGTAAGGCAGAGTTATAACCTAATAAAATACAGAAGGCTAATCCCCCTAAGCTAAGCTGTCTCCTCTAAATCAAATACTGGATCTACAGTTGATATGGCATAAAATTAATCAGTATTTTGATTACATTTTACTTTTTTTCGTTCAAAAACAATGGCTTTCAGTATTGACATTTACAACATAAGACTTCAGCCCACTTTCTTCCTCCAGTATCTGAAATCCTCTCCTCCAAACTGCATACTTTTACCGACAGTCCTCTCGATTAAAGGTGCATTGTGTAAATTTTCTGTTGGAGAGTCTGCTACCTGCTTGTCTCCATGGAGATTTTTATTGATTTGCCCAGAATGTTTCACCGCATGGCATTAAACTTTTCTATCGTAGATTTATTCAATCACAGGTATTTTTATTGCTCAGAAATACCTTGAAAAACATGATCTCACCTGTAACATGGCCTTGCAGCGTCACCTAATTGTCTCCATGGAGGTAAAGAAGTTTAACACCATACTATGGAGCATTCCAGACAAGTGGTAAAGAATATCGATGAAGACAATCAAATGACCGCTACCTACTTTACTTCCATGGAGACGTTATTGTCTGGAATGTTCCAAGGTATGACATTAAACGCATCCCTCCTTGCATTTATTCATTACAGATGTTTCTATTGCTCAAAAATACAACCATTTCCTCAGTGAATAAGGGCGACTTTCCATAGATCTGGATGCTATTGTAGCGTAATGCTGTCACCTGCATGTATCCCTTGTGACAGATAAACAAGCAGGTGGTAGAAGCTCCAGAAAAGTTACACACTACACCTTTAAAGATGACCCAAGCTGATCATTGGCCATTAGAAGTACTGAATGTCAATATAGATTCAAATTACCCAGCCCCAAAAAGAAAGAATCAAATTTTTCTAATGCCTAAAAACGTGCACTGTGTCTAGAATGTTCCACAGTATAAATCAGGTGTCTGCAACCCGCGGCTCCGGAGCCACATGCGGCTCTTTGATCCCTCTGATGCGGCTCAGTACAGCGGTCCCTCATTTATCACGGGGGTTACGTTCTAAAAATAACCCACGACAAGTGAAATTCGCGAAGTCGTCAGCTTTATATTTTACAATTATTCTCCATGTTTTAAGGCTGTTAACGCGTCACCACACACATTCTACACTTTTCTCAGACTGGAATTAACGTTTTCTCACATTTCTCTCTTGTTTAAACACTCAGACTTTCATAGATTTTCAACAAAAAAAGCACAGTATTAGAGAACGAAACCAAAGTGTATTTCACGTATATTTCACAGTTCTTCTGACCGCTTCGCTGTGGCGGGTTTTGTCGGGGAGAAAACTTGAAAACATACAGCACTTCAGAGTCACACTGTGATCGAACATTTATATAAATCTGGCAAACTGAACGCATTCTGTACAGGAGACGCGGAGGAGAATGAATGACGAATCAGCAAAGGTCTACAGTCCCTTAGCCAATCAGGACGCAGAAATGCGCGTTGATACACTATAAAAAAGAAAAATTGGAATAAAAAAATCTGCGAAACAGCGAGGCCACGAAAAGTGAACCACGATATAGCGAATGACCACTGTATTTAATTAAAATGTATTTTATTTTAGTTCATTCATTTTCAAAATGTAATTCTATGGCACAAAGGCAAAAAAAAAAAAAAAGACGTTATATGCAGTGTTATTTCATTTTAAATTTCAAAAGGGTTTTGTGGCTCCCAGTGTTTTCTTTACTGTGTGAAACGGGTCCAAATGGCACTTTGAGTGGTAAAGGTTGCCGACCCCTGGTATAGCTTAAGGTCCTACGCAAAATGAGGATGAGGATTACTGAGGATGACATACTAAAAATGCATCATTATCCATCTGTTAGGGTAAGGGTTAAGACAGCATTTAAGGTCATCTACATTCATCTGTGTTGAACATGTGTGTGTTCTACAGTATGTATGTACACTGCATAAATATTAGGAAAACATATGGCTAATGTTTTCTATTATTGGGTTTGCAATTTAATGATGGCATGAGCAAATGACAAATTAAAGGGACAGTGTGTAAGATTTTTACCTGTTAATTACTGAAATTGAAGATACCCATTCAAAAATACATTGTTTTCCAAGCCTTTTCACTTCCATCATGAAATCAAAGTATTCTTTTGGACTTAGATATAGTCACATAAAAGGGGGATCTTCCCCATGTAGAGGCAGCCATTTTGAATACGAGAGCCACAGAAGGACATTTGGGCTCATCCTTTGCCTCGGCTCCTGCTAACAGCTGCTTAGCCGCGCTGCAGATGGCTCCCCCCTTCCCCCCTCCCCTTCCCCTTCTCTCCTTCGTTCCTCTGCTCCCATATGCAGCCAGGAGCGAAGGAGAGAAGGGGAAGGGGAGGGGGGGAGGGGGAGCATGCTGCCGGATCACACATCGTAATGGATCTAACACGTATTTTGGACTAAATTGTTTTACTGGATTTTATTCGCTGGATCCTTATGGACAGATTGAGACCAAGTTTATGATGAAATACAGAGTTTGACCTGTGCAAAGCCTTCAAAGGTAAGCTAAGTAAGCTAAGTTTTGTGCTTTTCTGTATAAAAGCCCCATGTGCTCGGGGAGTGATTGTTTTGCAGGGAAATGAATTGCATAGTCAAAAAGAGGAGACTGTAAGGTTTCATTTGATGTGTAGATTGTCATGAATCATGATCGGGATTGTGTGTTTTCATGCGAAAAGAAAAAAAAAAAGTGAACGGGGGACCGTTTTATGTATACAGCGGTGCGCGGTTCGTGCGCGGGCACGCGCGATGTCGGCGGTACGTCGCGTCCGGGTGACCCTCGAGGTCTGCCGTAGCCAAAAGAGGAAGTGGAATAGCTAGTAACCACCTATGCGCCACGAATCCTACACACTGTCCCTTTAACTACATTTTAATGGCTGACACTGTGTTTTGACATCAGTGGTGAAGAATGCCAAAGGTTTGTGTGTATGGGTTTAGTATTTACATATTTTCACATGTTCATAATATTTGTTTTTTACATTTGTGGGTTTACAAAACAAAAACCCAAATTGCAAATCTATATAATTTCACAAGAGAAAGTAGGGAGCTAGGTTTGTGTAAGTGCATTGATTACTCTATCTGAAAAAAAAAAAAAAGTTTACACAGAAGAGAGAACCATATACAGTGCCGTGAAAAAGTATTTGCCCCCTTCCTGATTTCTGTGTTTTTTGCATATTTATCACTCAAAACATTGTCAGATCATCAAACCAATTTTAATATCACACAGAAACAACCCAAGGAAAGACAAAATTCAGTTTTTGAATGATGATTCCATTTATTAGTGCACAAAAAAAATCTAAACCTATCTGGCCCTATGTGAAAAAGTAATTGCCCCCTTAATCTAATAGCCAGTTGAGCCTCCTTTGACAGCAATAACTGTAACCAAACGTTTGCGATAATTGGTGATGAGTCTTTCACACCGCTGGGGAGGGATTTTGGCCCACTCTTCTATGCAGAATTGTTTCAATTCTGCCATATTGGAGGGTTTTCTTGTATGAACTGCCCGTTTAAGGTCACACCACAGCATCTCAATCGGATTTAAATCCGGACTTTGACTTGGCCACTCCAAAACCTTAATTTTGTTTTCTTTGAGCCATTCAGAGGTGGACTTGCTGGTGTGTTTTGGATCATTGTCCTGTTGCATGATCCAAGAGCGCTTGAGTTTGAGGGCACGAACTGATGGCCGGACATTCTCCTTCAGGATCTTCTGGTAAACAGCAGAATTCATTTTTCCGTCAATCACAGCAAGTTGTCCTGGTCCTGAGGCAGCAAAGCAGGCCCAGACCATCACACTGCCACCACCATGCTTTACTGTGGGCACCATGTTCTTTTTATCAAATGCTGTGCCATTTTTACGCCAGATGAAACGGGCTGCAGACCTTCCAAAAAGTTCAATTTTAGACTCATCGGTCCACAAAATGTTTCTCCAAAAGTCTTGAGGGTCATCAAGGTGCTTTTTGGCAAAGGTGAGACGAGCCTTTGTGTTCTTTTGTGAAAGCAGTGGTTTTCTCCTGGGAACTCTTCCATGGATGCCATTTTTGGCCAGTGTTTTTCTAATGGTGGAGTCATGAACACTGACCTTAACTGAGGCCAACGAGGCCTGTAGTTCTTTCGATGTGCGTCTAGGTTCTTTTGTGACTTCCTGAATGAGCCGTCGTCGCACTCTTGGAGTAATCTTAGTTGGTCGACCACTCCTGGGAAGGGTTGCAACTGTTCCCAGTTTCCTCCATTTTTGAATAATGGCTCTGACAGTGGTTCGCTGGAGCCCCAGAGCTTTGGGAATGGCTTTGTAACCTTTTCCTGAATTATAGACTTCTATCACTTTTTTTCTCATTTGTTCTTGAATTTCTTTGGATCGTGGCATGATGTGTTTGTTCTTGAGATGTTGTAGCCAACTTCACTTTGTTTGACAGGAACTATTTAAGTGATTTCTTGATTCAACACAGGTGGTGACAATCAGGTGTGGGTGTGGCATGTAGAACTGAACTAAGTTTTCTCAAAACTGTGGTTAGTCACAGTTAGTTTGTGATTTAACAAGGGGGGGCAATTACTTTTTCACATAGGGCCAGATAGGTTTAGATTTTTTTTGTGCACTAATAAATGGAATCATCATTCAAAAACTGAATTTTGTCTTTCCTTGGGTTGTTTCTGTGTGATATTAAAATTGGTTTGATGATCTGACAATGTTTTGAGTGATAAATATGCAAAAAACACAGAAATCAGGAAGGGGGCAAATACTTTTTCACGGCACTGTACATAGAGTAGAATGCGCAGTGTAATTTGAAAACAGTTAAAACAATATTCACAGCCGCATAACATTTTGCAAAACCTATAGCCTTATAAGAAGTCAAATACAGGGAGTCCTCGGGTTACGACGTTGATCCGTTCTTAAGACGCGTCGTAACCCGAATTTCGTCGTAAACCGGATTTTGCCTTTGATCTTCCAACCAAAGCACCAATAACCTTTCCATCTCAATAATTAGACCACTACGATGCTTGTTTATCACTGCCGCTTTCATAGGAGCAGATCAGAGCCCACATCAGGTACTTCCGCCCACATTGGGCACGCACACGAGGCTGTCTTCTTCTCCCTACAACCACAACAGAGCGTATTCTTCCGCCGTGCGCCGCGCGCCGCGTGCGTTTGTTTACATCTCTTACCACGCTAAACCGTGTAAGACGGAATGACGCGTAATATATAAATTTTTTTTTAATGGGGGCGCGTTCGTAACCACGAAACGTCGTAACCCGAGACCGTCGTAACCCGAGGACCCCCTGTAAATCCTCCTCTAACATGAAAACCCATTTTTATTTGATTATTCTCTACCCCCAAAAATGACATACTAATGTTAGACTTATCCATCACGAGGGAGAGATGCATGTCACAGCACTATGCTATATTACAATTCAGATCTGTGGAGAGTCGCCCCTATTCACAGAAGGAATTATTGTATTTTTGAGCAAAAGGAACAACGTAATGAATAAATGGATGGATAAGTTTAATGTCATACCATGGTACTTTCCAGGCAAAGTGATAACATCTCCATGGAGACAAGCAGGTGGCGGACCCTCCACCAGAAAATTATAAGCACGGGCCACGATGGAATGCAATCACACACTCTACCACGATATATAGTGTAAAAGACAAGGTGCCCATATATACTGTGGAAAAGCCCAGATTCATTAACATGGTGAAAGTTTTGGACCCGAAGTATGCACTACCAAGACGCAAATATTTTTTTGAAGTTGTCTTGCCACAACTGTATACAGACTGCACAATACTATAGGTAAGGGTCTTCAAGTGATATATTTTTTAAAAACAATAACAGCTTAATTGATGTAAGGTGTAATGTATTTGTTTTATAAAAGAACGTTGCATTATTTTGAGCCATTTGTCTGTCATCTGTTATTTATTTTTGAGTCGGGCAGAGAAAAATCAAGTACAATCAGAAATAAGATTTTTTGTAAAAAAAAATATTTTTAGGCCATATCGCCCAGCTCTACCCCAAACATCACGATCTAGAGAAGATCTGCATGGAAGAATGGGCCAAAATACCTCCTACAGTGTGTACAAACCTGGTGAAGACCTACAGGAGATGTTTGACCTCTGTCACTGACAGCCAAGGTTACATGACAAAGTATTGAGATGGATTTTTATTAGTACTAAATACTTATTTCCCCCATTATCCAAATCAATTATTTAAAAATCACAAAATTTGATTTCCTGGATTTTCTTTTCACATTCTATCTCTTACAGTTGAAGTGCATCAATGATGAAAATTCATCATTGATCTCTCATCTTTTTAAGTGGGAAAACGGGCACTTTCTGTAACTGCTGAATACTTTTTTTGCCCCACTGTAAGGCTGCTGATCTGACCACCATCACTCACTCCCCCACTCATCAAACTAGGCAAGATAGATAAAGTGTCTTGCCAATGGGCACAACAGCAGTTTGTCGACCAACGGGGGTTCTGGCTTGAGTGATTTTTCTGGACAGAGAGCCTCCCTGGCGCCAATGCCACTCTGAGCAGCTGCCCACCCCTGGACATGAGAAAAACAGCACTGCAGTTTCACCAGGGCATCTGCCCCAAATCTGTCAACAACACAACTATGTTATCAATTACTCAAACTATTTTTATATACTAGTAGTTTCTACGTGACATGTAGACCAAGAGAAGTACAAGAGTTTTCCATTACCACTCCCACTCCACAAACACAGGAGCAGTCATTTTATGACTTCACATATAGGGGTTTGTAATATCTCAGTATTAGTTTGGAGAATCTATATTGATACTTTGCATCTGATGTCATCAACATTCCCTGGGGGTGTGATGCTAACTGAAGGCTCTGCTCTGTCTGAAGCTTTATTGGACTTTAATGTTTTAGCTTTATTTGAACAAAATAAAGACCATCAAGAGTTGATTTAGCTGGAAGTACAACAGGTGAGCTGATTTGTGCTGTTAAAGGTCCCATGGCATGAAATTTTCACTTTCTGAGGTTTTTGAAGGTTAATGTGAGCTCCGCTACCCTGTTTAGCCCCCCCCCATGGCTAAATATGTGTAAACTGAGCATTTGATTGAATTATTATTATTATTATTATTTGCGATCCTTTTCCGCGTTTGAAAAAAAGACAGCCCAAACGGGCGATTCTGAACAAGGGAAGTTTCTGACGTCAGATTCAAGAAGAAATGCAAATGCAGTTCCACCCCCCCTCTGGATGTCTACCCACGTCTCTGTAATTCACGGCCATAGAGTTTGGACCGCAAACGAGCAACGCAATTCGAGATGCGTTTTTTTTATTTGCCTGGAGGCACGTGAGAGTGTTTCCAGGCTCAGATGTCCTTTATCCGAGCCTCCGAACCTCTGAAACAGCAGTGGTTTCATTTTATTTTCTGTGGAAATGTGTTAATTTTTCAATGGAAATCGTTTCATATCTTCCTTCACGCATAAACGCGGAAGTGGGGCCGGCGTGCATCGCGCCGCTGAAGAGGAGCCCGCTGCTCTGGCCTGTCTCTGTCCTCCTCATTTGCATTCAAGCAACAACGCCCATAATGGAGTGTTTGAGAGGGATATTTTTGGCTCTGGCTGTGTTCACGAGGTTTTCTCATGCACTGAGTCTTGATTTTGAAGAGGTATTCGTTTGCAGTGTTGGGGAGCCATTAACGCGCCATATAAAAGCATCAAGAAGTACCATGTCATGGGATCTTTAAACAAGTCCCTCACAAATAAAAATACAGTCACAAGCCAGCTAGCAGTTTTTTAGTTAGTCACTCTCACCATTATTCTTGAAAATCAGCTTAACAGGCTGCTGAAAATGTGTTGTTTGAATCTATATTTTTCTATAATCTTTTATTTTTTATTTTTTTTTATTTTGTTTGCTAATGTGTCATCATGGTAACTCCTAAAGATTCCAAAATTGTCCATGTTAAAATTTTATAAGATCTTCTTGCAGCATTTTAAAATAAAAACTATATACTATATTAAAATTATGCTTACAGTGGTACCTCACCTTACGAAATTAATTCGTTCCAGAAGTGGTTTCGTAACGTGAATTTTTCGTAAGTTGAGTAGCTATTTCAATGGAAAAAGCCTGATTCGTTCCAAGGCCCCGATCCAAGTTTTTTTTTTATAGTGTAACTTTTTTTATAGTGTAACATTGTGTTCTGCGTAGAGACTGTAGACCCAGGACTAAACGTGGACTATACCAGGTCTAGACCAGATGGATTAAAGCGCCGCGTGCGGGTCTATGAACGAGACCCGTGCTCAAACCGTGCCTCCTCTAGACCTCCTCTAGACCAGGTCTAGACCACCGCGGCTCTTGCATGCATTCGTTCATGTGCTCAGACTGCGTGCGGTCCCCCTCGCTGCTCGCCTCAGCCGTGACTCGAAACGAAACCAGGAAATAGACCTGCGCGCAGCGCTTTAATCCAACTGGTCTAGTCCTGGTTTAGTCCAGGTTTAGTCCTGGTTTAGTCCAGGTTTAGTCCTGGTTTAGTCCTGGTCCAGTCCAGGTTTAGTCCAGGTCTAGACCTGCTGGCAGCCCCGCGTCGGGTCATGCTGCGCTATCACACGTGTCCGCGCGCAGTTTTCTCCCCCCTCCCCCTTCCCCCCACACTTCACTATTAATAATTTTGTTGAAAATCTAGGAAAGTTTGAGTGTTTAAACGAGAGACAAATGTGAGAAAAGTTTAAATTCAGTCTGAGAAAAGCGTATAATGTGTGTGGCTGAGCGCGCATTATTTTAATTTTTGAGATTTCGCGTTTCGTAACTTGAATTTTCTTTCGTATCTAGAGACCAAAATTTAACGTGAAGGCGTTTCGTAACTTGAAATTTTCGTTTGTTGGGTCTTTCATAAGGTGAGGTACCACTGTATCTGTATCTATGTACAACATTGAGGTGATATCTATATTTTGATTCTCCCCACCTCTACTCTCATATTGGTTTACCTGCGCCTCCTCCTGGCGGTCCTCCACACTGCACTCTCCAGACGAGCTGTGAAACGACTCCAGCTTCTGCCTCATAATCATGATCCACTTCTCCAGGTTCAGTAAATCGTCATGGAAACTCTCGTGCTCCGCAATGTTCTCCTCACTGTCGCACACTTTCGTCTACAAAATATTATGAAGTTGAATAAATAAATATAACTACATATATTACTGGTAGGTCTATAAAATAAAACTTCAGACATTTGCCTATAGTTTGATACAGTAGAAAGAGTTGACCATAAGAAGACCATAAGAAGAGACCATAATATTTTATTCTGTATCAATAACGCCGAAATAAAAATGAATGAATGAAAATGTATAAACCACCAATCTTTGAAATGGGTCAACCTAATAATGCAGTTAAGGCATTTTGAGAATAGACAAAAATATGGGGCTATGCAATCAATCAATACTATTTTATTAAAATTTTCCTAATCTATAAGACCTATTTCTATAATACACACATATCATACCACCATGAGGTTAAAACTCAGATAACACTGAACTACATCATAAGTTTTGGATTCTACTGCATATCATCACTCCTACATTGCCTGGTTTACACCTGACCATATCACAAGTGATATATGGTCTGGGAGCCACCTTCGAAATATCTCGTAGTGGAGGTGTGGTTTACGATCGCCAACGGCCGTTTATTGGGGGTTACGAATGTCTATCATTTGGCGTTTATGTAGCCCAGAGCCAATCATGTCAGTTGTCAGTTCAAACTACAAGCTTCCGTTTGTCACGTAGCACCATCTTGCCACCCCTTCCCGCTCTCTGATTGGCTCCCAGAATCGGGAGAGCTTGCTTGCCATAGTTGCCAGGCTGTTTTTCAGATCGGAACGAACGAAAGCAGCCTGAGATTTCCCAGGTTAACTCCTACATAACATATAGTAGCAAAAAGTTAATTGTATTTATACGCCTACAATGACTGTATTGTAACTACTTATTGGAAAACATCCAAACAAGTTCAGTTATGAAATCTTTTTCTCTCTTCAAACTTCACAAAACTGCTGTTTGCGTCGGGATTTTTTGGTCAACAGTTCAACACTTTACCCAGCTGAGAATATTTTCCTCCTTTTAAAGTCAGTATAAAACACAGTGAATCTCTCATTTCTGAATATCCTTCATCCTTCCTTCAAATCACACCAAAGTGACCTAGAGCTTACATTATTTCCATTTAAAAACCTTTTCTTTCCCATTACCTTAAAGGGGTTTTATATATATATATTATATTTATATATATATATATATATATGTGTGTGTGTGTGTGTATGTATGTATGCATGTACAGTGCTTCATTTTGTCATGTTACAGCCTCATTCCAAATTGTATTAAATGAATCTCTTACCTCAAAATTATACACACAATACCCCATTATGACAATGTGAAAAAAGGGGTTTTTTTTGACATTTTTTGAAATTATTAAAAATAGAAAACTAAGAAATCACATTTACATAAGTATTCACAGCCTTTGCTTAATACTTGGTTGATCCACATTTGGCAGCAATTACAACCTTAAGTCTTTTTGAATATGATGCCACAAGCTTAGCACACCTATCTTTAGGCAGTTTTGCCCATTCTTCTTTGCAGTAATTCTCAAGCTCCATCAGGTTCAAATCCAAATCCAAATCCACTTTATTTCTATAGCACATTTCATAAACAGGTTGGATGGGAGACGTCTGTGCACAGCCATTTTCAGGTCTCTCCAGAGATGTTCAATGGGATTCAAGTCTGGACTCTGGCTGGGCCACTCCAGGACATTCACAGAGTGGGTCTGAAGCCAATCCTTTGAGGTCTTGGCTGTGTATTTCGGTTCATTTTCCTGCTGAAAAATGAACCTTCGCCCCAGTCTGAGGTCAAGAGCGCTCTGGAGCAGGTTTTCATCCAGGATATCTCTGTATATTGCTGCATTCATTTTTTCCTTCTATCCTGACTAGTCTGCCAGTTCCTGCTGCTGAAAAACATCCCCATAGCATGATGCTGCCACCACCATGCTTCACTGTAGGGATGGTGATGAGCGGTGCCTGGTTTCCTCCAAACATGACGTCTGGCATTCACACCAAAGAGTTCAATCTTTGTTTCATCAGACCAGAGCGTTTAGTTTCTTATGGTCTGAGAGTCATTCAGGTGCCTTTTGGCAAATTCCAGACAGGCTGCCATGGTCCTTTTACTAAGGAGTGGCTTTCGTCTGGCCACTCTACCATACATGCCTGATTGGTGGATTGCTGTAGAGATGGTCGTCCTTCTGGAAGGCTCTCCTCTCTCCACAGAGGAACGCTGGAGCTCTGACAAATTGACCATCAGGTTCTTGGTCACCTCCCTGACTAAGGCCCTTCTCCCCCTTCTCAGTTTAGACGGCCGGCCAGCTCTAGGAAGAGTCCTGGTGGTTCCAAATGTCTTCCATTTATGAATAATAGAGGCCACTGTGCTCATTGGGACCTTCAAAGCAGCAGATTTTTTTCTGTATCCTTCCCCAGATTTGTGCCTCAAGACAATCCTGTCTCGCAGGTCTACAGACAATTCCTTTGACTTCATGCTTGGTGTTTGTGCTCTGACATGCACGGTCAACTGTGGGACCTTATATAGACAGGTGTGTGCCTTTCCAAATCATGTCCAATCAACTGAATTTACCGCAGGTGGACTCCAATTAAGCTGTAGAAACATCTCAAGGATGATCAGTGGAAAAAGGATGCACCAGAGCTCAATTTTGAGCTTCATGGCAAAGGCTGTGAATACTTATGTAAATGTGATTTCTTAGTTTTCAATTTTTAATAAATTAAAAAAATGTCTGTCACGGGTTCGTTCGGACAAGATATGAGGGAAAAAAATGATGGCACAGTCGAATACTTGCTTAAGTGTTTTTCCCTTATTTGCACCACAATCTGGTGTAAAAAGTGCAAATATTTACTGTGGAAAAAAAAAACAAGTCCCAAAAACCAGAAGTATTTACAAAAAGTATTTAGACGTATTTACAGCAGCCAGCACCCACATAGTCAGGCCAAGGACAGACGGCCAAACTGAGCAAAGCTCCTCCCTTATATACCCCCTTAGCCCCTCCCCTTGGGCTAACCAATTAACACAACAGGGATTTAAGGTTGGAACAAAGGTAAAACGGTACCCACAATGATAAACCATCTGAAGTTCAACATAATAAAGAAAACACCAAATAACCCCCATATGGTATGACTTATTAAGAAACTTATTAAGAAACTTAAGAAAACAAAATAAACCCACAAATTAACATAAGTGGTTCAGTGTGCCCCCCCCCTTTAGCTCACCACTATGCGCTATTTATCGCAGGACCAGGAAGTGCCCCGGTTTGGCCCTCTGAGCCGGTGAACAGCACGGAGACAGCGGAAGGTAGGAAGAGCATGTGGATCCCTAGGCGTCCGAGTGTGCACCCTCGCACGCAGTAGGGAGGGGAACAGAGTCCAGATCACGGGGAAACAGTTTGTAAGCAGGGAACAGTTGCACCGGAGTCTGGTTCCGCCAACCAGCGCTCCGCTGTCTAGATGCGCTCTGGGGCCAGAGAGAGACAGGCGCTGGTCGGGGAATGATGGGCAGCTACAGGTGCTCCGTCACAATGTCAAAAAAACTTTTTTCACGTTGTCATAATGGGGTATTGTGTGTAGAATTTTGAGGTAAGGGATTAATTTAATACAATTAGGAATGAGGCTGTAACATGACAAAATGTGGAAAAAATGAAGCACTGTGAATACTTTCCGGATGCACTATACACACACACATATATATATATATATATATATACAGTGCCGTGAAAAAGTATTTGCCCCCTTCCTGATTTCTGTGTTTTTTGCATATTTATCACTCAAAACATTGTCAGATCATCAAACCAATTTTAATATCACACAGAAACAACCCAAGGAAAGACAAAATTCAGTTTTTGAATGATGATTCCATTTATTAGTGCACAAAAAAAATCTAAACCTATCTGGCCCTATGTGAAAAAGTAATTGCCCCCCCTTGTTAAATCACAAACTAACTGTGACTAACCACAGTTTTGAGAAAACTTAGTTCAGTTCTACATGCCACACCCACACCTGATTGTCACCACCTGTGTTGAATCAAGAAATCACTTAAATAGTTCCTGTCAAACAAAGTGAAGTTGGCTACAACATCTCAAGAACAAACACATCATGCCACGATCCAAAGAAATTCAAGAACAAATGAGAAAAAAAGTGATAGAAGTCTATAATTCAGGAAAAGGTTACAAAGCCATTCCCAAAGCTCTGGGGCTCCAGCGAACCACTGTCAGAGCCATTATTCAAAAATGGAGGAAACTGGGAACAGTTGCAACCCTTCCCAGGAGTGGTCGACCAACTAAGATTACTCCAAGAGTGCGACGACGGCTCATTCAGGAAGTCACAAAAGAACCTAGACGCACATCGAAAGAACTACAGGCCTCGTTGGCCTCAGTTAAGGTCAGTGTTCATGACTCCACCATTAGAAAAACACTGGCCAAAAATGGCATCCATGGAAGAGTTCCCAGGAGAAAACCACTGCTTTCACAAAAGAACACAAAGGCTCGTCTCACCTTTGCCAAAAAGCACCTTGATGACCCTCAAGACTTTTGGAGAAACATTTTGTGGACCGATGAGTCTAAAATTGAACTTTTTGGAAGGTCTGCAGCCCGTTTCATCTGGCGTAAAAATGGCACAGCATTTGATAAAAAGAACATGGTGCCCACAGTAAAGCATGGTGGTGGCAGTGTGATGGTCTGGGCCTGCTTTGCTGCCTCAGGACCAGGACAACTTGCTGTGATTGACGGAAAAATGAATTCTGCTGTTTACCAGAAGATCCTGAAGGAGAATGTCCGGCCATCAGTTCGTGCCCTCAAACTCAAGCGCTCTTGGATCATGCAACAGGACAATGATCCAAAACACACCAGCAAGTCCACCTCTGAATGGCTCAAAGAAAACAAAATTAAGGTTTTGGAGTGGCCAAGTCAAAGTCCGGATTTAAATCCGATTGAGATGCTGTGGTGTGACCTTAAACGGGCAGTTCATACAAGAAAACCCTCCAATATGGCAGAATTGAAACAATTCTGCATAGAAGAGTGGGCCAAAATCCCTCCCCAGCGGTGTGAAAGACTCATCACCAATTATCGCAAACGTTTGGTTACAGTTATTGCTGTCAAAGGAGGCTCAACTGGCTATTAGATTAAGGGGGCAATTACTTTTTCACATAGGGCCAGATAGGTTTAGATTTTTTTTGTGCACTAATAAATGGAATCATCATTCAAAAACTGAATTTTGTCTTTCCTTGGGTTGTTTCTGTGTGATATTAAAATTGGTTTGATGATCTGACAATGTTTTGAGTGATAAATATGCAAAAAACACAGAAATCAGGAAGGGGGCAAATACTTTTTCACGGCACTGTATATATATATATATATATATATATATATATATATATATATATATATATATATATATATATGTATATATATATATATATATGTATATATATATATATATATATATAATATATATATAATATATATATACATATATATATAATATATATATACATATACATATATATATATATATACATATATATATATATATATATATATATTAGATTAATTAATTAATTACACTGCAAATTAACACGTTATAAAGATTAACGCAATTAATTATGCGCAATTCAAGGCACGCACATTTTAAATTTGGCGTGCGGCGAGCAAATCGCTGCTCGGGCCTTTCAACGGCAAGTTTATTTATAAAAATTTGGAAAACGAATAAGCAAAGCGATCACTTGAAAACTGACAAACTCAATCGCAAAGTGGGTTCGTTCGTTTGCTCGCTCGCTCACTCACAATCCCTCTATCACTCTTAAAATGCGATTAATTAGATTAATTAATTACAAATGCTCTACTTATTTAAATTTTTTAATCGCCTGACATATACATACATATACATACATACATATATATATATATATATATACATATATATATATATATATATATATACACATATATATATACACACATATATATATATATACACACATATATATATACACACATATATATATATATACACACATATATATATATATATACACACATATATATATATATATATATATATATATATACTCACTACTGCCCCGCCGAGACAATCCACCCCACCTCACAGGTGCGCCACATCAAGATGCCGATCCGACATCATGACCAGTGCACTGGTGCTGAGTCCCCAGACCCCCAATAAAGCAAAAAAAAAAAAAAATGCACATTTTGGGGTGGCCTTTTATTGTGGGCAGTCTGGGGCGCACCTGTGCACTGGTCATGATGTCGGATCAGCATCTTGATGTGGCGCACCTGTGAGGTGGGGTGGATTGTCTCGGCGGGGCAGTAGTGAGTATATATATATAAATAATGGATCATTTATATATGGGACAAAAATGTTTATTATTTTACTCACCTCACAACAAAACCAAATTACCCACCTCAGTGTTAGGTGTTGTCTTATTTTGTTTTATTATTTCTGCTGTGTAGCGTCTCATTATAAAGGGCTTTACTGTTTGAGTAGCAGGAAGTGTTCAGTTAGGATGCTAGTTGTTGTTAGCTTTACAGAGTAGCCAAAACTCTGATCTGACCTCTGTGAAAAATGCTTGTAAACTCATCATGGTGAATAATAAAGATGTTTGAAATGCATAAGGTAAATGAGGAATAACTCTGGACCATTGCAAAGAATAGAATGAATTCTGTTTTTCGTGTGTTTACACAAAACAGAAAAATATCAGGTCCAGCGCCTTTAGGCAACATGACTGTACACACATCTTTCAAATTGTAGTCTCAAAGCAAAATAATAACTCTTCCACAAGAAAAAAATGAAAATCTCTCTTTTTACCTTGACCACTGTGTAGAGATTTTTCCATTCGCCGTAAAGGCGTTCAAACTGGGTCTTATTGGAGGGACTGGAGGACACCAGCGTCTCTATGGCGGCGATATGAGCCTCGCAATCTTCAAGGTCCTTCTGTATCACCTGTGAACAGTGAGGAAGCAGGAAGGAGTTTGAGACAAGGAAAAAGGGCAAAATGGAAGAGTATTTGAACAGAAATCCTTTAAAGATACCCTATGTAACCATGAATATGTTATTGCTTTGCCTAGAATGTTCCAAAGTATGGCATTAGCTTTATCTATGGAGACTAGCAGGTGGCACCATCAGGCCAAGAATACATGTTTTCAAAGGATTTTATTCAGTGAAATATAAATACAATCAATTGAACAAATGCAAAATATAAATAAATGCAAACAAATTCCTGGAATGTTCCTTAGTATGGCATTAAACAGTTCTATGTTACATTTATTAAATTACAGCTGGTTTTATACTTCAAAAATACCTAAAAAACAGGCACTCTGATTGTGAGCGGGGCTGCCTCTGCACAGATCTAACCTGTAACTTGGTGTGGCTTTGGTTTCCACAAAGATACAAAGGTTTAACATTCCAGAAAGAAGAAAGAAGTAAAAACATCTCCATGGAAACAAGCATTTTCCACCTGAAAAGTTACACAATGCACCTTTAAAGTGTAATTTAATTTGTATGCATACTTTCTGACATGATTCAAAACTTTCACTTACACATTTTGAGGTGAGAAATACAGAGTTGGTACAGATTTCATGAATTGGAGTAGTTGTACATTTATCACAAAATCGCGGGTTAGATGTGATTCTATTTCACTCTTATTTTTGATTAGTTTATGTTTTACCAGGCTTATAAAGTCCCTCCTCCGCTGTTCCCTCTGGACCCTGTCATCCGGACCCTCCCTGGACACTGCATCGCCCTTGCTTTCCCCCAGACCTCCTTTCTTTCCCTGGGATAATCCCTTTGGACCTCTTCATTCCCCCTGTTTTTCTTTCTCGGCCCCCCTTGTATTTCCCCCAGGTACCTTCAAGTCCCTTAGCCCTTGTACCCAGTAGTGTTTGTTCCCGTGCCCACATCCCTCAATGTGTCTTCTGAGTACTTTGCGAATGTTATTGTGGTTTTAAAACATGTAACCTTAATAATAAAAGATTTTTAAAAAGAGTGATTATAATCAAGGAAATATGTGACCCGCCACGACAAAACCCGTTACAACTCAGCATTCGTGAAACAGAAAATTGCGTTTAAAGTTTTTTTTGTTTTTTTTTTGCAGAATGTGCTATTTAAGATCATGAAGATAAGATATGCCTTTATTAGTCCCACAGTGGGGAAATTCCAGTTCCATGTTTCAGATAACAGCATTAGTTGCTTTAAAACCATACATTTTGTCTGTGAAATTGCCTTGTTTTTCGGAAAGAAATGGGGCGTGTATAAATCACCATAATTACCCCTGCCAATCATGTGACGAGTAGCACTGTTGTGTTTGCGCCTGTTCGCCTATCAGCTATGAGCAGCTCGTGAATATTTACGCTGCATTTCAAGAGGATAAGGGCAGTGAAAATGGACTAAATACTACTTAGACACGGGACACGTTCGGGACGTCCGTTTCTCCGGAGCTCATATACAGAAGGCGGTCGGAGAATTTAGCTGCCGAAGGACTGTGAATATACGCGATACACACATACAGGTGGAGATACACAAATTATTGGACAACACGGCAAACTAGTTACAACAGAGGTGACCGCGTTCTCTTTCTTATAGGGTGAGTCATATTATCATATTATTTCTGCATCAAAGGGAGATATTAGGTGAAAGCAGGGGCCTTGTGTCAACATTAGCGTGTGTGTGTCTGTCTGTGTACAGGACTAAAACAGGACTAGACAAGGACTAAACCGGGACTGAAACAGGACTAAGGTGTGTGTGTGTGTGTATACTATTTTGTATTGTATTAAATTGACAATACAGGTGACTTTGACTTAACATATTATCCTGTGTTATATATATATTATCCATTTTAACAAAGTACCATCTAATTCTGACCTGTCCTGAATGTTAACACCACACCACAGTAATGTCACTGATGGGGGAGGGCTAAGCTTAATGTCATGCAAATGAGTTCTGAAGGCCTGGAGTTAAAGAATCTTTAGAGAAGCTTTTCTCAGCTCGTTGGTTTCAGATGTCCCACTTTCAAATGGCCACAAATTCAGATTTCCGTGTGTAAGGCATCGTTGGAAAGCTTAGAATCGACACTTTCAGAATCTGTGAATAATTCAAAACGCCTCTGGGAGGACTTGTGTCTGTTTTTTCCGTGGCCGGGCACATATCAGAAACACACCAAATCAATTACAAGTGAATAAAAATATGCAAGCAGTAAGTAGGCAATTTCTTGATCTCATGTTTTTAGAATAACAGAACTCTCTCTTAATGTAATAATCTTATGTGGAAGATACAATTTTCATTTTCGCACTGTATTCACTTCCTCTACCATAAAGCATAGAGTTATTGTATATTTTCTATTACTTTATTTTACATATACAAATCTGTATTAATTTATACCTTATTTGCCACAACATTTGGCTATTTACTACTTTAATTATTTTGTTTTATTACTGTTTAACTGTCATTAAGAACTATTCGTCTATTGTATTTGTGATCTACTGTGTCCAAGTCTTTGTGAAAGTTAGTCTTAGTTTAAAGTGCACAGTGTAACTTTTCTGGTGGAGGGTCCATCAAATGCTTTTCTCCATGTAATAATGTTTCACAATAATAGTATTAAATCTTTTTATAATCGTGGAGACCAAACCAGAACAAGTTACAAGTCAGATCTGTGAGAGGCAACCCCGCTCACAGTCAGAATGCCTGTTTTTTCTAGGTCTTTTTGAGCTATAAAACCATCTGTATTTTAATAAATGTAAGACAGAGCTGTTTAATATCATACTGTGAAACATTTCAGGCAGAACAATGAGATATCCATAGAGACAAGGAAGTGCCGGACCTTCCACCAGAAAAGTTACACAATGCACCTTTAACTTTGTTTGGATTGTTTAAGGTTTTCAGACGTCTACAAGCCAACCATTCAAAATAAGACTCTTACTGTGTACAAGTAATTTCCCAAGTGGATCAATAACATTTGTCTAAGTTTAAAGGTGCATTGTGTAACTTTTCTGGTGGCAGGTCCGTCAAATCCTTTTCTCCCTGGAGATGTTAATGTTTTGTCTGGAATGTTTCACAGTATGGCTTTATACTCTTCTGTCGTAGAGACACTCACAGTCAAAATACCTGTTTTACTCAGTATTTTTGAGCAGTAAAACCACCTGTAATTAAATAAGTGTAAGGTAGAACTATTTATTGTCATACTGTGGAACATTTCAGGCAGACCAATGACATATCCGTAAAAACAAGCAGTTGACGAACCTCCAACCAAAAAGTTACATAGTACAGCTTGAAGTTTTTTTATATAAAGTTAACCAACATCTCTAAGCCAAGTATACATAAACCCACAATCTATCTTAAAGGGATATGCCACCCCCAGGTCAAATTTGGGCATCTCTCCACAGTCCAGAGACTAAAATAAGTGATGAAAAGCGTTTTCCTGGTCACCCAGCCATTGTCCGAGTCTGTCAGCACTGACCGCCGCGCACAGCTGCTGCTCCTCCGCGTTAGACTGGAGGCAACGGCGCCAGAGAAAGATTTCGGCCAAAAGGAATTAATTTGCTCGATGCTTTTCCCAATTACTTTCTGTGTAGTGCGCATTCATATCGAGTGCAAATAAATGTGCAAATCAACACGGAGAGCTTGCCTTGGTCATTTTGGGTGGGAACTATTTTTCAGTGCGGAAAAACACAGACGAAGCACACACCACGCTGACAGGGGAATCCCAGTTACGCACCAGGAAGGGAGTTCCCCCGTTACGCTGCGTGCTGTGTGCTTCGGCTTTCTTTTTCCGCACTGAAAAATGGTTCCCACCCAAAATGACCAAGGCAAGTTCTCCGTGTTGATTTGCACATTTATTTGCACTCGATATGAATGCGCACTACACAGAAAGTAATTGGGAAAAGCATCGAGCAAATTAATTCCTTTTGGCCGAAATCTTTCTCTGGCGCCGTTGCCTCCAGTCTAACGCGGAGGAGCAGCAGCTGCGCGCGGCGGTCAGTGCTGACAGACCTGGACAATGGCTGGGTGACCAGGAAAACGCTTTTCATCACTTGTTTTAGTCTCTGGACTGTGGGGAGATGCCCAAATTTGACCTGGGGGTGGCATATCCCTTTAATCTTGATCTGTGCACACGTCCTGGTCCTTATTTGGGGGCTGGACTCACTCTGAACTGGTCCGCCTGGCTCTTCTTGGCCAGGATGTCCGGCTGTAGACCGTCAGCTGCTGCCAATCTGTCCCTGAGACCCCCCAGTCTGATGCCAGTCAGCTCATGGGCATTGCTGAAGTCTTTGGTTCTGGATATCAAACCCTGTGAAAAGAAATGGAAGAAAAATGTGATACAACAAGATGCTTCTAATGGCTTTATGAAAAATGTAGTAGAAAATTTATCTTTTCACACCAAACTTATATTGTTTCATAATCTGTGTGGTGATTGATGTCCCTTTCTCAAACAGAGGCAAAAGCCTGTATTCCTGATCATTTATATATGGGACAAGGACAAAAACAGATATTAACAGAACTAATTTTGCCCACCTGTTTTAGTTGCGGTCTTATTTTGATCCCAGTAAAAGTATATTAAAGGTGCACTATGTAACTTTTCTATAGTTTAAAGGTCCTATATTACACAGAATTGACTCTTGTGAGCTTTAAGCCATGTTTAAATGTGGTTACCTCCTCAAAAACATACTTCGAGCTTTGTTTTGTTTCATTCACACATGCTTCAGAAACACTTTATTTTTCTGTCTGCATCTTCAAAGCTCAAAATTATGTGTTCCATCTTGGAGAACTAACCTAAATATACAGGGTTTGTGTGTTAAACGTGTGAATGAATGAACAATTTGCAAGTAGAACGGTTCATATTTCATTCATATTTTTGAATGAATGAACCAAATTAATTAATCACTGCATTTATATTACGCCTTTCAAGACACCCAAAGCGCTTTATAGATCATTATTCATTCACTCCACACGTGGTAATCTACTACTGCAGCCACAGCTGCCATGGGGCACACTGACGGGAGCAAGGCTGCCAATCTGCACCATCAGTTTCTCCAACCACCACCAACACTCACGCACACTCCACTTTCATACTTGGCCATGTAGGTGAAGTGCCTTGCCTAAGGACACAACAACAGTTTTTGCCACTGGCGCCCCACTGTGGGACCTGGAATTCCCAGCAGTCTCCCATCCAAGTACTAAGCAGGCCCAGGCCTAGCTTCTGACATCTGACGAGATCAGGTTTGACAAGCTGGTAAGGCCACACAAAACACCACTCCAGATATAGGAGAAAAAAGCAACATTATAATAATAACATAGATCAGCAAACAGTGTAATATGAGCCCTTTAAGTGTAGATTTCTGTATTTTGCTGTTCCTTTTTTCATCTCCAAGGCTTTAGATTTGAAAAGACCTAATTATAAACCGAATATCTGCATTTTATTTCCCTCCAGTGGCTTTGACAAGGACAGACTCAGAGGGGAGGAGAGGAGCGGTGGGGGTGGGGGGGTATTTTTAGCTTCTATTCGCACTTGGCCTCAAAAATGGTCTGTCACTCATTTATACTTCAAACTGCAGAAGCTTGACATTAAAGGGTATTTAAATCAGCCATTAGAAAGCCCTCTCACAATCTGGTGACAGGTTCAACTCCGAGCAGCTGAAAAGAAGATGCTTAAAGCCAGTATTGGTAAAATGAGTGGTTTTCTGAGTGTTGCTAGCAGGATTAATAGAGCTGTATTCGTGTCAAGGCAGTGATTAAAATGGCAGAGGGCAGAATCAAATGGAAACTTGCTACACAGTTGAACTTTTATTTCAGTTTTCGGTGCAACTTTAATAGTTTGGTACATGCCGCAAAAATAAATTATTATTATTTTATCTTTATCTACAAACTATGCTTAAAAGGTGCATTGAGAAACTTTTCTGGTGGACAGTCCGTCAGGTCTGTGGAGAGGCGACCCCGCTCACAGTCAGAATGCCTGTTTTTCTAGGTATTGAGCAATGAAACCACCTGTAATTGAATAAATGTAAAGGAAAGCTGTTAATGTCATACAGTAGTGTGGAACGTTCCAGGCAGAGCAATGACACCTGCAATTGCAGGTGACGGACCGCCAACCAAAAATGTACATAGTGCACCTTTAAGACATGAGTTTTTTATTGTTGTTTGGTTAAAGGTTCTATGAGGCTAGGGTACCACTGCTTTCAATCAATCAATCAAACTTTATTTCTTCAGCACTTTTCATACAAAAAATGCAACACAAAGTGCTTTACATTGATTAAAAACAGCCCACATTTTCTACCACCCACCCAGCCAGCCCCCCACCGCTGCCCGACACCACACAACCAAACAACCCAAACAGTAACAGACTGACAGACGAACCGTCAGAGGAGGCATCTACACCAAGAGCAGAGAGCCGTCTACCGCCACCAGGGACCGCCAGGGGCCCAGGGAAGAGATGAGGCCAAAGCACCACCCCCCACCAGGAGCCCTTGGAGCAGACACCGGCAGCCGCAGCCGACCACCACTCCTGGTGCAGAGGACTCCTACAGCGGAAACATTGGAAATCCTAAAAATAATAGCTCAACATTAGTTCAAGCTAAAAGCGCCCAAAATAAATAAGTTAAATAGATAACATATGAACAGTAAAACCAGATAAAAGTATAAAATTTCACTCGAAGGCTAAGCTAAACAGGTGAGTCTTGAGCCTTCTCTTAAAAACATGAACATTCTCTGCAGGCCTATGCTCCTCTGGCAGGCTGTTCCATAGACGAGGGGCATAGTACTGAAAAGACGCCTCTCCGTGAGTGTGTGTGACCAGGAGCCTGCTGCCGGAGGAGCGCAGGGTCCGCTTTGCCTGGAATTTTCCACAATAGGGCACTAAACTTATCTATCTTTTCTTGTGCATTTATTTAATTATATATTTCTAAAATAAAATGCCTTAAAGAACATGCATTCTTATATTGAACTGGGTCGCCTCTCCACAGATCTGACCTGTAACTTGGCCTGGTGGAGTCACTTGCTTCTCTTCATGGATACGTGTAATGCTATATTGTGGAACATTCCAGGCAAAGCAATAACCTCGCCATGGACAAAAAGGTGGCGGACCCACCACCAGAAAAGTTCCATAGTGGTACTAGTGTTACTGGTAGAAGGACAACTCAGAGACCAATTGAATAGAATCAATTCAGTTTACAAGAATATTGCATACACCTGGCCTTTTAAAAAGTATTCAATGTAAGGTTCATGCTGCAGCCTGAAGTGACCCAAATCCATTTTTTTCGCCTCTATGCAACCTGCATGTGATCTTCTAATGACAGCTTGAAAAACACAGATCGGATTTTTTCAAATGCGATCCAGGCCACTTGGATATGTGGTTCTAAATCTGATACATATCCGATCTTTTGACATGCAACTTCAGTCTGAACGGCCAGGTCACATTCACCCGACCCGTGTTTCCTTCAGCGAGAGTGGTAAATGTACACACAACGTTCTTCTCGTCATGCGAAAATAGTATATAAACTCCGTATCAGTGAAGCGACGAAGCACATAGCAATCCCACCACTCTTGTCTGTGACTCCGTACCCACAAAAACCTTGTCTTTCTCTTTCTCCGCCTCCTCCTTAAAACAAATAAGCTGTACATGTTCTAGTTCCGGCACGACGGCAACTTTAGGCTACTTCCGTAAACATTGAGCACGCTCGCTGCATGTGACGTCGTCGTGTCCTCCAATGCGCATGCGGGACACTTTCGGGGCGTTTAACGTTCACACTGGAGATCACATACAAGTCGCATTTAACTGGAAATATGAACGAGTTTGCAAAAAAATCGGATTTCACAAAAAAATTGGAATTGAGCATTAAGGCCTGCAGTGTGATCATAGCCTAAAAGTAATTTTGGGACGAGAGATCCAATCAGCCACATGGGAAATAAGTTAATAACAAAATGAACAAAGCAATACATTTTTATGAGGATTTGGAACAATGGCTTCACTTAACAGTAAACTCCCCACACACACATCTCAGCCTAGAGACACACTGAATTATAATATAACAATAACACACAATGACTATAAGTGTCACATTAAGTCGTAATTTAACAAGAGTAAAGTTTAAGCCAGAAAAATATGCAACTTAGTGAGGATAAAGTCAAAACTTTACAACAATAAAGTTTGGAATATTTTGAGATTAAAGTCATAAATCATAGCAAAAAGATGCAATTTTATCAAAAATAAAGTTGACATTTAATGTTTAGGTTTCAATTGGTCTACAATAAAAAAAAAATGCAGACTGCAAATGACTGGTGCTTGGATAAAATTTTACCTTTACATGACATTTCTTATGTGTCAAAAGTGGAGTTGAATGAACTGTTGAAAGAAGTAGACTTCTCCTTGGACAAAGCCTGCAGAGCTTGGTGCATCCTTCTCTATTATTCTAAACGTGAGCACTTCGCAGAGTCACCGTTCAAAGATCTGTTCATAGTGGATCATTTTCAGGCTCTCATTATGAGCTTGTGGAGCCGGGTACTTATTATAACGTAGCCTAATCCCTATTGACACTGTGCTGTCCTGTTTCTGTCTGTGTACAGTCAATACACAAGTACACAGAGGAGAAAATGGGCTTAGTCTCTGGTCCTGAATTCTTTATGTGGAACTGACCACAGCACATTGTCGTGGCACATACAACCCTCAGTTACAAGCTCATTAGAGTGATCTCAGATGTGTGCATTGTGCTTGCACTAACTATTGCGGTCCGTTTGTAGGAATAGCTCCTCACCTGCAGCCGACTCTTCCTCTGCAGCAGCTGTGAGTGGAGCAGCTCTCTATTCCTGATGGCTGCAGTGAGCTCTGTCTGTAAAGTATCAGCTCTGTCTTGTCCAAACACAGAGTCCAACAGGTCGCCCTTCACCTGCAGCTGCCCCAGCCTCTCCTGCAGCTCAGCACTGTCCACAAGGAGGTGCTATAAGACACATAAAAACAGTGATTATGGAGGCACAGTAAGATGATAATAATAAATATAATTAATGTTATTAAGTAAGCAGTATTTGTGATGTTTAGGCTTCGTTCACAGTCCTGGTTTGAGCCTGAATTGTCCTGTTCAAGTCCTGGTTTAGTCTTGGTTTAGTTCTGACATGTTGACACAATAGAAATGCATAATTTACTGATGATAATACCAAGAGCCAAACCAGGCTACTTAAAAACAAAACTAAAGGAGGTTGGGGCTAGAGGCAGACTCCTGAATATTTTTCACTTTTAAGGGAAATATAATACAGAAGAATGGAAGAATCATTGCAATATGAATAGTTTACAAGTGAATATCTCAAACAAAAGTGAAATAAAATGAATAAAAACAAGGTAACAGGTCCATCAATACAATAAAAACAGTTAAATGTTGTTGCTTGCTCACAGGTTAAAAAAAAAAAAACTTTTTTTGTTGAGATGCCAATATTGTAGGGCTGCAGTAAATGTTGTAAAAACAATGTATACAAAAAAGTACAAAGAGACATTGTATTGCAACTTAAACTTACAATTCATTCCCAAAGCTATAGCATCTCACTTCATACCTTCTTTCTGAGACCAGCCCATATAAATCCTTATCCAAATAAAATAATTACTCGACTAAACGACTACTGACAAATAATATTAAATAAAAAAAATTAAAAAATCATGATACAATAAAAATGCAAAAATTGAGACACCTCTAAATACAATACATCAAAGGCCTGTGTCCAGGTATACTTGAAGCACAACCTTATATTGACTTCAAAACTTCAGTGGCACACAACAAGTTGCATAAAAATTTACTTGGAAAATACTTAAACATAAACTTGAAAGTAACCCATTTTATGTTTTGTGTAATTTTCTGCAGGGTCTCTTCAAAGTTACAGGTTAGTATAACTCTGATATACTGGTATGAATCTTTAAGCCACATTAGCCTCCTCAAAAACCTAGAGTTGTGTTTTGTTTCATCATTCATGCATGTTTGAGTAACCCTTTAATATTAGTCTGTCTTTCCAAAACTCAAAATGCTCTGTTCCACCTTGTGATGTTAACCACCTTTTACCAAAGCACAACTCCAGATACTATATGTTTTAATGACAAAACTACAATACAACATAGATCAGAAAATAGTACAATATGGGTCCGGGTCCTTTAAATACATATTTATTGCAACATAGTGGGGATTTTAACAGTTAAAACAGTCCTGATTGCCTTTAGACTCGCAATGTCATATTTCATACTGTAACACTATTTTTCTTCTATTTTGTTGGCTGCAATAATGTAGAAGTAGAGTCCCTTCCTTTCTAAATAATGCTGCTTCATCAGAACAGTGGATTTAACAGCCAGGAGCACTAAAAGACATTTTAATATTGCTAAATGGGACTGCACCCTATTATTTTCATGTAATTACCGTATTTTTTTTTTTCATAGTTTGGCCATGGGTGCGACTTATACTCCGGAGCGACTTATGTGTGAAAAATTACATGTGAAATGATATTATTATATCATTTCACATGTAATTTTCACACTAAACCGCAAGAGGGCGCCATAGGCCATAGGAGTAATTGGAACTGCAACTGACTTTGGCCGTTTCCCAATTCAGTGACGGCACGCTTGTGAGTGTGCACTCGGTCTGTCGTCGAGACGGCGCACACTCGCTCTGTCCTTAGAGCACTACGTTTCTCGCATGGGCGTCTGCGAAATTGAACAGGTCCCGCCTCAGCTCAGTGAGCCGGGTGGTCTGCTCCTTGTTCCCTAAAGACAAAAATATTATTCTATTGCGACTAGTAATACTTGGAATTGGGACATGGCCAATGTTCTCCCTAATTTTTAATGTGTCTGAGCAAACACACACTAACTCCACATCCGAAATGCACCCTCCCCGCGCGGCTCGCACTTCGCAGATATACAAAAAATGACCCCGCGGCTGAATAAAAAGCGGAGATCCGCTAAAAAGCTCTTTCATCCCTGATTTACAGTGCGCTGCATAAGTTTTCTTGTGCGCTGAGAATGTGCGAACAGTGCGCAGGTAAGAGTAAACGCTGGACATGGCTACACTGTAGAATATCCAGCATTACAACAGCAAAGGAAATACAGAAGTGTAAGGGGAAAAGCATGTGAACGGTAAAACAGGTGCCGTGATCTATGCCGTTACGGCTACTGTCACACATGTTTAGCGTAGTTTATGAAGAGTTTCATGCAGCATAGTTGTAGGTGAGGTGAACCAGTACGTATATTTTATAGTGACGTCGCAACTGTCACATGTGGATGTCGCTGGCGAGTCGGTCTTTGTAGTCATATATCCTCCCGCGCTGTGCATGCTGGGGCTTTTAAGTGTGCGAAGCGTGCATGTTTGCACGCTTGGTCCACGCCCCGATTTCCACGGAAACGACGGCGCTGTACAGGGCTCGTCTCGACGGTGCAGGGGGAAAAAAAACGAATGGAACGGCGCTTGTCACGCCGGATATGACGCATATCCCCTTCCAAGGACGCTCACAAGTGTGCCGTCAGTGAATTGGGAAACGGCCGATGAGTCTGACGTAAGCAACGTAGAAGAGGAAGTGGTGCATCGTCTACCTCCCGAGTTGGGGGAGTTGTTTAAAAGTGACACCGAGGATGAAGATTTCATTGGATTTAGTGATTTGGAGTGAAACTGATAGTTTGGTAAACTTGTTAGCATGTTCTTTATGCTAGAGTTATCTGAATAACTCTTAATATGTTACGTCGTTACTGACATTACCAGGCATGTCTGTCATGTAACGTTAGTATTCCATACACTTATTCAGCCTGTTGTTCTCTATTTTATTTTTATTTTAAAATAAATAAATAAAGATGACATGTATGTTTTTGGTGTTGGATTTTATCAAATAAATTTCCCCCAAAATGCGACTTATACTCCAGTGCGACTTATATATGTTTTTTTTCTTCTTAATTATGCTTTTTTTTTGGCTGGTGCGACTTATACTCCGGAGCGACTTATAGTCCGAAAAATACGGCAGGGCTCTCAAGTCTCACGCATTGAGAGTGTGACACACGCAATTTGACGTGTTCACACGCAACACATGGTATTTCTCACGCTGAAATTTAGTTATGCAATTCAAGCGCAGCGCTTCTGTGTCCAGAAATCGGTTCAGGCACCACGCGGTTTCAGCGCCATTCGTCCCCCACCCTCCCACCCCCCGCTCCTCGCAGAAAAAAAATTGTCACTCGCAACCCCTCCCCCCGGAAATTACGCAGTCACACGCACGACCCCGCTCGAAACTTGAGAGCCCTGAAATACGGTAAGTTATATCTTTCTTGCCCCAGTACAAACGTAAACGTAAAAAGCAGCTCTTAAAATTAGTCTGCTATGTGCTGTCTGCATCTAATTATAAAACATTTTAATCAGGAAGAAGGGCTGATAGCATGCTAGTTACTGTTAGCATTAGCATTAGAGTGAAGGCAAAACTCTGCTCTAGCATTTGAAAGTTTAAAAGCGTTTTTAAGCTCATTGTGGTTAAATGTCTTCAACTCTTGAGCTTTAAGCCATGTTATAATGTTACTTTCTCAAAAAAAAAAAAAAAAAATACCTGGAGTTGTGTTTAATTTCATTCACACACATTTGATTTATTAGTTTATTCATGTTTTATTAGTAGTCTGTCTACATTTCCAAAGCTCAAAATGCTTTGGCAGTAGCTCAGTTTGTAGAGCATTTGTTGTCCACTGACCCGGAGGTCGCTCTCAACATAAACATCACTGGTTGAGCGGGTGGATCCACTGACCCACAGGTATGGTGCTCACCTCGATCTTCTGGACAAGCATGGCGATGTGGGAGAAGTCTGTGACCTCTGCCTCCAGGACCTGAGACACCTGCAGAGTCCACTGAGAATAGACCAAGAGAGGGTCCTGCAGGGCACTCCTCAGACCACACTCAGACTCAGAGCACAGGCGTGTCGCTCGGCACTTCACACTGGAATGAAATACATTTTAAACAGTAAATATCAGGTGCAATAGACATGATAATGGCAGCTTCTAATTAGAAAATGTCATGTTAATTAAGGCCTGCAGATATTTTCCGGACAAATTATTTTATATTACAATACAGGAACAAACAAGGGTAAAGGGTCCAATGTCCAAAGTTTAAAAAGTCAGAATAATGCAAGAATGGAAACTTTTCTGGTGGAGTGTCTACCACTTGTGAGATATTTTTCCTTTATTTGGAATGTTCCACAGTATGGCATTAAACTCATCATCTCCAGGTGACTCAAACAGGCCAAGTAGCAGGTCAGATCTGTGTAATACAGTGGTCCCTCGCTATATCGCGGTTCACTTTTCGCGGCCTCGCTGTTTCGCAGATTTTTTTATTCCAGTTTTTTTAATAGTGTATCAACGCGCATTGTGTTCTGTGTCCTGATTGGCTAAGGGACTGTAAACCTTTGCCGATTTGTCATACTCCTCCGTGTCTTCTGTACAGTACAGAATGCGTTCAGTTTAGGGATGTCAACAATTAATCGATTAACGGTTAATTGTCGATTAAGACGTTGGTCGATCAAAATGCATTAATTGTAATTAACCGCTAACCGCGGACACGCGGACACGCGCACCCGAAACAAGGCAACTGCGCTGCGCCAAGCTCGACTCACAGCCGACCGCAGGCGCCAACGGCACTGCTCAGCAGCCCCGGGTGTACCGCGAGGCGAGATCGAACCCGGAATGCACTGCTGGTTTCGCCGCGGCTCGCGCCCCGAGCCCGCGGTGCACGTGGGGCACGTGGTGGTTTAATCCTGGTCTGGTCTAGTCCAGGTCTAGACCCGGTCGAGTCCCGGTCTGGTCCAGTCCAGGTCCAGACCTGGTTCAGACCTGGTCCAGTCCACGTTCAGTCCTGGTCTAGTCTCTTAGCCAATCAGGACAGAACACAATGTTACACTATAAAAAAAATGTTACACTATAAAAAAAAAAAATTGGATAGAGCGAGGGATTACTGTATTTTGTTATTCAGCATCAATACATTTGTCTGCTTTTTACTAAGGAATAATTAATTGAGGAATATACAATATAATAATACTATGATATATTTTTGACTCAGTGTTATGTTACTATAGCTTATATTCTTAAAGACCCTATTGAAACACTCAAATTCAGGTGAAAAACGCCGCTTATCAGTTAATCGTTAATTGACCGATAAGGTCAATCAACTATCAGTTAATGAATTAACCGATAATTTGCATCCCTAGTTCAGTTTGCCAAATTTATATAAATATTCGATCGTGAGCAGTGTGACTCTGAAGTGCTGTATGTTTGCAAATTTTCTCCCCGACAAAACCCGCAACGGCGGAGCGGCACCAGAACGAAGATGCTCGGTCAGAGGAACTGTGAAATATACACGAAATACACTTTGGTTTCATTCTATAATACTGTGCTTTTTTTTTGAAAATCTAGGAAAGTCTGAGTGTTTAAACAAGAGAGAAATATGAGAAAATGTTAATGGCAGTCTGAGAAAAGTGTATAATGTGTGTTTTGAGGCGTTTACAGCCTTTAAACATGTAGAATAATTGTTTAAAAAAAAAAAAAAAAAAAATTACGGATATTGCCTATTGCGGGGTTATTTTTAGAACGTAACCCCCGCGATAAACGAGGGACCACTGTAATACATGTGCTTTAATACATTTTTTTATACAAACAATAAATAACAGATATGTTTAATGCCATACCCTGGGACATAACATCTACTTAAAGCCCCAGTGTGTAGGATTTGTGGCGCATAGGTCGATGGTGCTATTGCACTTTCTGTTTTAGCTACGGCAGACCTTGAGGTCACCCGGGCGCGCGCACGAGCCGCGCGCCGCTACTGTATAAATAAAACGCGGTCCCGTTTTTTTTTTTTTTTTCTTTTCTCATGAAAACACACATTCCCGATCATGTACCATGACACTCTACACATCAAATGAAACCTTACAGTCTCCTCTTTTTGACTATGCAATTCATTTCCCTGCACAACAATCACTCCCCGAGTACATGGGGCTTTTATACAGAAAAGCACAAAACGAGGTTAGCTTACCTTAGAATGCTTTGCACAGGTCAAACTCTGTATTTCACCATAAACTTGCTCTCAGTTTGTCCGTAAGGATCCAGCGAATAAAATCCAGTAAAACAATTTAGTCCAAAACACGTGTTAGATCCATTACGACGTCTGATCCGGCAGCATGCTTGTGTTGTTTACCCAAAACCACGAGCCTTGCCGAAGGCGGAGCCCAAATGTCCTTCTGCGGCTCTCGTATTCAAAATGGCTGCCTCTGCATGGGGAAGATCCCCCTTTTATGGGACTATATCTAAGTCCAAAAGAATACTTTGATTTCATGATGGAAGTGAAAAGGCTTGGAAAACACTGTATTTTTGAATGGGTATCTTCAATTTCAGTAATTAACGGGTAAAAATCTTACACACTGTCCCTTTAAATAACATCTACATAAAATCAAGCACCAGAAAAGTTGCATAGTGAATCTTTGAGTGTGTGAGTGCAGCAGAGTACCATTTCACAGTTGTAACGAGTTAATGTGAGTGCACTACAAACCTCAGGCCTGTATAACTAACCTTTGATGCTCCTTGACAACGGCCAGCACGTCGTCTGAGAGGTGTCGCGAGTCCTCTGAGAATCTAAAGAGCTCTTTGAGTTGAGCTTTGAGATGCTCCACCTGACACTCTTCTCCAGCCAAAGTGTTCTTTACACCCTAAAACACACAAGTGAGCAATGACGGGCAAAAAGTGGATGGACTATAAAATCAAGCAAAGTAAATAAAAGCAACCTGTTTGCTGAATTTCATAACATCTAGGCCTACGATACGTAAAGGTCATATATTACATAAAATTCACTGTAGCGAACATTTAGCCATGTTAGAATATTGTTACCTCATCAAAATAATACATGGAGCTGTGTTTTGTTTCATTCACGTTTGAGTAATCCTGTATTATTAATCTGTCTACATCTCTAAAGCTCAAAAATGTTCTGTTCCACCTTGTGATGTCATATAGTGGTAGTTTTTAAGTTAACAGCTATCGTTTACTCATTAGTTTAGTAGAGATTGGCAATTCCTGTGCTGAAATCATCCAAAATTATTCCAGTGAAGGTGTATGGAGCTTAAAAACACAGCGGAGCACTTCCTGTATTACCAGGCATCACAAGGTGGATTGTGTTTGAGAGAAGAATTCCTAAGAACACCTAAATATGCAGGGTTTGTGTTAAACATGTGTGAATGAAATAAAACACAAAACACAAACACACTACATTATAACATAGATCAGACTATGAAATAAAGCAAAACAAGGGGCAGAAAAGTAACCTGTTTGCTGAATTTCGTGACATCTAGGCCTATAATTCAAAAGTTCAAGACTCCATGCACAGCTTCCAGGTCCTGGTAACAACAGGAACATTGAATAATTCCAGAAATTTAAGAAATTTACCGCACACTCGCTTGACTTTACTCTTATTCCTTTATTGGGCTTAGAGCGAACAACGCGTTTCGCTTCTACAGCGTCATCAGGTTCGCCCGATTAGTGCCAGGTGTGACTAAATACCATCTGGTCACATGTTCAGTCACTTAAAGTCATATTTTTTTTAATGCAATATATCTTACATATATACAGTAAGAAAACAGACATAACATTCAGTGTACATACATATATATACACTCAACAAAAATATAAACGCAACACTTTTGTTTTTGCTCCCATTTTTCCTGAGATGGACCCAAAGATCCAAAATTCACTCCAGATACACAACACTACCATTTCTCTCAAACATTGTTCACAAATCTGTCCAAATGTGTGACAGCGAGCACCTCTGCACCGCCGAGACAATCCACCCCACCTCACAGGTGCGCCACATCAAGATGCCGATCCGACATCATGACCAGTGCACAGGTGCGCCCCAGACTGCCCACAATAAAAGGCCACCCTGAAATGTGCTTTTTTTTTTGCTTTATTGGGGGTCTGGGGACTCAGAACCAGTCAGTATCTGGTGTGACCACCATTTGCCTCATGCAGTGCAACACATCTTCTTCGCATAGAGTTTATCAGATTGTCAGTTGTGGCCTGTGGAATGTTGGTCCACTCCTCTTCAAAGGCTGTTATGGACGAAGAACACAGGTGCATTTTATTGATGGCATTTTGAATGCACAGAGATACCGTGATGAGATCCTGAGGCCCATTGTTGTGCCATACATCCATGAACATCACCTCATGTTTCAGCAAGATAATGCACGGCCCCATGTTGCAAGGATCTGTACACAATTCTTGGAAGCTGAAAATGTCCCAGTTCTTGCATGGCCAGCATACTCACCGGACATGTCACCCATTGAGCATGTTTGGGATGTGCTTGACCGGCGTATACGACAGCGTGTACCAGCTCCCACTAATATCCAGCAACTTCGCACAGCCATTGAAGAGGAGTGGACCAACATTCCACAGGCCACAATTGACAATCTGATAAACTCTATGCGAAGAAGATGTGTTGCACTGCATGAGGCAAATGGTGGTCACACCAGATACTGACTGGTTCTGAGTCCCCAGACCCCCAATAAAGCAAAAAAAATGCACATTTCGGGGTGGCCTTTTATTGTGGGCAGTCTGGGGCGCACCTGTGCACTGGTCATGATGTCAGATCGGCATCTTGATGTGGCGCACCTGTGAGCTGGGGTGGATTGTCTCGGTGGGGCAGAGGTGCTCGCTGTCACACATTTGGACAGATTTGTGAACAATGTTTGAGAAAAATGGTAGTGTTGTGTATCTGGAGTGAATTTTGGATCTTTGGGTCCATCTCAGGAAAAATGGGAGCAAAAACAAAAGTGTTGCGTTTATATTTTTGTTGAGTATATACAGTGTTGGGGAGTAACGGATTACATGTAACGGCGTTACGGTAAAAGGATACAAAATAAAAGTAACTGTAATCCGTTACAGTACAAGAAAAAAACGATGTAATCAGATTACAGGTACATTCATTGAGAATGGGGATTACTTAACAGGATTACAATTTGTGCTGCTGCGTGGTGTTCCGCCATTTCTGCGAGCGGTGTCGGCTGGTTCCTACTGCCTGCCGCGCTCCCGTGTTTCCCCTCCGCACCGTAGTGTCGTAAACTCCTCTCGGTAGAGCTCCCGTATCCTCACCGTGCTGTAGCGTGGTGTTCCGCCATTTCTGCGAGCGGTGTCGGCTGGTCCCTCCTGCCTGCCGCGCTCCCGTGTTTCCCCTCCGCACCGTAGTGTCGTAAACTCCTCTCGGTAGAGCTCCCGTATCCTCACCGTGCAGTCTACAGCTCTTAAGGTAAGCACTGCTACCCTCCACCACTGATAAGATGTAACTTGGCCCAATGCCACCCAGTCGGAAACCAAACGCTTCAGGCCAGTTCTGATTGGTTGGAGGGAGGCCCAGAACTAAGGCAGTCAAAAGTTAGTAAATTTGTGCATTTAGGGCAAACTGCTCATCGTTTCTGCGGTATGGTTTTGGCTTTTCGTCGGCATCCATTACGTAATGACGACAGTCGAGTCGTAGGCCGTTTCCCAATTCACCGACGGCACGCTTGTTAGCGTCCTTGGAACGGGATATGCGACATATCCGGCGCGACAAGGGCCGTTCCATTCGTTTTTTTCCCCCTGCACCGTCAAGACGAGCTCTGAACGGCGCCGTCGTTTCCATGGAAATCGGGGCGTGGACCAAGCGTGCAAACATGCACGCTCCGCACACTTAAAAGCCCCAGCATGCACAGCGCGGGACTACAAAGACCGACTCGCCAGCGACATCCACAAGTGAGAGTTGCGACGTCACTATAAAATATACGTACTGGTTCTCCTCACCTACAACTATGCTACATGAAACTCTTCATAAACTACACTAAACATGTGTGACGGTAGCCGTAACGGCATAGATCACGGCACCTGTATTACCGTTCACATGCTTTTCCCCTTACACTTCTATATTTCCTTTGCTGTTGTAATGCTGGATATTCTACAGTGTCGCCATGTCCAGCGTTTACTCTAAGCTGCGCACTGTTCGCACATTCTCAGCGCACAAGAAAACTTGTGCAGCGCACTGTAAATCAGGGATGAAAGAGCTTTTTATTCAGCCGCGGGGCATTTTTTTTTATATCTGCAAAGTGCGAGCCGCGCGGGGGGTGCATTTCGGATGTGGAGTTAGTGTGTTTGCTCAGAAACATTAAAAATTAGGGGGAACATTGGCCATGTCCCAATTCCAAGTATTACTAGTCGCAATAGTATAATATTTTTGTCTTTAGGGAACAAGGAGCAGACCACCCAGCTCATTGAGCTGAGGCGGGACCTGTTCAATTTCGCAGGCGGCCATGTGAGAAACGTAGTGCACTAAGGACAGAGCGAGTGTGCGCCGTCTCGACGACAGACCGACGGCATCTGAGTCTAAAATGTGATCTAGTGGTAAAGTCTTTGCCTGATATCAAGAGACCCGTGTCCAATCCAATGTGTGAAACCTGACAGCATTGCTGGTCTAAAACAGTGATTGTGTAATTTTACAAGCAAGGGTGTCATTGTAAATGTATGAAGTACCGTAATGCAGTTAGCTGGCAGTCAGTGGCTAGAACACTTGACATTGGGAAACTGTGTGAAACCTAAACATGCGCCATAGGTAAAATCCTCCAGCTTAGGGCCTGACCAAAGCATAAATAACAAAACAAATCATGGGGATGGTCCCCGGGTCAAATATAGAAACAACTTCTCCTGTGCGAGATCAATAAAGGTCAATCTTCTAATCCTTGACCACTGTAAGGCGCTTTGTGCTACAATTTTGTATGAAAAGCGCCTTATAAATGTTTGATTGATTGTTTGATTGATTGAAAATCTTACAAGTCTGGTGCAGGCATCTCTTCTTGTGGACCTCCTGTGATTGCCTGTCAGCAATTCCCTCCCAGTTTAGTACTCTTTTAAGGTTCACACTGTCAGTTCTCACAAATAAAATGTTGAACATGGGTTTAATGCTCATTTAAACTTAAGTAATCCAAAAGTAATCCAAAAGTAATCAGTTACATTACTTTGTAAAAGTAATCCAAAAGTTACAGTACAATTACATTTTAATCAAGGTAACTTGTAACTGTAACGGATTACATTTATAAAGTAACTTACCCAACACTGAGTATATATATATATATATATATATATATATATATATATATATATATATATATATATATATATATATATGTTTATAAAATGAAACATCTTTGAGTTGTCCATGGACCTCTGTTATGTATTCTTGTGTATTTTGTAGAACTATAGCACCCCCTTTATCAGTTGGTTTAATCACAATGTTCATATTGTTCTGCTGTTCATTTAAAGTGATACTCCGGGATTTTTGACATAGGGTCCAATTTTCTAGTTAGCCAGCGTGTAGGATATGTGTAGAGAAAGTTATTTTGCGATTTCATGCAGTCTTTGTAAAATCTGAGTTGGCTGTTGCTAAGCTAGCGAAAGTGAACGTCCTGCAGCTAGCCAGCCACTAAAATAGACATACCCAGTACAAAACAAACACCCAAACAAATCAGTTATTATGCCAGGGTATCGATGTACATATCTGTGTTGATAGAATGATTAAGGAAGTAAACCAAGCATGTATTCCTTTGATCATCATCAGCAATTCGTACTTCCTCATTGAAAGCTTGACAGCCGCGGATTGATATCACCCGCATGTCCCAATCCGACCGGCTCTAATAGTTTGTTTACTAGCAACCTCGCAACTGTAAAAGTGAGCACACGGAGCCTGTTCAAAGTATGGCAATGTTTGGCGAGCCCGATTATTTTGATGAGGAGGAAGAGCAGTTGCATTTTTCCAGTGAACCATACTTGTATGAGCCGGAGTATACGGACGAAGAATTGAAAGAGATGGATTTACAAAGAGCAAGAGAACAAGAGAGCGCGTCTGCAAATGCAGCCGCCGCCGAAGCTGCAGCAGAAAGCCGGGACAGAAGAACCGGGGATTGGTGGTGTCAGTGCCGAAATTGCGAAGTTATGGAGAACGAGGATGAATGTTTTTGCTGCAGGGAGTGGGACTTAGTTATCCCACAAATGCAAGAGCTGGAGCTAGATACTTCGTTTCGAAGTCTAGATGTGTCTGGTGGCCATAGCACTTCCAATGATGTCTGCATAACAGAGCACCAGGACTTCTTGCCCCATCTCAATCGTGGCGTACTGGAGACATTCTTCTGCGTCGAAAAGATAAATTGGAAGAAACGACCTAGACCTGCTGGACCTAATGGCCAGTTATCAATGCGGTAAGTGGTGTGCCAGAAAAAAATGTTGAATGTAGGAGCGTTTGGCCAGTTGCAAAATCAGTGAGATGATTATACTCACATCTTCTAAGTTAGGCCTCCTGTTTCTGTTACTCACCAACGTGTGTAATGCATGCCTCCAGTCTCTACTCTTTGTAATAATGACAACTGCTGCTGATGAATTGACGAGGGAGAAGTAAAATTCCGCCGCTGCTTAGAAACTAGTCCCCCAATATGCGTCAATTAAGTCGTTTGAAGCAAGGTCCGTTTCGTTCAAAATCTTATTATATCAACACAGATATTTAAATCGATACCCTGGCATAATAACTGATTTGTTTGGGTGTTTGTTTTGTACTGGGTATGTCTATTTTAGTGGCTGGCTAGCTGCAGGACGTTCACTTTCGCTAGCTTAGCAACAGCCAACTCAGATTTTACAAAGACTGCATGAAATCGCAAAATAACTTTCTCTACACATATCCTACACGCTGGCTAACTAGAAAATTGGACCCTATGTCAAAAATCCCGGAGTATCACTTTAAGGCCTTTCTTTCTAGAGAGGTGTTGTTATTGTGTATTACCTTCCTTTTTGATGACTTCACAACCGTTTCAATGTCTCTCTCCACTAATTTACTGAACGTGGCTAAGGTGGGGTTGGGGGCCCCCGGTGGTATAAAAGTAGATTTTTTCTTAAATTTACCAAATGGGTCATATAGACCTGTGTCAGTGGCGTGTCCTCTATTGTTAAAGAAATGTTTCAAATGTGTCTGAAAAATTTAAAGGAATCTACTTTCAGTTGGAATGCATTTACTTTATTAGTGGGGACAAAAGATAGTCCTTTACTTAACGCATTAATTTGGGGGGTAGTTAGAAAATCACTGGATAACAGAGACACACTTTGAGTTTTTGAAAGTGGAATACCCAATGACTCCTGTTTTTTATTTACTTCCTAAAATACATAAACGATTAGTGAACCCACCGGGCAGACCCATCGTGGCAAGTAAAAACTCTCTGACGGAACCGTTAAGCCAATTTGTGGATGCATTTATAAAAGACATTGTGAAAACTTTACCTTCATACGTGGCTGATACGACTGCTGTTTTACAATTATTGACTGATATTTCTATGCCTGAGAACTCTTTCCTTGTGACATTTGATGTAGGGGCACTATACACCAACATCCCACATGAGGGAGGGTTGGAGGCCATTGACTTTTATTTACAAACAAAAAAAGATGAATTGCCATTTGAATTCCTGATGACATTGACCAACTTTATCTTAAAATCTAAATACTTCATGTTTGATAAGACATATTTTCTACAATGTCAAGGCACCGGCATGGGATCACCGTTTGCACCTAATTATGCTAAACTACACATGGGACTGTGGGAGGAAAGACATTTTTAACAACAACCCCTTTGCCAGTAATGTTTTGTTTTATCGGAGATTCATTGATGATATCCTAATGGGTTTTGTAGGCAATGAAAGTGAACTCACAGCTTTTAAGGACTATATCAATGACACGTACCCCAACCTACATTTTACAATGGAACACAGCCAACAGAGCATCCATTTTCTGGACCTCTTAATAACAGTAAATGGTGAGACACAATTGGATACCTCAATTTTTCGAAAAGAAACCGACAGAAACACAATACTACACGCCAGTAGCTTCTACCCTAACCATCTTATTGACAATATTCCCTATGGACAATTCATTAGACTCAAAAGAATATGTAGCAGGGAAGAGGACTTTGTGTTAAAGGCTCAGGAAATGTGTGAACGGTTCAAACATAGGGGGTACAGTCAGTCTCGGATTGACATAGCCATGGAGAAAATCAACCAAAAGGAGAGAAGAGAACTTTTACATCCTCAACCTGCTCATTGTCACAACACCAATAGAGTCACCTTTGTATCACAGTATTCGACGGCATCAAAACAAGTTAAAAAGATCATTAATAAGCACTGGGGTATACTATAGTGTGATCCAACATTAAATCACTTATCCTCCCACAAACCACGTTTTTGCTTCAAAAGAGGAAAAAACATAGAGTTATAGTAGTGAGCTCCATGTACCAGCAAACCTACCCAACACAGTTGGCTCTCCCAACAAATCCGGGGCAATTATAGATGTGGCAGATGTGCACATTGTGCTAACACAATAAACACAAAAACTTTCAACCATCCACACTCTGGAAAGACTTATAACATTAAGGACTTCATCAATTGCTCTACGACCCATGTCATTTATGTGCTTATATGCCCTTGTGGCCTGATGTATGTGGGCCAGACTAAACGTAATCTTAAATTAAGAATTGCTGAACACAAGGCAGCTATTAGAAACAATAATTTTGATTACGCTATAGCAAGACATTATATCGAAAGAAATCATGGTTCTGCTGCCTCCCTGAGGTTTGTTGGCATTGAAACAGTGCCACCTAATCCTAGGGGGGGTAACAGGATCAAACAACTTTTAAGGAGGATTAATGAACTGTCAACTATTGAACCTGGTGGACTAAATGAAGCACAGGATTTGAGCTGCTTTTTGTAAATAATTACTTGTTAATATTGCTTGTGGGGTGTGTAAATATTATCTTAGTATATTCATACTGTGGTTGTATGTAAGGTTTACTTGTGTTATTCCCCCCCCCCAAAAAAAAATAAAAAAATCTCTATATATTATGTACACTGAATGCTATGTCTGTTTTCTTACTGTATATATGTAAGATATATTGCATTAAAAAAAATATGACTTTAAGTGAAGGAACATGTGACCAGATGGTATTTAGTCACACCTGGCACTAATCGGGCGAACCTGATGACGCTGTAGAAGCGAAACGCGTTGTTCGCTCTAAGCCCAATAAAGGAATAAGAGTAAAGTCAAGCGAGTGTGCGGTAAATTTCTTCTTTTCTGGAATCTAGGCCTATAATATTTAATGGAGATTGGTTTATATTAAATTTAAATTTTTGGTTGTTTCTGTGGATATGTCATTGCACTGCCTGGACTGTTCCAAAGTATATTAAACCTTACATTTATTAAAGATCCCATGACATGGTACTTCTTGATGCTTTTATATGGTGCCCTAATGGTTCCCTAATACTGTAAATGAATCCTTCTTCAAAATTAAACCTCAATGCATGAGATATGACTCTGACTGTCTTCATGAGGCTAAATATGTCTCTGAAACGCTTTATTCTGGGTGTTACTGCTTGAATGCAAATGAGGAGGACAGAGACAGGCCAGTGCAGCGGGTGGGTTGCTCCGCTTTTTCCTGGATTAGCGGTGCGCTGGCCCCACTTCCATGTTTTAAGAGCGGAGGAAGATATGAGACACTACGGGGTTAAAAAAAACACATTTCCACAGAAAATAAATTAAACCACTGCTGTTTCAGAGGTGCGGAGGCTCGGATAAAGGACATCCGAGCAAATGAAAAAACTGCATCTTGCATTGCGTAGCTCGTTTGCGGTCCAAATTCTCTGGGCGTGATTTCCAGAGACAGTGGGTAGACATCCAGACGGGGGGTGGAAACCTTTCCGCGAGTGTGACGTCAGAGAGTTCCCTTGTTCAGAATCGCCCGTTTGGGCTGTCTTTTTTTCAAACGTGGAAAAGGATCATTTCGCAACCTTTAGCCATGGGGAGGGCCCTAAACAGGGTAGGGGAGCTCACATTAAAGTTCAAAAACCTCAGAAAGTGAAAATTTCATGCCATGGGACCTTTAAATTACACATGGTTTTACAGCAAATATACTCAGAAAAACAGGCATTCTGAGTGTGAGCAAGGTTGACATTGTTTGTTGCAGTTTCCTTATCATAAATATTTCACTTTTTGCATTCCTATGACCTAATTTAAAAATGTTATCTTATGAGCCAAAAAGACAGCCCATCTCAACAATATAACTGCATTTAAGACTTTAATAGCTCTTAATGTCAATCACACAACTGACTCCGGAACAACAAAAACAATTGGCTAAAAGGAGGCATCAGGTCAAAAAGCTGTGCCTTATAGACCCTTTTATGGGGGCGGTGACAAAAAAGCTGCGCGCGCATTTGGCAACAGAAGTGTCATTATTCCCCATTCATTCAGATAGAGAGACCAACTTTTCCAGCACAGTCCAGCTTCCATTTTCTGCAAAATGGTTATTGTGTGTATGGTTGCCCAAATCGTTATTCTACCAGCGGACTAAAGTTTTACAGGATTCCAAGAGGATCGCGACCATTTCAAAGCCACAGGCGCCGTCTGTGGCTGCAGGAGATAAAACGCGTTGACTGGAATGAAAACATAATCAGAAATGCTCGCGTCTGCAACGCCCACTTTACATCAGGTAAGGTTGTCCATTCACTCTTTGATTTAGCTGGAAAGCCCGGTTTACGTTAGTGAGTGTCTGTATGATGTAAAATAATAATGAAATGTAGCTGAATTTTGATAAGCTGGTGTTGGGCTTGGTTAGCAGCTCGCAGGCTAGGCTAGTAAATAAACTTATGTACATTTGCAGGTGAGGAATCATTGGACTCTAGTAGTCCTGATTTCGTGCCTTCTGTATTTTCGTACACAAAACAAAACCAGAATCCTCATTCAAAGATGGGCAGGTTAAGAGTAATTAAAGTTATCCCCCTCTCATTTTTTCTCCCCTTTTAGTTTGTTGTCTCTTGCATAAGCACTACATCTGCTGCTTTTATTACTGATACTATCTAAGCATCTTAGCGGACTTGACTCTTCTGTACTGTACTGTTCATTTATTTATTTATGGTTATTTTAGTGGTTAGGTATGAATGTGCTTGTGCATATAAATGTCCTGTGTTGCACTTTAATGTTTGTTCATTTAATTTCTGATATTTTTTTTTGTTAGGTACCATAGGAAAATGAGGCGAGCAGACAGAGCTAACACTTCAGCAATTTCTGTTTCTTCTAAACCAAGAACAAGAACAAGAATGCAGCCTGGATCATTGTCCCGGTATGAATATATTTCATCTTACAATCAACTGATTGATTGTAAGATGAAATTCTTGAAAATCCATCCCTTCCAAGAGTGTTCTTTCTTTGCTTAAATCGTATAACTACCTGGAATGCACTTACAACATAAACTTGTCTGCACTGGTTGCACCACGTACTAATTTATTCATTTTTCTATCTTAAAGCTGAAGAGGATCTCCCAATTCCAAAGACAATGTATGCTGATCTGAACCTGAGACAAAGTCAACTTCAGGCAGACTATGTCAACCTGCGACAGGAGTGTGACGCACTACGAGCTGAAAATTTAAAGATAAAAGAGGAGCTGCAAAAATCTATATTTTCTGTACAGTACTTAAGTAGTGACTTTATTGATCTCACACTGGAGAAATTCTTCTGCATTTAACCCATCCTGTTATTAGGAGCAGTGGGCAGCACATTACTGCTCCCGGGGACCATCTCCATGATCTTCTTGCTTCGGTTTGGTCAGGACCTCAGCTGGAGGATTTTACCTATGGTGCATGTTTTTTGGGTTAAAATGTAAATGACTTGTAACAAACTGTACAGTATCTCATTTATTTGTAATGAATGAATGAATTTTTATTGAGTATGTCACAAAGTCAATATACAGTACATAATACATTACACGTATACATGTACGTGTAGACATATTAATATAATTTCTTTACAGAAGTAAACATATCTCAAAGGGTTATGGGAAGTAGTGTTAACTTTTTGAATCCCACCCCACTATTATTAAACATTAATAATATCCGGTTTCCTCTGAACCATCTTTGTCACATTTATCTGGTGTTACTATACAACTTATATTTACACAGATAAGCCATTTTGTAATAATTTATTATACTAACCATTACAACATTGCATCACTATAATGACTCAGATACTAGATTTGTATAATTTTTTAAACTGCTTAAAGTTTGAACAGTGTTTTAGTTCATCACTCAGGCTGTTCCATATTTTAGTTAATGATGTTAACACCCTTTTCCATACATGTTTATTTATCTATAATAATCAGCATTGGGGATATGATTTAATGACTAAATGCGTAAGGCAAATAACAGTAACATAACATAGTAACATAACATAACAGCTCAACTCAGACATTTCCTACATAACCATGTCTTGTGTCCTTGCCTTTGACTAGGAAGAACTTTGGATTTTAGCACACAAAACTCTGAACGTATGTCATGGTATTTCACGTCCTGTACATGACCACAGAGAACATATCCTCAAGATGGTGCCGGACAGGCCGGCTGCCTGTTACAGGGCTCCGACACTACCTTACCTTTTTTTCCTCTTTTTACCTGTACATAGACGTTTTCCTCGTTTTTTTCTTTAGAGTAGGTAAAACCCGGTGCAGTTGTGCACCTGGGAAGCCTACTCTTACTACAGCTTTATCGTCAGCTGTAGTGTTTTTCTGCACTTTGTAAATCCGTACAAGGAAATGTGCAAGGGACTATCGCACTCAACCACGGAGCGTATCACATATGCGTGCGATCAGCTGCTCAGTCTACGGCGGCCTTCTCTACTCTACGCCGGGAAACCTGAAGTACCAGTAGAGATACAGTGGTACCTCACCTTACGAAATTAATTTGTTCCAAAAGTGGTTTCGTAACGTGAATTTTTCGTAAGTTGAGTAGCTATTTCAATGGAAAAGGCCTGATCCGTTCCAAGGTTTTTTTTTTAATAGTGTAACTTTTTTTTATAGTGTAACATTTGTGTTCTGCGTCCTGATTGGAATAAACCAGGTCTAGACCAGAACTAAACCAGGTCTAAACCTGGACTGGACCTGGACTAAACCAGGATTATCCCGGGACATGGCAGTGCCGTTGGAGGAGCGCGTTGCTCGTGTCTCCGCGCTCCTTGCGCGTTCCGCGCTAGAGCTAAGAGGCCGAGAAAGACGCTCTTTCAACGGGAATAAGAGCGGGGCGGGGTCTGGTTCTATGTGACCTCCAGAGCCGGGGGGCTGACACTGTGAGCTAAGAGGCCGAGAAAGGTGCTCCATCGGCGGGCAAGACCGCGGGGTCTCGCTCGGGGCGGGCTCTGGTTCTATGTGACTTCCAGGTCTAGACCAGAACTAAACCAGGTCTAGACCAGGTCTAAAGCAGGACCGGATCAGGTCCAGACCCGGACCAAACCGGGACCAGACTAGGATTAAATCACTCCGTGCTCGGCCTGCGCGGGCCCGCGGCCCCGAGGGGGAGGCACGGCCCGGGCGCCGCGGCTCCATCCCGCGCCCGCAGTCCCGGTGTCCCAGTGACCCTTGCGCCGTGTCGACGTCGCTTTTTGATCCATCGATGTCGGCTCTTCCTATCATTGTGAAGCAGAATTCACCAAGCGTTGGGATTGTTCACTCACTAATATGGAACGTGAGCGGAGTTTAGACCGTCGTGAGACAGGTGAGTTTTGGAGGGGGGCTTTTGGGGGGGGCTTCTGGTTCAGCCCTCCTGAACCAGAAGAAAGGGGCTTTCAACTCAGGGGACAGAGAGGAGCAGAAAAGGTTCCAGCGGGAGCTCCAGTGGAGGATCCGACGGGCCAAAAAGGACTATGGGAGGAAGATGGAGGAACAGCTGAGGAACATGTCTGGTTTTGGACAGAGTGGCAGAGGGACAGCTGATGGTGATCAGCGCTGGGCGGATGAATTAAACTGTTACTTCAACAGTTTAAGTAACTGTTGAAGTTACTTAACTTCAACAGTTAAGTAACTGTTGTGTGTGTGTAACACACACACACACACTCCCCCCTCTCCATCACACCAGACGAGGTGAGGAGGGATCTTAGGCAACTCAACAAGAGGAAGTCCGCAGGACCTGACGGTATCTGCCCCAGGCTGCTGAGAACATGTGCAGACCAGCTCTGTGAGGTTCTCTGCTACATGTTCAATCTGATCCTCAGCCTGGAGAAGGTCCCCGTCCTGTGGAAGACCTCCTGTGTGGTCCCGGTTCCCAAAACAACAAACCCCAGGGAACCAGCCCACTACAGACCAGTCGCCTTGACCTCCCACCTCATGAAGACCATGGAGAGGGTGATCCTCAGTCACCTCCGCTCTGTGGTGAGCCCCTCCCTGGACCCGCTGCAGTTTGCCTACAAGCCAAACGTAGGAGTAGAGGACGCCGTCATCTACTTGCTGCAGCGGGCGCTCACCCACCTAGAGACCGCCGGGAGTGCTGTGAGAGTCATGTTCTTTGACTTCTCCAGCGCCTTCAACACCATCAGGCCGGCGCTGCTGCAGGGGAAGCTGGAGGATGCGGGAGTTGATGGACATCTCGCTGCCTGGACCATCGACTACCTCACTGACCGTCCACAGTACGTGCGGCTGCGCGGCTGTGAGTCAGAGGTGGTGGTCTGCAGCACTGGGGGCCTCCCAGGGAACTGTCCTCTCACCCTTCCTCTTCACCATATACACCTTGGACAGCTGCCATCTCCAGAAGTTCTCTGACGACTCGGCCATTGTGGGCTGTGTGTCTGAGGGGAACGAGCTGGAGTACCGCTCGGTCATCAGAAACTTTGTGGACTGGTGTGGGCGCAACCACCTGTGCCTTAACACCAGTAAGACAAAGGAGCTGGTGATCGACTTCAGGGGGAGACCACTACCTCACTCACCGGTGAACATCCAGGGGCAGGACATAGAGACTGTGGACAGTTTCAAGTACCTGGCTGTTCACCTCAACAATAAACTGGACTGGTCCCACAACACCGACGCCCTGTACAAGAAGGGCCAAAGTCGTCTCCACCTCCTGAGGAGACTGAGGTCCTTTGGCGTGTGCAGGCCTCTGCTCAAGACTTTTTATGACTCAGTGGTGGCCTCTGCTCTCCTCTACGCTGTCGTCTGCTGGGCCCCGAGCAGCACAAAACGGGACAGAAAAAGACTCAACAAGCTGGTCAGGAGGGCCCGATCTGTCCTGGGCTGTCCTCTGGACTCTGTAGAGGAGGTGGCCAAGAGGAGGGTACTGGCCAAATTCACGTCCATCATGGACGACACCTCTCACCCTCTGCACCGGACTGTAGAGGAGCTGAGCAGCTCCTTCAGCAGCCGACTGAGGCATCCCCAGTGAAAGAAGGAGCGCTACCGCAGATCCTTCATCCCCACCACCTTCAGACTGTACAACTCCACTGTATAATCCAGACGTGCAATATTGTCTTTAAATACTCTCCTAGTTACTGTTTCTTATTATTATTACTTGTATAACTCCACTGTATGGTCCTATCGTGCAATATCGTTTTCCCAATGTGCAATATTGCTTTTTCAATACTCCTATCGTGCAATATCGTTTTTCCAATGTGCAAGTATTGTTTTGTTTTTTTCCAATACTCTCCCTGTCACTGTTTTTATTATTATTATTACTATTATTATTATTATTATTTGATTTACTACTTATTTTATTATTATTATTATTACCTATCTTTATGCCATTTTTGCCTGCATGCACTTGTCTTTCTTATCTTATCTTATATTCGTAGGCGTCCAGTGACTTCTAGGCTTGTAATTTCTCCCTCGTGTACACACTGGGTTTCTCTATTAAATAAGTATAAATATCTGGCCACTGTATATTAGGCCACTTGCTAACATCATCCACCCACTCACTGATCGCATTAGGATCTGGCAGTCGGACACCATTTGCCAAAGTCAGCTTGTTGAGGTAACATTCGCGATCTTTTGACGAAAGTCCCTTTGTGTAGCTTAACAAGTTGCGGAGTTGTGCCATGCTTCTGTTGCCAGCTGCGCGAGCAACCGCGCCTACGTCATCTTTGTTTAATAACAGAAAAAGGGTGTATACCGGCCAGGTCCACAGCCCTGTCAGTGCAAAAGGAGATCACGTTGTAATACTAAAGTCATGCTCTAATGGCTGCTCAGAGGGAGTGAGTCATGAGTGTGACCAATGGGAAAAAACAGAAGGAGAAGAATATACAGGTTTGCACTCTTACGCTGATGATATATAGTAATAAAACCACATTTTACACATTTAATTTATTATAACTCAATATTGTATAATGTTCTGTATTAATTCTGGGGTACAGTGACCATAAATCTGACTAGTGACTTGAGGCTGGATATTCCCAACACAATTAGACCTTTTCACAGGGCCAACTCTGTAAGACAAATTGATGTGAGGAGCTATAGCAGAACTGAGCCTGGAGGAAGTGCTAACCACTCCACTGTTAATGCAAAGACATTTTTTAACCCTCTTAAGCAGCCAAGTTGTATTAGTTAATCACCTGCTCACTATATGTAGTGATTTTCTAATTACTTGCACAATAAAGCTATTCTAATGCAATACCTTTCAATTTATCCTAGCTCAGTGGTGAGAGAAAGAGGACAATGGCTTGTAATTTTGAAATGCCTTCATTATATTTAATGTTAAATAGGACCTCCTTTATCCGCAAAGCTTTTAATTATGCTCAATCTGTATGAAAAGCGACTCCAGGTATGTTACTGCACACGACACATAGAGTTGGGCGGTATCCAAATTTTGATACCGTTAAACCGTGTCCACATTTTCCTGGGGTATACGGTATTACCGTTGCTAAGGCTAAAAAAAACCCCAAAAAAACAAACAAACAAAAAAAACACTTGGTAGCACTACAGTGGAGTGACCTCGCCAAATGGCAGCTTGCACCTATACCGTTCAGAAACAGAATAGCAAGCATTACATAGGCCTAATGATACTGAAAACATAACAAAACATGTACAAAATTAGTAACTTTTATTAACAAATGTTTAAAGTGCAAATACAGCAGCCAACCGACGGGACGAAATAACAAATTGTCTGTGGGCTAAAGCTAACAAACCAACAGGAATCAAATAAATAAAATACTTGATCTTATCAAATAAGAAAATCTGAACAATAACAAGACATAACTGGAAATGTGCATATATAACCCTGTCCTGAGAACGCAGTGGAAAATACTGCTCGTTTGTATATTTTTAAAATCTATTAACATGAATCAAATAAATTAAACGTACAACTATACAACATCCCGAACCGTTTTCGTCCGTCAGAAAAAGCTTCTCCTTATTGAAAATAAAAATATGAAGCTATTGAATGCAAAACCAGCATGTTCACTTTTTCCGGCTTGAGTAAGGCACGTTGTGGATTGACAACTTTGCCCACGGTGCTGAAGGCCCGTTCCGATGGAGAGCACAGGCATTTTCGGGCAACCCTCGTTCCACCAAAGAAGGGGGTCTTCATCTCCCAGAATAACAGCCTCGTGTGGAAGTTGCGTTTGTAATAAGAAACCCGAAAACTTCTCACATTTCAGACTCAAAAACGGTGAGTTGTTTTTATTAACACGCGAGAATATCAGAAAAGGCGCAGCGCTATAACACAAAAGCAGCGTGTCAAACGTCACGCCTTTCTTAAAGGGACCGCAACTATTATCAGAAGCAGTGACTTTATAACCAAGTGCTTAACCAAGAACTGAGCAAAACCCGCATGGCAAAGCTGTAACAACACAGTTAAGAAGGTGAATTATGCATACATTCATGAGTGCACTACACTCGCGACAATATGCAGTTGCCTCTGCTCCTCCACAGTGCCGCTGTTATCTCTCGACGGGTAGGATGTTTCACCAGAACACCGCCACAGTCTTCATGCACATTTTACACACAGCCTCGTTGACATTTCCCGGCTCTCCCTTGTCATTTGGCCGAAATCCGAAATGCTGCCAAATTGCAGACGTTGTGTTTTACTTTGGGACCAACTCAGCGTGGCCTGTCATGTTGTCTTTTCCTTCTCCCTTCTGAGCGGTAATGTCACGTGACGACGCAACATCCAGGAACTTCATCGAACGTCATCTCTCCGATAGTAATATTAGTTTTAAACTGTAATAGTATTAAATTAACAAACACAAACACACATACATAAGTGATTTTTTTTTTTTTTAATGACGGTAATAAATCTGATACCGCTGCTATTTTTAGATACCGCAGTATATCGTATTACCGTATTACCGCCCAACCCTAAGGACACAGTAATAATACAGCCCAAAACGTGCAGTAAAATCCTCCAGCTATGGTAGTTCTGACTAGATATTGGCGGATATGTTTTCATTTTCATTGCCAATGCTGATACCAATTGTTTGGAATCCAGAGAAACTAATGGCCAATAAGCTATTCCAATATATGGCAGATTTGTACGATTTTAATTTCTGTAATTCAAATTTACTACAAACTCACCCTCAACCCTTTTTTACCACAGACCTATAAGAGAACAATGCAATCACATTTTGCAGTGACCTTTCAGCACTGTGTTTAAATAAAGCTTTGGGTGAATTCAAACAAACAAATAAAATACCGGCCCATGCTGGAAATTACAGGCTGATAGCAGATATGGTAAAAATACTGATCTGATATAACTGCCAACTGATATTTTAAGATAACATAAAATAAGATAAGACTTTATTGATCTCACACAGGAGAAATTCACTTGCCACATTAGCTCCAGGCAGTTTAGTGCAAAGAAAGTTACCAAAGAAAGACCATTTTGATCTGTCTCTAGTCCTGGCCCAGCCTAGCTCACAATCTGGAGATGGGTCCCCACTGGTCCTGACAGGTTTAACCTCAGTGGCATTGAAGGATGGGTCAAATGCAGAGGACAAATGTCTGTATGGGGACAATAAATTGTACCCTAACATTAAAGGGCCAATAATGCACTGTTTTCTGATTCGTTATGTTGTTTCCTCATTAAAAAACATACCAGGAGTTGTGCTTTGTTTCATTCACACGTTTAACACACAAACCCTGCATATTTAGAGATGTAGAGTTCTTCTCTCAAACAGAAAACATTCTGTTCCACTTTGTGATGTCATGTAATAATACAGGAAGTTTTTTTTAACTATCGCTAGAATGATTTTGATAATTACAGCCTTGGAACTGTCAGCCTCTATTGAACAAAATGTAAAAGGTAGCTGTTAAAATGAAAACTACAGCTTCATGACATCACAAGATGGAACAGAGCATTTTGAGCTTTGTGGATACAGAAAGACTAGTAATTTTAAAAAACTAGCGTTACTCAAACATTTGTGAATAAAACAAACCCAACTTCTGGTATGTTTTGATGAGGTATCAATATTATTATATGGCTTAAAGCTCACAAGAATCAGCTTTGTGTAATAGGACGTTTAAGATGTGAACAAAACCAGTTATTGCTCCTTTGTCCTCCTATAGAAACACAGCAGCCCCAGCACACAATAGCTTTCCCCTAATGTAGTGCCTAAAGTACTTATCATTCCTGGCTTGTAACCTCTGAGTGAAAACAAACAGGCTTCAGCATTACAAGCTGACAGCCTATCATTGCAGTGGGTGAGACACACAGGAGCATTGAACATTCTCGTCACATGCGGCAAGTCCAGGCAGATTCACAGGTCCCTCCCTCTTTGCCTCCTTCTTTGACAAAGGCTGTCTGAACTCAAGCTGATTCTACGACTGCAAATCTCTCCTCTCACTTCAAAACCCAACCCTGCCAAGAAGACCACACTTGGTAGTAGATTTATTCACAGACCACTGTTTCTTTGCTCGCTGCTCAGTGGGCATGGGGAAAGGACTGTCAATATAGCAGTTTTTGTCGGTTTGGCATGATGTTACTACAGAAAATATTATGCTATCTGAACTGATCTGGTGTTGGGCAAATTAGCTGAGGCTATATACTGTGACCTTCATCAGATTATGGCAAAAGGAGAAATTCAATTTGTGAAATTGAATTTCCAGTTGACAAATTGAATTTCTCCTTTTGCCATGGATTCTACTTGGACAACTGAGGGATTCTACACACTTCATCAGATTACTAAATTCTTAATCTATCTCTGTTGTATCAGTCCTTATTTAAATGCACTGTCACCTTTTATATATAGTAAACCTAAATAAACAATAAATAAATACGATAGACTGTACAAAGACATGGACTAAGGGAGTGTGACGTCACCTATAGCGTTCAGCTCCAGTCAAATGAAGCTCACAGAGGCCAGCAGTTACAGTATAGGGGCTGGGCCCCGAGCAGCACAGAACAGGACAGAAAAAGACTTAATAAGCTGGTCAGGAGGGCCAGCTCTGTCCTGGGCTGTCCTCTGGACTCTGTAGAGGAGGTGGCTGAGAGGAGGGTACTGGCCAAATTCATGTTCATTATGGATGACACCTCTCACCCTCTGCACCGGACTGTAGAGGAGCTGAGCAGCTCCTTCAGCAGCCGACTGAGGCACCCCCAGTGCAAGAAGGAGCGCTACTGCAGATCCTTCATCCCCACCGCCATCAGACTGTATAATTCTACTATATAGTCCAAACGTGCAATATCCTCAATATCAATATTGCAATATCAATGCAATATCCATTATTATTATTATTATTATTATTATTATTATTATTATTATTATTATTATTATTATTATTATTATATATATATATATATATATATATATATATATATATATATATATATATATATATATATATATATATATTTATATATATATTTTTTTTAATTATTACTTACTTTATCCCATCCCTGCCTGCATGCACTTTCTTTCTTGTTCAAACTGTCCTGGAGCTACTGTGGCAAGTAAATTTCTCCTGTGTGAGATCAATAAAGTCTTATCTTATCTTATCTCTTATTTGGAGCCAAGTTCCATATTAGGGATAGGAATTTATTTAAGGACAAAATACTGAAATTAAAAACACCAGGATTATTTAGAAAGGGTTAATATTTTTAACACTAAAATAACACTAAAATGACAGGGCTCAATGCAGCAGTGTTGATGGAGTACTATTTGTAACGTGGGGGCTAGCAGGTTACCTATATCCACTTACAGTCTACGATAAATACATGATAAAGTATGATACTGAAGACTACTATAAGCTACTGGAACGTAAACTTAAGCCATGATAATTCATTCATTCATTATCTTCTGCTTTATCTTTATCTTCTGCTAAATCTACCATCTGTAATTACATTGGCTGACCCGGGCCTGTTAAATAAATAAATAAAAATTGGGTGCACTTAGCAAATTGCAAAGGCTGCAATTTTTAAGTACCATAATTTCAAAATAACTGGTTTGTTCTGCACCTGCATAAAAACTGTAGTGTAGATCTGTACAAACATGCCCTAAACTGTCACTCATTCATCATTTTTTTGTCAATTCTAGACACATTTAAAATCGTGAAAATCGTGAAAACATAAATCACAATGCTTGTGAAATATTTGCAATAGGTCATCTCTACCTAAACATGCAAACATTGAATCATTGTTGTTTTTAACATCTGATGCTGCACTTTCAGCTTTTTGCACGTCTTTCCAATATGGTTTACAACTTGCCTGGTTTACACCAGACCATATCACAAGTGAGATATGGTCTGGGAGCACCTACTGAATATCTCGTAGCGGAGGTGTGGTTTACGATTGCCAACGGCCGTTTATTGGGCGAATGTCTATCATTTGGCGTATACGTAGCCCATAGCCAATCATGTCAGTTGTCAGTTCAAACTACAAGCTTTCATTTGTCGCGTAGTACGCGTCACCGTCTTTCCACCCCTTCCCGCTCTCTGATTGACTCCCCAAATCAGGAGCCCTCGTTTAGCCTAGTTGCCAGGCTGTGCAAAGCAGCCTGGAATTTCCCAGGTTAGTTTACAACTAACTTAAAGGTACATTGTGTAACTTTTCGATTGAGGGTCCATCAACTTCTTGTTTCTATTGATATGACATTGCCCTGCTTAGAATGCTCCACAATATGACATGAAACAGCCCTGGCTTTATTCAATTACAGGCGGTGTTACTGCTCAAAAATACCTAAAATAGGCATTCTAACTGTCAGCAGGGTTGCCCCTCTACAGATCTGACCAGTAACTTGGTTTAATACCCTACTGTGAAACATTCTAGACAAAGCAATAACATCTCACAGTTAGACAATGCAATAACCTAAAATATAACTGTTCATCCGTCACTTATTTAGCTGCAAATCAGTATAGTAGTTATCATGAAAGGACTACATGTGGGTTTGGCTGACGCTGGGGGAGATCTACTGAGAATGCACCACACCTTTCTTTGGCATTCAGTGACTCCAACAACATGAGACCTGACAGCGTGCGGCTTGGGCAAAAGCTGTAAAAATGTACCACGAAGGAAGTGAGGAATACACAATAAAGTCCTCGTGTTGGGGCTCGCAGTGGGAGGCACTGGTAAACAAGAGTGACAGGCAGGTGGGGTAGACAGTGTAAAAAGATGAGCCATAAATATTTAAGTAGGGAATTCAGCCTGAGAAGTGGGACTATTTAGGACACCACTGAACAAAAAGTACCAAAACAGCGCTATTTTCACAATTTTCAAGCGACAAAAATCTCCTTGTAACTGAAAGTGCCATCAGAAAATCGAAGGAAAAAAGGACAAAAATAGGGCAGCGCCAAAAGTGTAAAAAATAAATAAATAAAAAACTATAGAGGAAAATTAAGTATCTTGAGTTGCAACTTACAGTGTAAAATGGATTACAATAAAATGCCACAGAAAAGGACAATAAAACTGTTCTTAAAGCAGTAATGGTTACAGGAGCCAAGGAAATCATAAGTAGTTCTTCAGTACTTGGCAATATATCTAGTTCAATATCTAAAGCTGATAAATGTAAGTGAGAGATTTAAATGGTCTGTGTCTGCATTTTATTTATTCTAGTTCAAGTACATGTCCTTCACACTATGCGGTATATTGTAAAAACAGTTATTTTTCAAACAAAATAAGCTTAAACAACATCCCCTATGCATTTGGGGCAATTAGGGATGATATTATAAAGACACCACTGCCACTGTGTGTCTGTGTGGCTTGTGCTTTATTTTAGATGAACGCCTTTGTGTATCTGGAAATGCAAGCACATTTCCAACACATAAAAACTGGCCATGCAGCATGCAGCATTATTCATTGTCTAGATTCGAGAACCACATTACGTACAAAAAAAAGTTTTTCAGATTCTAAAATGTTGTAGTTTCCCACGAGATTGATGCACAAATGTTAAACCTGATTGAATTTCTATTGTCTAGACTCAAGAACTCACTGAATTAGAACAAAAATCAATGTTTTCACAATACCCATTCCAGCAGCCCCATCTATAAGTAACCTATAGCTTGTTGTAATCTGAAACCTAGCAATTCCATCAAAAATGTTGAGTAAAACAAGTAATTTCTACCATTTCTTCGGCATCTTTTACAGTTCTGATAACTTTTTGATACCTTGCTTAATCTGTACCCCTGTGAGTATGGTGCAAACGTAAACAGAGCTTGCTTGATTAGACAAAATGGACTAGAATAACCATTATCTTTAGGGATCAAATGGACAAACTGCTTTGTTCTAGACACTGCAAAAACCCAAACATTGTGTAACCCTGAAGTTTGCTTTGAAACCCTCACCGTGTAGGTCCTCCACTGGCCCACCATCTGCTCCTCTGTGCGTGCTGTGCTCTCTCTGGCCTCACGCTCTCCCTCCATGTCCTGCTCCAGACTGAGTAGGAGCTGTCGGAGCCTGGTGATGTCCTCTCCAAGCCTGTGGCAGCGGGATATGTACTGTTCTGGAAAAGATGCAAACGCCTTTATCTAAACGTCATGTTAATCCTCTTAATCCTTCTAGTCTGTATTGCAAAGATAATGTTTTGTTTTTTAAAGCAGACTTATGAAAAATTTACTTTTCAGAGCTTTAAACCATGTTATATTCCCCCTCCTCATTTGCCCTCTCCAGGTTGTATTTGGAGTGGTTCATGCACGTTTGAGCAATCTTTTCATGACGCCATATTGCCGATCGATCCCCATTTCCACTGCCACAGGCCTACGCCCACCATTCTGTACCAAACCAATCCGTTTTAAGAATAAGAATAAGAATAAGAATAAGAATAAGAAGAAGAAGAAGAAGAAGAAGAAGAAGAAGAAGAAGAGACTTTATTGATCTCACACTGGAGAAATTCTTCTCTGCATTTTAACTAGGGATGCAAATTATCGGTTAATTCATTAACTGATAGTTGATTGACCTTATCGGTCGATTAACGATTAACTGATAAGCGGCGTTTTTCACCTGAATTTGAGTGTTTCAATAGGGTCTTTAAGAATATAAGCTATAGTAACATAACACTGAGTCATAAATATATCATAGTTTTATTATATTGTATATTCCTCAATTAATTATTCCTTAGTAAAAAGCAGACAAATGTATTGATGCTGAATAACAAAATACAGTAATCCCTCGCTCTATCCAATTTTTTTTTTTATAGTGTAACATTTTTTTATAGTGTAACATTGTGTTCTGTCCTGATTGGCTAAGAGACTAGACCAGGACTGAACGTGGACTGGACCAGGTCTGAACCAGGTCTGGACCTGGACTGGACCAGACCGGGACTCGACCGGGTCTAGACCTGGACTAGACCAGACCAGGATTAAACCACCACGTGCACCGCGGCTCGCGCCCCGAGCCCAGCCGCGGCGAAACCAGCAGCGCATTCCGGGTTCGATCTCGCCTCGCGGTACACCCGGGGCTGCTGAGCAGTGCCGTTGGCGCCTGCGGTCGGCTGTGAGTCGAGCTTGGCGCAGCGCAGTTGCCTTGTTTCGGGTGCGCGTGTCCGCGTGTCCGCGGTTAGCGGTTAATTACAATTAATGCATTTTGATCGACCAACGTCTTAATCGACAATTAACCGTTAATCGATTAATTGTTGACATCCCTAATTTTAACCCATCATACATATATATATATATATATATATACACATATATATACATATATATATATATATACATATATATACATATATATATATACATATACATATTAGGGATGCAAATTATCGGTTAATTCATTAACTGATAGTTGATTGACCTTATCGGTCGATTAACGATTAACTGATAAGCGGCGTTTTTCGCCTGAATTTGAGTGTTTCAATAGGGTCTTTAAGAATATAAGCTATAGTAACATAACACTGAGTCAAAAATATATCATAGTATTATTATATTGTATATTCCTCAATTAATTATTCCTTAGTAAAAAGCAGACAAATGTATTGATGCTGAATAACAAAATACAGTAATCCCTCGCTCTATCCAATTTTTTTTTTTTTTTATAGTGTAACATTTTTTTTATAGAGTAACATTGTGTTCTGTCCTGATTGGCTAAGAGACTAGACCAGGACTGAACGTGGACTGGACCAGGTCTGGACCAGGTCTGGACCTGGACTGGACCTGGACTGGACCTGGACTGGACCGGGACTCGACCGGGTCTAGACCTGGACTAGACCAGGATTAAACCACTGGGGCGCGTGCTGGTTTCGCCGCGCCCCGCGCTCCGAGCCGCAGGCCAGCCGCGCGGGGCTCGGGGCTCGGGGCGCGGGCTGCGGCGAAACCGGCAGCAGCGGCCCGGATTCCGGGTTCGATCTCGCCCGTACACCCTCGCCCGTACACCCGGGGCTGCTGAGCAGTGCCGTTGGCGCCTGCGGTCGGCTGTGAGTCGAGCTTGGCGCAGCGCGGTTGCCTTGTTTCATGACCACGCGGTACGCATGTCCGCGTGTCCGCGGTTAGCGGTTAATTACAATTAATGCATTTTGATCGACCAACGTCTTAATCGACAATTAACCGTTAATTGATTAATTGTTGACATCCCTAATACATATATATATATACATATATATATACATATATATATATATATATATATATATACACACACACACACACATATATTTATTAGGAGCAGTGGGCAGCACACATTATTTATTATTTATTATTTTTAGATGAATATGATGATTTAAAATGTGCAGATTATAACGTAATGATCTACGGGTGTTGTAGATTATAACTACTATATGGCAGTCTCAAGCACAATATGTGTTCTTTAAATACTGTAGATAAAAAGTCAAACTATTGTATTTGAGCTACCAGTTATTCTAGCTCAATACCACATCCAGAAAATCAAGTATACAAATTCTAAGCCCACTTTAATAAATTTGACAGGTATCTTCCTACTATTCAATCCTGTGCCAGTTTCAAACTCATTTAAAGAGGGGGCATTAGACTACTATGGGGCATTGATTGTGAACACATTACATACACTCAACAAAAATGTAAACGCAACACTTTTGTTTTTGCTCCCATTTTTCCTGAGATGGACCCAAAGATCCAAAATTCACTCCAGATACACAACACTACCATTTCTCTCAAACATTGTTCACAAATCTGTCCAAATGTGTGACAGCGAGCACCTCTGCCCCGCCGAGACAATCCACCCCACCTCACAGGTGCGCCACATCAAGATGCCGATCCGACATCATGACCAGTGCACAGGTGCGCCCCAGACTGCCCACAATAAAAGGCCACCCTGAAATGTGCTTTTTTTTTTTACTTTATTGGGGGTCTGGGGACTCAGAACCAGTCAGTATCTGGTGTGACCACCATTTGCCTCATGCAGTGCAACACATCTTCTTCGCATAGAGTTTATCAGATTGTCAGTTGTGGCCTGTGGAATGTTGGTCCACTCCTCTTCAAAGGCTGTTATGGACGAAGAACACAGGTGCATTTTATTGATGGCATTTTGAATGCACAGAGATACCGTGATGAGATCCTGAGGCCCATTGTTGTGCCATACATCCATGAACATCACCTCATGTTTCAGCAAGATAATGCACGGCCCCATGTTGCAAGGATCTGTACACAATTCTTGGAAGCTGAAAATGTCCCAGTTCTTGCATGGCCAGCATACTCACCGGACATGTCACCCATTGAGCATGTTTGGGATGTGCTTGACCGGCGTATACGACAGCATGTACCAGCTCCCACTAATATCCAGCAACTTCGCACAGCCATTGAAGAGGAGTGGACCAACATTCCACAGGCCACAATTGACAATCTGATAAACTCTATGTGAAGAAGATGTGTTGCACTGCATGAGGCAAATGGTGGTCACACCAGATACTGACTGGTCCCCAGACCCCCAATAAAGAAAAAAAAAAAAAAAATGCACATCTCGGGGTGGCCTTTTATTGTGGGCAGTCTGGGGCGCACCTGTGCACTGGTCATGATGTCGGATCAGCATCTTGATGTGGCGCACCTGTGAGGTGGGGTGGATTGTCTCGGTGGGGCAGAGGTGCTCGCTGTCACACATTTGGACAGATTTGTCCAATGTTTGAGAGAAATGGTAGTGCTGTGTATCTGGAGTGAATTTTGGATCTTTGGGTCCATCTCAGGAAAAATGGGAGCAAAAACAAAAGTGTTGCGTTTATATTTTTGTTGAGTATATAACACAGAACACATGTGCAAAACCCAAATCAAAAATGTTTGTTTCTGTCTTTTTTTATATATATATATATATATATATATATATATATATATATATATATATATATATATATATATATATATGGTATACATATATGGTCTATTTTCTGATCTATGTAATAAAGTTGATTCCAACAACCATTACATGACTGACATCACAAGGTGGAACAGAGCATTTTGAGCTTTGGAGTTGTCGACAGATTAATAATAAAAGACTACTCAAACCTGTGTGAATGAAACAAAACACTGATGAGGTAACAACCTTATAACATGGCTTAAAGGTACAGTGTGTAGGATTCGTGGCGCATAGGTGGATAGTAGCTATTCCACTTCCTCTTTTGGCTACGGCAGACCTCGAGGGTCACCCGGGCGCGCCGTAACGCAGACAGCTCGCGTTCCTGCGCTGTGCGAGCTCTCGCCGACAGCTACGGTATAAATAAAACGCGGTCCTGCGGTCACATTTTTTTTTCTTTTCGCATGAAAACACACATTCCTGATCGTATACCATGACACTCTACACATCAAATGAAACCTTACAGTCTCCTCTTTTTGACTATGCAATTCATTTCCCTGCACAACAATCACTCCCCAAGCACATGGGGCTTTTATACAGAAAAGCACAAAACGAGGTTTGTTACTTAGCTTACCTTTGAAGGCTCTGGACAGGTCAAACTCTGTATTTCACCATAAACTTGGCCTCAATCTGTCCGTAAGAATCCAGCGAATAAAATCCAGTAAAACAATTTAGTCCAAAACATGTGTTAGATCCATTACGACGTGTGATACAGCAGCATGCTTGTTGTTTACCCAAAACCACGAGGCTCCCCCCTCCCCCCCTCCCCTTCCCCTTCTCTCCTTCGCTCCCTCAGGCAGCGCGGCTGAGCAGGCGCTAGCAGGAGCCTAGGCGAAGGATGAGCCCAAATGTCCTTCTGCGGCTCTCGTATTCAAAATGGCTGCCTCTGCATGGAGAAGATCCCCCTTTTATGTGACTATATCTAAGTCCAACAGAATACTTTGATTTCATGATGGAAGTGAAAAGGCTTGGAAAACAATGTATTTTTGAATGGGTATCATCAATTTCAGTAATTAACGGGTAAAAATCTTACACACTGTCCCTTTAAAGCTCACAGTCAGGTTTGTGTAATACAGGACCTTTAAAGAGGGAGTATTACATTTCTATGGGTATAAAGATAAAAATCTTTACCCCACTTTTTACAAATATCGAAAATTGCTATTGCAATACACTTTTTTTTTTTTTTTTTTTAAACCTAAAATCACGCAAGCCTATCATGACGGACCAAAAAAACAAAACAAAAAAAAACCATGTACTTACGGTGGGAGTCCAGACTGACCCTGAGCCCTTCTTCTGCCTCACACAGTGCCTGCCTGAGCCTCTGCCAGCCCAGCCTCAGCTCCTCCGCCTCCTCCACCACCTGCTCAGCCCCGGCTGGGGACGTGTTCATGCGCACGCCCTCCGCCAAACCCTCGATGTGGAGCAGGGTCTTCTCCTCTCTGGCCACACTGTCATCCAAGACCTGGAGACGGAGAAGAAGAAAGAGGGGGCACACTGTGAGCAAATTTGGAGGGGTTAGCTGACAGCGATACTAACACCGTTCGCAAAAGACTGAAGTTTGGACAAAGTGAAGAGTGGAGGAGGAGATAAGATACTGGACATTAGGCACATTAGCCAAATCAGCTGGCAAGTCAGTACTGTGATGGTGTAACACATACCAACAAGTTATTTTATGTAAGCAGTTGGGAAGATGGTAAAAAAAAAATATATATATATATATATATATATATTATATATATATTATATATATAATATATAATATATATATATATATTATATAATATATATAATTATATATATATATATATATAATATATATAAATATATTATATAAATATATAAATATATATATATATATATATATAAATATATTATATAAATATATAAATATATTATATAAATATATATATATATATATATATATATAGGAGCTAACTACACTGAAATAGCTCTGAAACTATCTCCACTAATCTGTCTTTGTTTTTCAAATTAGGGCAGGGCAGAGGGGTGGAGAGGGTCGTTAGGCTTGAATAGGGAGGCTAAACTAGTCGCCAGAGAAATTTGAAAAACAAAGACAGATTAGTGGAGATAGTTTCAGAGCTATTTCAGTGTAGTGAGCTCCTCCCTGCAGCTAGATATAAACAGGGTCTAACCAGCACTAGAACCAGAGCTGACGAAGCCTCTTGGATGAGCGGCGAAACGTTTTCGACCAAACAAACTTTGTCCAGTTGACAAATTGAATTTCTCCTTTTATCACTAGTGCAAATAAATACTCATGTACAAGCATCACATTAAATAATCTACTTAAATTAAAGTATTAAAGTACTTATAGAGTAAAAAGATTTTGAGATCTAATAAACCTGTAGTGATTTAATAATAGAAAGCACAAGATACCACTTTATCGACTTTAAAATGTACTCAAAATTTATACTTAAGTACACTATTTTACTACTTTGACTTCAGTCTTTTCCACCAATGGATATGAAGACATGTTGATAGCGTTGGCCTTTTCTAGCTTTGAGAATAGCACCTTGACATTTACTGCATTATTCTGAATTTATGGCCCTTGTGGTAAATATAGACATAACACATCATCAATATATTGAGTGTACACTTGTCAAACACTCTCTTCATTTTTTGGTCTCTCACTTTTAGCGCCTGCAGCTTCTTCTCCGCTGGGTCATCCTTCTCCATCATCTCCATCAGCTCCCTGGTTTTTGACATCAGCCAGGACTGGAACCTCTCAACACAGCCTTGGTAAGTCTGGTGCTCCTCTGCAATCTTCTTAAGTAGTGACAGCCGCTCCTATCACAGCGGGAGACAAACCGCGTGATTATTTTTAGACTCTTTCAATTTTTTTTTTTTTTTTTAACAGAAGGAGCACACATCACTAACTTCCTATTTGGGGATCTGTAAGCAGAGGGGCTGATTTTGGGGTGAAAAAAAGAGCACAAATCAGAGGATAAGACAAAGAGACAGGTGGGTGGGGTTTTAAAAAAGAAAATTACCCCTTAAGTGTGGGTATTATTTGAAAAGCAGCTTCTAATTTGTACCAAACCGCAGATTGGGCTGTCAGTTTGCATTGAAAATAAGGTTTGGATTGACGTGGGTGGTTATTTTGAATGTGAAAAACAAATGAAAAAGTTGTCGAAAAGAAAAGAAAAGTTTGCTATAGGAAGTCCACATCAACCGTGGCAAAACTATTTCTATCTACTCTAAATGTTAATGTGTTAGTAGAGTTTTAAATTCAGAGAAAAAGACAAGTAAATAATGAATGTGACTCACTTTTTAATAGGTTTGTACTAAAATATTGAAATATTGGTACATCGTGATACAGCAAGGCAGCAAGAAAGAGACTACTGCAGGATAACTTTAAGAACCTCAAAAACTGTTCCACCTGAAGGACAAAACACCGAGCCACAAACAAAGCAATGTGGTCTACTCCATTCAGTGTAGTGAAGAAAGCAGTGAGCGCTACACTGGAGAAACAAAACAGCCACTTCACAAGAGGATGTACCAACACAGACGGGCGTGCCAGAGTGGACCTCAGTCTGCCGTACATCTCCACCTAGAAGCCACGGACCACTCCTTTGAGGACAGTGAGGTACAGATCTTAGCCAGAGAAAAGAACTGGTTTGAGAGGGGAGTTAAAGAGGCTATTTTTGTCAAGAAAGAGAATCCTTCCTTCAACAGAAATGGAGGTATCAGACATATTTTGTCCCCCATTTATAACTCTATCCTCAAACCTAAATCAAAACAAAGAAAACAATAGGGTTAGCCAGGGCGGTATTCCACGAATGTCGCTAAACAACACTCAAAAAAGTGAAACATGGATATTGTTGGCATTAAATAACTCTTATCATTTAAAAATACTTAATGTGTCTAATTTTGACGATGAAATCAAGAGAGTTTCTTTGTATTAACCCAACAACATCAATTTTTAAAGAACATAATATTGTAGAAGCTATGTAACACAGTTTCGTGGAACTATTTGACGCAACTTTTTAAATTAAATCCAAGGAAATTTTTTTTTTTTTAGTGTAGCGGCGCCTAAGTGGTTAGTCCTCGCCTGAAGTAGCCGCAACTTAGAGTAAAGCCTGAAGTCGTTCCACTAACGCATTTCAGCTGTGCCTCAGCAGCGCTAACTTCAGCCGCGCCTATCCACGGGGGACGTAAGAAACCGAGAACAAGCAACTGTCGAAAACGCGATCATGTCAAAGATTCGGGCTGATTATTTCAGCGCATCAGAACAAAAGTTGCTTTTGGAACTCTACAACACATTTGCAATAACCGAGGCGAGAGACATGGCGTGGCAGAAGATTGCAGAGCGCTTAAATGCCTAAGTTAAGTTCCATAACAGTGCTGAATGTTGAGTTTTTTAAGTATGTTTTCACCTTCGGTGTAATGACAAGTCTGTGGGTGAGAGGATATGCTACGGTTTGGCACGTGGGAGGCGTGAGTTCGATACTCAGGGAGAACAGTTGATGTCATAAAATGTTTATATTCATATTTGTAGAGCACTCTTGTCAGTTGCAATTTATTTTTTACTGTGTAAAAGTATTTGCTCCAACTAATATGTTAAACTGTGTTATCTTGTCTTTGAGCAGGAATAATGTGAAGAGGACTATTTTGCAGATAAAGACAAAGCATAAAAACATTTTGCAGAGTGGTAAGTAGGCTAATATTAATATTATTATTCAGTGAAATTAGTAATACTGTTGAAATGGTACCTTAATTTAATTTAAAATGAACAGTAGCTACCAAGCCACAGGAGGTGGGAGCCCCCCTCAAAACCTTTCACCTGCAGAGGAGCTGGCACTGGCCCTAAACCGGGGTCACCCACTGGTGGAGGTAACTGAAGGAGGGACCCCATCAAAGATCCTTCCTGCGAGTTCTTGTGAAGAGTATATTCAAGGTATTCTCTAGGCTACTTATTTATTTATTTGTTTATTTCAGGGACAGTGCATATTAATCAACATTTGCATGTAAATATGCCAGAGTTAGCCAAACGGCTAATTTTCATCCGTAGTCCCTTGACAGATGTTAGGTGTCATTTCTACATAACAAAATACATAACATTACAAAGTTAAAATTCATCATTCTAAAAAGTACATTACTTCAGTTAAAATTCATCATTCTAAAACATGCATTACTTCAGACAACACAATTACAAACATTCACCCACAATCAATAACCAGTCAATTACAAATATTCACTCTCACTCAACCACTCAATCACTTAATCGCTTAATAATAATAATAAAGGCCAGTGTCCAGCAGGGGGCAGCGAGAGGTGGATGTCTTAATGTTGACAGCTCTGATTATCTATGAGCCATTGTTTTAACTGTACTTTAAACGAAGTGTATGTGTTGAGGTTTCTGATGGTTGTGGGGGTGGCATTCCAGTACTGAGCAGCTCTAACAGAAAAGGTAGTTTGACCGAACAGACTTTTCCGGAGGGGGATGATACAGTCCCCTCTCGCTGCTCCTCTGGTTCTGCTGTGTTCAGAGGTCCGAGTGTTAATAAACTGTTTGAGTGGAGGAGATGACAAACCGTGGATGACTTTGTACAACAGACATAGATGAGCATATTTAATCATGTTTTCCCAGCTGAGTAGGTTATGTTTTTGTAGTATTGGACAGTAGTGGTATGAATGGGGTTTACAGTCCAGAGTCTTTAAGGTGCGTTTGTACAGAGTGTGAATAGGTTTGAGGGCTGTGATAGTAGTGTGAGACCAGACAGTTAGACAGTATGTGATATGTGATAGAATCATGGAATGCATAAACATTTTAGCGGCTCTAATAGACATTTGATGTCTGATGTGCCTAACGTTGTTGAGGTTGAATTTAATACGGTTACTGATGGTTTTGATATGGGACTTGAATGAAAGTTTTGGGTCGAGAATAACACCAAGATATTTGTATTCTCTCACCACCTGAAGCCGTTCGCCTGACACAAAGACATCAGGATCAACAGTAGATTTACAGGGGGACTTGGTGAAGAACATAACAGCAGTTTTGGATGTGTTTAACTGTAAACATGAATGCTGTAACCAATCAGTGATATGGGCCATGGCTTGAGTGAGTTTTTCTGCGACATGTGTGATGTTATTGCCATGAACATAAAGCACAGTATCATCAGCTGCTTGCCTCAGCTGTGATCAAAGCATTTGTATATTTTAATAGTATGTTTGTGTTCTAGTTACTGAAGATGGCATACACTTGGACCCTCCTCAGCAGTCCTCCAGCAGTGCCTTGCCTGACCCTCAGCGGTCCTCCAGCAGTGGCCTCACACCAGAATGTCATACCTAATATCTTTTATTGTTTTATGCCTATTGATGGAAATTGATAAATAGGATTTCATTAAAGAGGCTTGCACAGCATCTCTGAAGCAAATTTGTTGAATCATTGAAATGTTGCATCATGGATTGTGCCTGTTATTTGGCTACATTTTGCTTTAAAAGTAAAGGTTTACCTTTAACTCTTATAAAGTGTTCCACAGGCCACAATTGACAATCTGATAAACTATGTGAAGAAGATGTGTTGCACTGCATGAGGCAAATGGTGGTCACACCAGATACTGACTGGTTCTGAGTCCCCAGACCCCCAATAAAGCAAAAAAAAATGCACATTTCGGGGTGGCCTTTTATTGTGGGCAGTCTGGGGCGCACCTGTGCACTGGTCATGATGTCGGATCGGCATCTTGATGTGGCGCACCTGTGAGGTGGGGTGGATTGTCTCGGCGGGGCAGAGGTGCTCGCTGTCACACATTTGGACAGATTTGTGAACAATGTTTGAGAGAAATGGTAGTGTTGTGTATCTGGAGTGAATTTTTGATCTTTGGGTCCATCTCAGGAAAAATGGGAGCAAAAACAAAAGTATTGCATTTATATTTTTGTTGAGTATATATTTGGCTGAACGCATTCTGTACTGTACAGGAGACACAGAGGAGAATGACTGACGAATCGGCAAAGGTCTACAGTCCTTTATCAGGATGCAGAACACAATGCACGTTGATACACTTAAAAAAATCAGCGAAACAGCAAGGCTGAGAAAAATGAACGATATAGCGAGGGACCACTGTATTTGATTAAAATGTATTTTATTTTATTACAAAATGTAATTCTATGAGACAAAGGCAAAAAAGAAAAACGTTATATGCAGTGTTATTTCATTTTAAATTTCAAAAGGGTTTTGTGGCTCCCAGTGTTTTCTTTACTGTGTGAAACGGGTCCAAATGGCTCTTTGAATGGTAAAGGTTGCTGACCCCTGCACTAGACCAAAGTCCTTCTCTGTGCTGCCTCTGGAATTCTTCTATTTGATAATGTCGTAAAGACAGCGGCTCAAAAGAATATTTTAAAATTACTGGAAATTTGTAAAAAAATGACTAAGAACATAAGGTAATTTTTTTTTTGCTGATCTTGTTTTCGGACAACACAGATAGTCATGTGGAAGGTGTGCGGAACTGTTTTTTGACACTCTGTTTACTTCTGGTACGTATTCTCTGCAACACGGCCTGTTTAAGCCTCGTCTTTAGCCTGCCCCGGACCAGGCTAGCTGCTGAAACCATGTTGCCCCAGTAACTCAGCGGGGACTAAGGTTAGCGAGAGTCATGGAACCGAACTGTCACTAAAACTAGTGTGGACTGTCGAATAAAGCCGGGCTTTGCGCTTAGCCGCTTTCGTGGAATACCCCTCTGGTCAGGTTCAGAGGTGTGAAAACACCCACTATGGCTATGGCTATGCCTGAATGGCTATGCTAACAAGACCTCCACTCCCACTGCATATTGAATAGGCTTACTTAACCAACAGCAACTGTAAACAAATAGCCCTGATAGTTTCATAGTAATTTCTTTGTAGTTAGCTCCTCCCTTCAGTTTTTAAGCAGTGTCCACCAGCACTCTAGCCAGAACTGAAGAACCAGCTTGAGATGAGCTGCAAAACGTATTCGACCAAATCAACTTTTGTCCAGTTGACAAACTTTACCATCGTGATACAAAATTTGGTGACTTTGGAGTATTGTTATCATGGGCTGTTTAGGGAAAGGAAATTTGTTTCTATAATACATCTGACATATTCACTGGTTCAAAAACATTAAATGGGTGTATTTCATATTACGTTTTTGCAGGTAGTGCTCTAACAAAGAAATAAAGTGGAACGTGACTTAAAATATTGAAACATCGTAATTATCAATACTATTAGGTTCTTTTTCAGACCAAGGGTTTGTTTTTTGACTGTTCACTAGCTGTTCACTAGCGATGACCAGAGTGGTCATGTGATGTTGAGAACAAACCCTTGGTCTGAAAAAAGAACCTGATAACAAATTATTGGAAGACCATATGAACCTCATTGGACTATATCATAAACATCATAGTAAATTTGGTGATACAGTAACGTTATCATGGGCTGTTGTATTTTTTTATATTACCCAAAGGGAAAGGAAACTTGAAATTCATTTGACATACTCACTCATTTTGAAATTCAAAATGGGTGTATTTCATATTATGTTTATGCAGGTAGTGGTTTAAAAAGGAAATATTGAAGTTGAAATGTTTTTGGTTCCTAAAAAAATACATAATGCAAGATATCCTGTGCAATTTTCAAGTGATAATATTGCATAGTAAGACATGGGATCCAAATGACACGTTTCTTCACTGGTGAATCTCCCAGAGTTTGGGCGTGATTGACACGTAGGTCAGCCAATCAGGGACATGTATGATCTGTCCACTGCATAGACTGTATCTAAAAGGACATAGTTAAACCCGCTAGCCACGTTCCAAATAGGATGTGTTCATGGGGGCGCTTCCGTCTCCATCGACTCTGGCTCCAAATGACTTTACATTGAAAAATTGTCACCCCTCTCTCTGTAACTGCTCCAGCGAGCCTTGTCATTTTGGTCTTAAAATGTTCGTATTACCCTGCTCTAGGTCATCCTCGTGTTTTTATTTTGCTATTATGCACACTAATAAATTCCTTTGCTTAAAATGGAATTTGGCTACAAATTCTGCTAGCCTCTTGAGCTTCATTTGACTGGAGCAACACACTATGGGTGATGCCACACTCTCTTAGTCCACTTCTTTATACAGCCCATGGTTTGTTACCAGGCAAATGGGACCTTGTGATTCCCAACCCGACTTTTTAAATTTATCTGTCCTTTTTTTACGCGATAATTTTATTTAAAAGTCCACCCACAGCAAAACGCAAATACATCTTTACTTTGACGGGAGATAGCCAAGATCCAATGAATAAAAATAAGGTGTGAATAAATGCAAGACAGAATATATGCAAATGTATTCTTTGCTTTAGAATAAGTAATGGTCCCTTAAGAAGATGAGATTTTGAGTGATAGCAGCGATTTACTTGTTCTTGTTGATTGTTATGACATTTTAGGAAGTAACAAGAAGACAGTCATATTTGTACACATATTGTAATTTTTTACTGTAGCAAAATGGAATTGGTCAATATTAATACAGTGTAATTTAATATTTTAATATGACATTTTGTTCGCTCGGGTAATCATAATCATGATCTTTTCCTTTTGCAAATAATCTGCCTTGGAATATTAGTTGGTATTAGTTGGTATTTGGTCCCATGGTATGACATTAAACATATTAATCTAGCATTTATCCATTATGTGTTTTTGTTGCTCAAAAATACAATAAATTCTTCTGTGAATAGAGGCAATTCTCCACAGATCTGACGTGTAATGTAGCACAGTGCTGTAACCTTCTTGTCTCCCTTGTAATAGGTTAAATCTATACTGTGTAACATCAAAGACCACTCCCCCACACCTCTGCCCCCCTCCCCCCGCTTGGACGCTCAGACCACTGTCTGGTTTACCTGCTCCCGGAATACACACCCGGGGTGCGAAGAGGACCTGTGCAGAAGCGATCTGTGAAGCTTTGGACTCAGGAGGCCTGTGAGAGTCTGAGAGACTGTTTCCAGAACACTGACTGGGACATGTTCATCGGCTCTTATGGAGATGACATCAACGGCCTGACCCATTGCATCACGGACTACATCAACTTCTGCGTGGAGAACACTGTACCAACCAGGAAAGTACGGTGCTTCTCCAACAACCACCCCTGGATCATCCCTGAGCTTAAAGCCCCCCTGAACCAGAAGAAAAGGGCTTTCAACTCAGGGGACAGAGAGGAGCAGAAAAGGGTCCAGCGGGAGCTCCAGTGGAGTACCCGACGGGCCAAAAAGGACTATGGGGGGAAGATGGAGGAGCAGCTGGCCAAAAACAACGTACGTGTGGAGAGACCTGAGAAACATGTCTGGATTTGGACAGAGTAGCAAAGGGACAGCTGACGGTGATCAGCGCTGGGCAGACGAATTAAACTGTTACTTTAACAGGTTTGATTTGCTCCCATCCCCTCTGCCCCCCTCCACCCCCTGCAGTCCACCCCAGTCCCCCCTCTCCATCACACGGGACGAGGTGAGGAGGGAGCTTAGGCGACTGAAACAAAGGAAATCCACAGGACCTGCCCCAGGCTGCTGAGAACCTGTGCAAACCAGCTCTGTGAGGTTCTCTGCTACATCTTCAACCTGAGATTCAGCCTGGAGAAGGTCCCCGTCCTGTGGAAGACCTCCTGTGTGGTCCCGGTTCCCAAAACAACAAACGCCAGGAAACCAGCCCACTACAGAACAGTCGCCTTGACCTCCCACCTCATGAAGACCATGGAGAGGGTGATCCTCAGTCACCTCCGCTCTGTGGTGAGCTCCACCTTGGACCCGCTGCAGTTTGCCTATAAGCCAAACGTTGGAGTAGAGGACGCCGTCATCTACTTGCTGCAGCGGGCGCTCACTCACCTAGAGACCGCCGGGAGTGCTGTGAGAGTCATGTTCTTTGACTTCTCCATTGCCTTCAACACCATCAGGCCGGCGCTGCTGCGGGGGAAGCTGGACGATACGGGAGTTGATGGACATCTCGCTGCCTGGACCATCGACTACCTCACTGACCGTTCACAGTATATGTGCGGCTGCATGGCTGTGAGTCAGAGGTGGTGGTCTGCAGCACTGGGGCCCCCCAGGGAACTGTCCTCTCACCCTTCCTCTTCACCATCTACACCTCGGACTTCACATACAACACGAACAGCTGCCATGTCCAGAAGTTCTCTGACGACTCGGCCATTGTGGGCTGTGTGTCTGAGGGGAACAAGCTGGAGTACCGCTCGGTCATCAGTGACTTGGTGGACTGGTGTGGGCGCAACCACCTAAGCCTCAACACCAGTAAGACAAAGGAGCTGGTGATCGACTTCAGGAGGAGACCACTACCTCACTCACCGGTGAACATCCAGGGGCAGGACATAGAGACTGTGGACAGTTTCAAGTACCTGGGTGTTCAGCTCAAAAATAAACTGGACTGGTCCCACAACACTGGCACAACCTGTACAAGAAGGGCCAAAGTTGCCTCCACCTCCTGAGGAGACTGAGGTCCTTTGGAGTGTGCAGGCCTCTGCTAAAGACTTTTTACGACTCAGTGGTGGCCTCTGCTCTCCTCTACGCTGTCGTCTGCTGGGCCCCGAGCAGCACAGAGCGGGACAGGAAGAGACTTAATAAGCTGGTCAGGAGGGCCAGCTCTGTCCTGGGCCCCCCCCCCCATGGCTAAAAGTTGCGATATGTGTAAACTGAGCATTTGCGACCCTTTTCTGCGTTTGAAAAAAAGACAGCCCAAACGGGCGATTCTGAACAAGGGAAATTTCTGACGTCACACTCGGGGAAAAATGCAAATGCAGTTCCACCCCCCGTCTGGATGTCTACCCATCGTGTCTGGAAATCACGCCCAGAGTACGGTGTTCATTTTAGGACATCCTCAGATCTCAGACTCAGGTGTCAGACTCAGACAAAACAGCCTCAGACTCAGATGAAACAGTGTCAGACTCAGACAAAACAGCCTCAGACTCAGATGAAACGGTGTCAGAGTCAGACAAAACAGCCTCAGACTCAGATGAAACAGCATCAGACTCAGGTGTCAGAGTCAGACAAAACAGCCTCAGACTCAGATGAAACAGCATCAGACTCAGGTGTCAGACTCAGACAAAACAGCCTCAGACTTAGATGAAACGGTGTCAGACGAAACTGCATCAGAGTCAGATGAACCAACGTCAGACAAAACTGCGTCAGAGTCAGATGAAACAGTGTCAGATGAAACTGCGTCAGAGTCAGATGAAACAGTGTCAGACGAAACTGCGTCAGAGTCAGATGAAACAGTGTCAGACGAAACTGCGTCAGAGTCAGATGAAACAGTGTTAGACGAAACTGCGTCAGAGTCAGATGAAACAGTGTCAGACGAAACTGCGTCAGAGTCAGATGAACCAACGTCAGACGAAACTGTGTCAGAGTCAGATGAACCAACGTCAGACGAAACTGCGTCAGAGTCAGATGAAACAGTGTCAGACGAAACTGCGTCAGAGTCAGATGAACAGACGTCAGACGAAACTGCATCAGAGTCAGATGAAACAGTGTCAGATGAAACTGCGTCAGAGTCAGATGAAACAGTGTCAGACGAAACTGCATCAGAGTCAGATGAAACAGGGTCAGACAAAACTGCATCAGAGTCAGATGAAACAGTGTCAGATGAAACTGCGTCAGAGTCAGATGAAACAGTGTCAGACGAAACTGCATCAGAGTCAGATGAAACAGGGTCAGACAAAACTGCATCAGAGTCAGATGAAACAGTGTCAGACAAAACTGCGTCAGAGTCAGATGAAACAGGGTCAGACAAAACTGCATCAGAGTCAGATGAAACAGTGTCAGACAAAACTGCGTCAGAGTCAGATGAAACAGGGTCAGACAAAACTGCATCAGAGTCAGATGAACCAACGTCAGACGAAACTGCATCAGAGTCAGATGAAACAGGGTCAGACAAAACTGCATCAGAGTCAGATGAAACAGTGTCAGACAAAACTGCGTCAGAGTCAGATGAACCAACGTCAGACGAAACTGCGTCAGAGTCAGATGAAACAGTGTCAGACGAAACTGCGTCAGAGTCAGATGAACAGGCGTCAGACGAAACTGCATCAGAGTCAGATGAAACAGTGTCAGATGAAACTGCATCAGAGTCAGATGAACCAACGTCAGACGAAACTGTGTCAGAGTCAGATGAACCAACGTCAGACGAAACTGCGTCAGAGTCAGATGAACCTTTGTCAATATCCCATCATGCACTGCGCGGCGGCAGACAGATGTTCGAAAACACGCTTTTAACTTTAAGAAATCATCACTAACACAACTGTAAATGTAAAATACAGCCATAAACCACAAAACTGTCAAATACGTTTGTTTTTAACTGCGTAAACCTCGGAGCTTTGAGCTAAAAGTTTGGCTAGGTTTGTTTGGCTTAGCAGCTAACGTGATGAAAAGTACACTCAGACTTTCATATTTGGACAGATTTACATCAAAGACTGTTTTTTTTACTGTCAAGGAGAGATGTCTTCCTATATAAACTGACATTTCCTGTATAAATGTAATCCCTGGTCAATATAAAAATCCTTAATAATAATTATTATTAATGTATATCTCATCGCTGTATTTGAAACTTAATGGTAATTTAGCCTATTCTTTGATGTATCCCTGAAATATAACTTTTGTTTTGCAAAAGTTAAACATAAGTTCTTGTTTTAGCCACAAGATTTGGATGAGGATTATAAGGATAACTTCAATTATGTATATACGTAATCTTTATTATTAATCCATGTGCGCAATTTGCGTGGTGCATGTTGTTAGCATTAGCGTTAGCAGCGTGCCTCGGTTGCTCATGTGAGGCTGATGCAGTTTCGTCTGATGCAGTTTCATCTGATGCCGTTTCGTCTGATGCCGTTTCGTCTGATGCAGTTTCGTCTGATGCAGTTTCGTCTGATGCAGTTTCGTCTGATGCCGTTTCGTCTGATGCAGTTTCGTCTGATGCAGTTTCGTCTGATGCAGTTTCGTCTGATGCAGTTTCGTCTGATGCCGTTTTGTCTGATGCCGTGTCGTCTGAGTCTGACGTTGTTTTGTCTGAGTCTGACATTGTTTCATCTGAGTCTGACTTCGTTTCTTCTGAGTCTGATGAAAACAACGTCAGACTCAGACAAAAGAGCCTCAGACTCAGACGACACGGCATCAGATGAAACGGCATCAGATGAAACGGCATCAGATGAAACGGCATCAGACGAAAAGGCATCAGACTCACATGAACCTTTGTCAATATCCCATCATGCACTGCGCGGCAGCAGACAGATGTCCGAAAACACGGAGCGAAAAGCCCGGCGAAAACATGTGAGTACACGCTTTTAACTTTAAGAAATCATCACTAACACAACTGTAAATGTGAAATACAGCCATAAACCAGAAAACTGTCAAATACGTTTGGTTTTAACTGCGTAAACCTCGGAGCTTTGAGCTAAAAGTTTGGCTAGATTTGTTTGGCTTAGCAGCTAACGTGATGAAAAGTCCGCTCAAACTTTCATATTTGGACAGATTTACATCAAACACTTATAATGTTTTTACTGTCAAGGCAAAAGAACACCACGGAGGGATTAATGAAGCAACGAGGAGGACGTTTTTCACGTAAACACACCAGGTAAGATAAAAACACTGTCATGTCTTTGGGGTAAAAGACATTCATAATTCATAAGGTTAATGAGTTAGTTAAAGGCTACAAATACGTTTATTCTTGGTAAATAAGTTGATTTCATATTTGCAAACATCTTCACCTTTAGGGATCGTTTTGTTTTGAGTATAGAGTGAGCGCTCCTGTGTCATAAATGATCTTTGACGTTAAACTCCGGTCTGTTTTACCGTGAATTAAGTCTGAAAACGGTTCTTGTACACGCTGAATGTGTTCTAAACGTTTGCAACTTGGGAAACTTTCGCCTTTGTAAGTATTTATATGTTAACAGGCACTTTGATTAAGGTCATGTATGTATTTCTTTTGAACACGTAGGATGTGAACTTGTTTCACAGAGCTAACTGCGTACAAGTTAGCCACTTGTATTCTGTATACCACATGTACTGTGTAGTTTGTAATGTGCCTTCTTTTTTCTGTATGTTTCAGTTAATAAATATAGAATAAATATACAAGAGACCTCCCTAAAAACAAGAAATGTACGCCTTGTACAGAGTTGTTCAGTGGCTGTCTAGACATAGTCACGTGTTGTGAGGACAGCACAAACATTATTTTATGCATTACACATAAAAGACACAGTTTGACTATATCAAAGTTTATATTTACTTGTTAGTTTATATTTACTTGTAAGCCTCCACTGTACACATTTAATTCTGGGAATACATTATCTGCATTTTACAATCTGCATGTTTGTGAAGTGAAGACTGAATAACATTGCCACAGGTCAGTTTTAAGATGGACATTGGGCTCATTTAACAGATTTGTGCAGATACTGGTGTAGATACTTGACACCTGTGTCTGTTATGCCTATCACATCTAATATAACGACGAGAAAATTTTTTGAAATGTTTTATATGAATTTTCTATTCTCATTTACAGCCTCCTGGAGTATGATGGCACAACACTGTTGGGGCCACAGGACTGTTGGCTGGTGAAATGCTCATGATTCATGAAATGGGTCAAATGCAGATGACAAAGTAAAGCACAAAGTAAACACTGTTCTGAAGTTGTGCTGATCCACATTTCTGCTACTGATTAGGTATGGGGCAGGTGGCATTGAAAAATCCAGGGTTGCAACTTGATCATGCTCATATTTAAATCATTATTTAAATGGTGAAAATACACATTTCTCAAATGTGTAGGATTCCTCTATTAATTTATCTGGTTCGATTTATATAAACAGCCTTTGGATCTTAATTTACATGCACTGTGTGAACCTCATTTTCCTGTAATAGATTTGTAGTTTTCTTAAATGTGTGTAGAATCCCTCAGTCGTCCAGGTATAATCCTCAGCAAAAGGAGAAATTCAATTTGTCAACTGGACAAAAGATTATTTGGTGGACACTGCCTTACATCTGCCTTAAGGGAGGAACTACCTAGCTCCCTTAAGGCAGATGTAAGGCAGTGTCCACCAGCACTCTGACCAGAACTAAAGAAGCACCTTTGATGACCAAATAAACTTTGGTCCAGCTGACAAATTGAATTTCTCCTTTTGCCATAGTTTTCTTAATATGTGTGTGTCATCACAGGTTTTCACTGTGCAGGACAGGACTTTGATCCAATCAGACGTAAGGTCCATTCTGCTCCTCCTTCTCCTCCAGAAGACAAGGGGTACATCACACTGAGTTAAAGATCTGTGGAGTCTCTGGATGCATCAGGCCTCCCTCCTGCACGTGCCGTCTGCGGCCGTCCCTAATGTGTCCTAATATTGATGTGTCCATAAAGTTTAGGTTTATCTTGAATTTCCTGCCAAAGTAAAATGAGTAAAATGGTAGTTTATGATAAATGTGACGTTTATTTGAGTCTCTTTTGATAGTAACTAATTACATGTACTATAAGAATGTACTATTGTACTGCAATTAAGCAGTGGTAGAGTAGAGTGCGCAACATCCTATGGGACCAGCACCACCCTGCTCACCACCTCTTTCAACTGCTGTCCTCAGGGAGAAGCTACAGGGCCATAAAGGCCAGAACACAAAGACTGGCCAACAGCCTGTACCCACAAGCTGTAAGGCTACTGAACACTGCCCCCCACCCATGGACAATAACCACACTTGCCACTCAGTAGTTCTGAACTGTTTTTTGCATTGCTGCATAATGTCACTATTCTCATGTATCTGTCTGAATTGCCCTGCTCTTTAATGCACTTTAATGATAATATTAATTACATGCCCTGATGCTGCTGCCAATACTGCTGTACTGATGTCAAATGTTTACACTGGGGTTATTTATTTCACTGGCTTTGCACTTTACTATTTCGCACTTTACGTATGTGGATGCTCCAAACACACTTTTGTTGTTCTTGTGCAATGACAATAAATACTTGAAATCTTGAAATCTGTTCCACCTGATCATATTTTGCAAAGATAATTTATTCATTGTGGATTGTCGCCTGCTTCAGCAAAAAAGACACAATGTGAGAGTGCCCTGACATACAACTGTTTTTACCCATCTATATGTGGCGCGGCGCACAATCGATCGAGGGCTAGACACTTAAATGATGAGTGGAAATTGTTGTCCAACAATGCCACTCCAAATTTAATTGGGGAAAGTTAGTCTACATAAGGCACACAGGTAAATTTATCAATAAATCAAGAGAGCCAGGTTCCATATTTTTACAACTTTATTCTGCAATACATGTTAAAATGCGTTATTTGTAAAAGAAACAGTGTAATTATGATAAACTCACCTCAGCCCCGGTCTTGGCCTATGCAGACTTCTCTCGTCCCTTCATTCTGGAAGTTGACGCCAGCCACAGTGGCTTAGGTGCTGTGCTGTCGCAAGAGCAAGAGGGTGTGGTAAGGCCCATTGCTTATGCCAGTCGTGGCCTGCAACCCACCGAGTGGAACATGTCAAATTATAGCTCAATGAAGTTGGAGCTCTTGGGTCTGAAGTGGGCCCTCACAGAAAAATTCAGGGAGTATTTGCTTGGACACAAATGCATTGTCTATACGGATAACAATCCATTGAGCCATCTGCTATCGGCAAAACTGGGTGCCATGGAGCAGCGTTGGGCCGCTCAGCTTGCCTCCTTTGACTTTGAGATTAAGTATCGGTCAGGGAAAAGCAACAAGAATGCGGATGCTCTATCTCGGCAACCCTGGACATCACAAGTACTGACACCCTTTGCCCAGGGTACTTCACTGTCTGCAGCATTGCAACAAGCTCTGCAGGGCGAAGAGACACAGGCATCCCAATCAGTGGTAGCTGTGTTTCCCCATTATGCCCCAGCTGACCTCCATGCCCTCCAAAGGGATGACCCTGTTATCCAGGGGGTTGCAAAATATTGGCAGCAAAAGAAACGGCCAAGTCACGAGGAGCGCCAGGGACTCTCCCATTCTTCCCTAGTCCTCCTTGGCCAGTGGGACCGGTTGATCGACCTGGATGGTCTACTGTATTGGCAGATATTCCACTCAAATGGCGGGGGCACACTATACCAGCTCCTTCTGCCCAGGGTCTTGGTCAAGGATGTCCTCACACGGGTCCACCAAGACCACGGTCACCAAGGAGTTGAGCGGACGCTAGCTCTCTTGCAGTCTCGCTGCTACTGGCCAGGGATGTCTCAGGAAGTAGCCCAGTGGTGTCAAGCATGTGAGCGATGCCAGTTCTCTAAGAACAACCACCCGGCTGCTCGCAGCTACATGGGGCACCTGCTGGCGTCAAGGCCAAATGAAATTGTCGCAATCGATTTTACACTGCTTGAACCCACCCCCACCAGTTTGGAAAATGTCCTGGTGATGACAGATGTATTTAGTAAGTACACACTTGCCATCCCCACCAGGGACCAACGTGCCTCTACAGTGGCACAGGTCCTGGTTTCGGAGTGGTTTACAAAGCTTAGTGTTCCGGCTCGTATCCACTCAGACCAGGGCCGTAACTTTGAAAGTGCACTGATGAAACAACTATGCAGTTTGTACGGTGTGGCGAAGTCACGGACCACGCCATATCATCCAGCTGGTAATGGGCAGTGTGAACGTTTCAACAGAACACTGCGCAATTTGTTGCGTGCACTACCTTCCACAAGAAAGCGAAATTGGAGTTCTTGCCTGTCGGAGGTGCTGTTTGCTTACAACACCACACCTCATCAGTCGACTGGCGAATCGCCGTATTTCTTAATGTTTGGACAAGAACCCCGGCTTCCCATTGACTTCTTGTTGGGACAAGTCCCAGAGCCTGTGTCCGGTAGTGTTAGTGACTGGGTGCAGGAGCATCAAGCCCGGCTGCGAGTTGCTTTTGAGGGGGCCAGAGCTCGCTTGAAGGCTTCTGCGGGTCGTAGAAAGGCAAACCATGATAAGCATGTGCAAGAAGCACCTCTTCAGGTAGGCCAGCTTGTGCTTCTGCGTGACCATGGCATCAGAGGGCGCCAGAAAACCCATGACTGGTGGAGTCCAGTGACCTATCAGGTTATTCAGGCACCAGAGCAAGAGGGTTCTGTCTATGCTGTGGCCCCTGTTGATGACCACAGTAAGGTTAAAAGGATACATCGCTCCCTGCTGAAAGCTTTGGTTAGCCTCGGTACCCCTGCCTTAGTCATGGAAGACTCACCCTCTCCTCCTGGGACACAGCCAGTGCTGGCTGGGGATGAGTCATTCAGCTCCTTTGATGCTGACCTGTTCCGGTTACAAACACAGGAACAGTTTTCAGTGCCTCCCCCTCAACGGGTGGCTGTTACTCAAACTACTCCACAGCCTGGGGGGCCATCTTGTTCCACTTCCAGGGCCCAGGAATCTTCTTTGTCTCCTCTACCAAGTGCCAGCTTTCAAAACCTACCGGCAACCCCCAGCATTGATCCTGGCAGAGGAAACCTTGGTTTGCGCAAGTCTACACGCTCAACTGCAGGTCAGCACCCTAACATCCACCATCTCCCAAGGCCTGCAGGGAACTTGCCATCAGGTGGGCAAGCTGTATTGTTCTCTCCCATGTGTGCAACCTTTAGGCTGTGGTGTTAGCCACGTCAATTCATCGTCGGGGCGCCGATGCCAGTTGGGGGGGTAGAATGTGGTAAGATGGCTGTTGATGCCAATGGTGTGCGCGTAGGCTTGCCTGGCACCCCGTGGCGCGGGCTGGTGGACTTTATAAGCGCTCCCTTTCTCGATGCTCCCCCTTTTGCCCACACGCATTTCCGGGTCCCCGTGCAGGTTGCTCTGTCCTCCACGGCCAGGTAAATCCAATCCAATCCAATCTTTGAACCTGTATTTCGTATTATCTCCAAATTCTTATTCTATCCTCCTTTTAGTGCCGCCGTCTGACCGCGCGCCTAGCTCCGTTCTTTTGCACGACGCTGAGCTTTACGGCGCATCCTCGTGCGGTCTCGTCGGTCGCAACAGGTAGTGGTGGTACCTTCTGCTCTGTCCCTTTCGAAACGTCCAAGTGGTCACAATGATTATTTTCTTTTAGCTTGACCGTTGGCCTGTGGTGTGTGCCTTGGCCTAAGTGTGCGTCGCTGTGCGCCCTCCTCCACAGCGACAGGTATACCCGCTCTCTCTCTCTTCATGCATTAATTTAAAATACCCCAGTTTTCATATATCTGTCCCTTGTAGCCACGCTGCTCGGCTGTACCCGCCGTACCATATCCCCTTTATCCCTTGGTGCACCTTTTTAATAAATCAGGCCAGTGAGTACGGGGCACAGCATTGCGCGAGACATTCTGCGCCGGTGCGCAAACTAAGTGGCGCTCAGCTCCAACTCTGCACTCGCCCCACTCCACCAGTGGTGTGCAGTGCGGTCCACAGCGGCACAGGGCACGTCGCTACTACTGTTGTTTGTTTTTGGCTCCGTTGCTGCTTTTTGGCTCCGTGATTTTATTATTGTTGAGTTTATCATAATTACACTGTTTCTTTTACAAATAACGCATTTTAACATGTACTGCAGAATAAAGTTGTAAAAATATGGAACCTGGCTCTCTTAATTTATTGATAAATTTACCTGTGTGCCTTATGTAGACTAACTTTCCCCCAATTAAATTTGGGGTGGCGTTGTTGGACAACAATTTCCACTCATCATTTAAGCACCACATATAGATGGGTAAAAACAGTTGTATGTCAGGGCACTCTCACATTGTGTCTTTTTTGCTGAAGCAGGCGACAATCCACAATGAATAAATTATCTTTGCAAAATATGATCAGGTGGAACAGATTTCAAGATTTCAAGTATTTATTGTCATTGCACAAGAACAACGAAAGTGTGTTTGGAGCATCCACATACGTAAAGTGCGAAATAGTAAAGTGCAAAGCCAGTGAAATAAATAACCCCAGTGTAAACATTTGTAAACATTTGACATCAGTACAGCAGTATTGGCAGCAGCATCAGGGCATGTAATTAATATTATCATTAAAGTGCATTAAAGAGCAGGGCAATTCAGACAGATACATGAGAATAGTGACATTATGCAGCAACGCAAAAAACAGTTCAGAACTACTGAGTGGCGAGTGTGGTTATTGTCCATGGGTGGGGGGCAGTGTTCAGTAGCCTTACAGCTTGTGGGTACAGGCTGTTGGCCAGTCTTTGTGTTCTGGCCTTTATGGCCCTGTAGCTTCTCCCTGAGGACAGCAGTTGAAAGAGGTGGTGAGCAGGGTGGTGCTGGTCCCATAGGATGTTGCGCACTCTACTCTACCACTGCTTAATTGCAGTACAATAGTACATTCTTATAGTACATGTAATTGGTTACTATCAAAAGAGACTCAAATAAACGTCACATTTATCATAAACTACCATTTTACTCATTTTACTTTGGCAGGAAATTCGAAGATAAACCTAAACTTTATGGACACATCAATATTAGGACACATTAGGGACGGCCGCAGACGGCACGTGGAGGGAGGCCTGATGCATCCAGAGACTCCACAGATCTTTAACTCAGTGTGATGTACCCCTTGTCTTCTGGAGAAGGAGGAGCAGAATGGACCTTACGTCTGATTGGATCAAAGTCCTGTCCTGCACAGTGAAAACCTGTAATGACACACACATATTAAGAAAACTATGGCAAAAGGAGAAATTCAATTTGTCAGCTGGACCAAAGTTTATTTGGTCATCAAAGGTGCTTCTTTAGTTCTGGTCAGAGTGCTGGTGGACACTGCCTTACATCTGCCTTAAGGGAGCTAGGTAGTTCCTCCCTTAAGGCAGATGTAAGGCAGTGTCCACCAAATAATCTTTTGTCCAGTTGACAAATTGAATTTCTCCTTTTGCTGAGGATTATACCTGGACGACTGAGGGATTCTACACACATTTAAGAAAACTACAAATCTATTACAGGAAAATGAGGTTCACACAGTGCATGTAAATTAAGATCCAAAGGCTGTTTATATAAATCGAACCAGATAAATTAATAGAGGAATCCTACACATTTGAGAAATGTGTATTTTCACCATTTAAATAATGATTTAAATATAAGCATGATCAATTTGCAGCCCTGGAGTTTTCAATGCCACCTGCTCCATACCTAATCAGTAGCAGAAATGTGGATCAGCACAACTTCAGAACAGTGTTTACTTTGTGCTTTACTTTGTCATCTGCATTTGACCCATTTCATCAATCATGAGCATTTCACCAGCCAACAGTCCTGTGGCCCCAACAGTGTTGTGCCATCATACTCCCAAGAGGCTGTAAATGAGAATAGAAAATTCATATAAAACATTTCAAATTTTTTTCTCGTCGTTATATTAGATGTGATAGGCATAACAGACACAGGTGTCAAGTATCTACACCAGTATCTGCACAAATCTGTTAAATGAGCCCAATGTCCATCTTAAAACTGACCTGTGGCAATGTTATTCAGTCTTCACTTCACAAACATGCAGATTGTAAAATGCAGATAATGTATTCCCAGAATTAAATGCGTACAGTGGAGGCTTACAAGTAAATATAAACTAACAAGTAAATATAAACTTTGATATAGTCAAACTGTGTCTTTTATGTGTAATGCATAAAATAATGTTTGTGCTGTCCTCGCAACACGTGACTATGTCTAGACAGCCACCGAACAACTCTGGACACAAGGCGTACATTTCTTGTTTTTAGGGAGGTCTCTTGTATATTTATTCTATATTTATTAACTGAAACATACAGAAAAAAGAAGGCACATTACAAACTACACAGTACATGTGGTATACAGAATACAAGTGGCTAACTTGTACGCAGTTAGCTCTGTGAAACAAGTTCACATCCTACGTGTTCAAAAGAAATACATACATGACCTTAATCAAAGTGCCTGTTAACATATAAATACTTACAAAGGCGAAAGTTTCCCAAGTTGCAAACGTTTAGAACACATTCAGCGTGTACAAGAACCGTTTTCAGACTTAATTCACGGTAAAACAGACCGGAGTTTAACGTCAAAGATCATTTATGACACAGGAGCGCTCACTCTATACTCAAAACAAAACGATCCCTAAAGGTGAAGATGTTTGCAAATATGAAATCAACTTATTTACCAAGAATAAACGTATTTGTAGCCTTTAACTAACTCATTAACCTTATGAATTATGAATGTCTTTTACCCCAAAGACATGACAGTGTTTTTATCTTACCTGGTGTGTTTACGTGAAAACGTCCTCCTCGTTGCTTCATTAATCCCTCCGTGGTGTTCTTTTGCCTTGACAGTAAAAACATTATAAGTGTTTGATGTAAATCTGTCCAAATATGAAAGTTTGAGCGGACTTTTCATCACGTTAGCTGCTAAGCCAAACAAATCTAGCCAAACTTTTAGCTCAAAGCTCCGAGGTTTACGCAGTTAAAACCAAACGTATTTGACAGTTTTCTGGTTTATGGCTGTATTTCACATTTACAGTTGTGTTAGTGATGATTTCTTAAAGTTAAAAGCGTGTACTCACATGTTTTCGCCGGGCTTTTCGCTCCGTGTTTTCGGACATCTGTCTGCTGCCGCGCAGTGCATGATGGGATATTGACAAAGGTTCATGTGAGTCTGATGCTTTTTCGTCTGATGCAGTTTCATCTGATGCCGTTTCGTCTGATGCCGTTTCATCTGATGCCGTGTCGTCTGAGTCTGAGGCTGTTTTGTCTGAGTCTGACGTTGTTTTCATCAGACTCAGAAGAAGCAAGTCAGACTCAGATGAAACAATGTCAGACTCAGACAAAACAACGTCAGACTCAGACGACACGGCATCAGACAAAACGGCATCAGACGAAACTGCATCAGACGAAACTGCATCAGACGAAACTGCATCAGATGAAACTGCATCAGACGAAACGGCATCAGACGAAACTGCATCAGATGAAACTGCATCAGATGAAACGGCATCAGACAAAACGGCATCAGACGAAACTGCATCAGATGAAACTGCATCAGACGAAACTGCATCAGACGAAACTGCATCAGATGAAACGGCATCAGACAAAACGGCATCAGACGAAACTGCATCAGATGAAACTGCATCAGATGAAACTGCATCAGACGAAACTGCATCAGCCTCACATGAGCAACCGAGGCACGCTGCTAACGCTAATGCTAACAACATGCACCACGCAAATTGCGCACATGGATTAATAATAAAGATTACGTATATACATAATTGAAGTTTTCCTTATAATCCTCATCCAAATCTTGTGGCTAAAACAAGAACTTATGTTTAACTTTTGCAAAACAAAAGTTATATTTCAGGGATACATCAAAGAATAGGCTAAATTACCATTAAGTTTCAAATACAGCGATGAGATATACATTAATAATTATTATTATTAAGGATTTTTATATTGACCAGGGATTACATTTATACAGGAAATGTCAGTTTATATAGGAAGACATCTCTCCTTGACAGTAAAAAAAACAAAGTCTTTGATGTAAATCTGTCCAAATATGAAAGTCTGAGTGTACTTTTCATCACGTTAGCTGCTAAGCCAAACAAACCTAGCCAAACTTTTAGCTCAAAGCTCCGAGGTTTACGCAGTTAAAAACAAACGTATTTGACAGTTTTGTGGTTTATGGCTGTATTTTACATTTACAGTTGTGTTAGTGATGATTTCTTAAAGTTAAAAGCGTGTTTTCGAACATCTGTCTACCGCCGCGCAGTGCATGATGGGATATTGACAAAGGTTCATCTGACTCTGATGCAGTTTCGTCTGACGCCTGTTCATCTGACTGACGCAGTTTCGTCTGACATTGGTTCATCTGACTCTGACACAGTTTCGTCTGACGTTGGTTCATCTGACTCTGATGCAGTTTCGTCTGACGCCTGTTCATCTGACTCTGACGCAGTTTCGTCTGACACTGTTTCATCTGACTCTGACGCAGTTTCGTCTGACGTTGGTTCATCTGACTCTGACGCAGTTTTGTCTGACACTGTTTCATCTGACTCTGATGCAGTTTTGTCTGACCCTGTTTCATCTGACTCTGATGCAGTTTTGTCTGACACTGTTTCATCTGACTCTGATGCAGTTTTGTCTGACCCTGTTTCATCTGACTCTGATGCAGTTTTGTCTGACCCTGTTTCATCTGACTCTGATGCAGTTTCGTCTGACACTGTTTCATCTGACTCTGACGCAGTTTTGTCTGACGTTGGTTCATCTGACTCTGACGCAGTTTTGTCTGACACTGTTTCATCTGACTCTGACGCAGTTTCATCTGACACTGTTTCATCTGACTCTGATGCAGTTTTGTCTGACCCTGTTTCATCTGACTCTGATGCAGTTTCATCTGACACTGTTTCATCTGACTCTGATGCAGTTTCATCTGACACTGTTTCATCTGACTCTGATGCAGTTTCGTCTGACGTCTGTTCATCTGACTCTGACGCAGTTTCGTCTGACACTGTTTCATCTGACTCTGACGCAGTTTCATCTGACGTTGGTTCATCTGACTCTGACGCAGTTTCGTCTAACACTGTTTCATCTGACTCTGACGCAGTTTTGTCTGACACTGTTTCATCTGACTCTGACGCAGTTTCGTCTGACACTGTTTCATCTGACTCTGACGCAGTTTCGTCTGACACTGTTTCATCTGACTCTGACGCAGTTTTGTCTGACGTTGGTTCATCTGACTCTGATGCAGTTTCGTCTGACACCGTTTCATCTAAGTCTGAGGCTGTTTTGTCTGAGTCTGACACCTGAGTCTGATGCTGTTTCATCTGAGTCTGAGGCTGTTTTGTCTGACTCTGACACCTGAGTCTGATGCTGTTTCATCTGAGTCTGAGGCTGTTTTGTCTGACTCTGACACCGTTTCATCTGAGTCTGAGGCTGTTTTGTCTGAGTCTGACACTGTTTCATCTGAGTCTGAGGCTGTTTTGTCTGAGTCTGACACCTGAGTCTGAGATCTGAGGATGTCCTAAAATGAACACCGTACCAGAGAGTTTGGTCCGCAAACGAGCTACGCAATGGGAGATGCATTTTTTTATTTGCCTGGAGGCACGTGAGAATGTTTCCAGGCTCGGATGTTTCCAGGCTCGGATGTTTCCAGGCTCGGTGTTTCCAGGCTCGGATGTTTCCAGGCTCGGATGTTTCCAGGCTCGGATGTCCTTTATCCGAGCCGCTGAACCTCTGAAACAGCAGTGGTTTCATTTTATTTTCTGTGGAAATGTGTTTATTTTTCAATGGAAATCGTCTCATATCTTCCTCTTCGCTTAAACGCGGAAGTGGGGCCAGCGCACATCGCACCGCTAAAGAGGAAAGAGCGGAGAGTTTGGCCACACCCCCACCCGCTGCACTGGCCTGTCTCTGTCCTCCTCATTTGCATTCAAGCAACAACGCCCAGAATAATAATAAACCCAAAACATGCACCATAGGTAAAAATCCTCCAGCTGTGGTCCTGACCAAACCTAAGTAAGAAGATCATGGAGATGGTCCCCGGGCGCAGTAATGTGCTGCTCACTGCTCCTAATAACAGTATGGAATAAATGCAGAGAAGAATTTCACACTCTGACTGTGTTCATGAGGCTTTCTCATGCACTGAGTCTTGATTTTGAAGGATTCATTTACAGTATTAGGGAACCATTAAGGCACCATATAAAAGCATCAAGAAGTGCCATGTCATGGGATCTTTAACATTACTATTTACTATAACTCATTTTCTTTTGTGTACGTTTTTGTCTTTTGTTTTTCTACCTCAAGCTGAACGTGTATATTTTTGGCTGTGCTGCACTTTAAGGTTGATAAATTGTGCTGCTAAATAAATTGGGTTGGAACAGACATAAAATTCTACTCCTAACTAAGCCTAACATTGCAACATCTTCCTAAATACCCACAAAATTGTAAACAACATAATTTCATATATCTGAGCCCTTCTAAAACAATATCTGGAAGGTCATCTGGACGTTTTTTTTTCTATATTTGGGTCTTAATGATGGCAGATTTGATAAAACTGGTCTCTCCTCACCTCGGCTTTGTCCCTCACATCATTGTAGTCAGCCTGCATCCTCTTCTGGGCCTGGGAGTCGACACTGGGGTCCTCAGTGCGGGTGTACAGCACGATAGCTTCGTCCAATAGTCGCTCCAACAGCCCCGCCTGGCTCTGCACATCGCTCAACAACACCCCCTGCTGGTCCACCTGCCACAGCTTCTCTTTCAGCCCCACCTGTAGCTCCACCCCCAGAGCCAGGGTACGCTGCTGTCGGGTTAACCACAGCTCATACTCCTCATAGGCCTTCAGGTACTCGCTCCAGTGCAGCCACACCCACTCGATTCGACTAAAAAGACAAAGAACAAATGAGCCTAAACATACTTTTAAAGGGGACAAATTATGTAAGAAATGGTCACATTTTTATAGACCGTTTTTCCACACATTCATACACCAGTGTACACAGACACTGGGGGCAGGGTGGGTTAAGTGCCTTGCCTAAAGACCCAACAGCAGTATTCATTAGTGGGAGCTGGAATCGCACCGGCAAAATGTGAATCTGTGGATCTGACAGCTCTACCAGTGACGTTTATGTCGAGAGTGGGAGTTGCACTACCAACCTTCGGATCAGAGGACGAACACTTTTGAAATAAAAAGTCTATCATATTGTATTATTAAGAATTATTCGCATGTTTGGCGGGCTGGAATGAACGGGCTCCAGACTCCTTCTTATAGTTAACGAAATGGGTTTGGCTGACCAGGCTAAACCACATGGTGTTTACTTTGGGTTTGCATGGATACATTAGGAAATCAGATTCAGACAAGCAATTAGGATTTGATTACTGTAAATTACTGTGAATTATGCAGGTCAAGCTAACTCTTGCAATTATACTCACTGTGAAAGAAAAGAATAATTACATTTCACAGCTCTAAAGGATGTCCAAAACTTCTATAAAAGGTACACTTTTGTGGGGGGCCACCACATGGAGATGTTATTGCTTTGACTAGAATTTCCATAGTATAGCATTAAAGATCCCATGACATGGTACTTCTTGATGCTTTTATATGGCTCCTTAATGGTTCCCTAATACTGTAAATGAATCCTTCTTCAAAATCAACACTCAGTGCATGAGAAACAGAGATAAGATGAGAAAGAGTAATTTTTCTCTCTCTGAACAGTCCATAATGGGCGTTGTTGCTTGAATGCAAATGAGGAGAAAAGAGCTGGCCTATAGTAGAGGGTGGGGGCGTGGCCAAACTCTCCGCTCAGAGCCCACAGCTGATCCATTTCCGTGTTTTTGCACGGGGGGAGAGATTTCAAGCGTTCCATTGAAAAATAAACACATTTCCACATAAAATAAAATTAAACCACTGCTGTTCAAAGGTCCAGAGGCTCAGATAAAGGACTTCCGAGCCTAGAAACACTCGGACGTGCCTCCAGGCAAATAAAAAAACGCATTTTGCATTGCCTAGCGCATTCGCAGTCCAAACTCTCTGGGCGTGATTTACAGAGACGCTGAGTACAGACAGACGGGGGTGGAACTGCATTTGCATTTCTTTTTTCGATCTGACGTCAACAAGGTGCCTTGTTCAAAATTGCCCGTTTGAGCTCTGATTTTTTGTAACGCAGGAAAAGGATCGCAAATGCTCAGTTTAGACATTTCGCAACTTTTAACCATGGGGGGGGGGGGGGGGGGGGGGGGGTAAACAGGGGAGGGGGGCTCACATTAACGTTCAAAAACCTCAGAAAGTGAACATTTCATGCCATGGGACCTTTAAACCTATCTATCTTTATTTATTCAATTGCAGGTTTATAATGCTTAAATAAACCTTGAATATACCTTGAAATAAACATGTCTTGTCTCCATGGATATAGACAAGTTAATGCCATACAGAAGAACATTGCAGGCAAAGGAATATCATCTCCATGAAGAGTAGCAGGAGGCATGCACTTCACCACAAAAGTTTTAATATATCAGCCAAAGGTAGTGCCTGTACTGACTGTAATTGTATGTGTGGGAGACTTAAAGGGATATGCCACCCCCAGGTCAAATTTGGGCATCTCCCCACAGTCCAGAGACTAAAATAAGTGCTGGAAAGCGTTTTCCTGCTCACCCAGCCATTGTCCGAGTCTGTCGCCACTGACCGCCGCGGTATCTGGTGCTCCTCCGCCTTAGACTGGAGTCTAACATCGCCAGAGAAAGATTTCGGCCAAAAGGAATTAATTTGCTCGATGTGTTTCCCAATTACTTTCTGTGTAGTGCGCATTCATATCGAGTGCAAATAAATGTGCAAATCAACACGGAGAGCTTGACTTGGTCATTTTGGGTGGGAACTATTTTTCAGTGCGGAAAAATAAAGCCGAATCACGCAGCACGCTGCCAGGGGAATCCCAGTTACGCACCGGGAAGGGAGTTCCCCTGTTGCACAGCGTGGTGCGTGATTCGGCTTTATTTTTCCGCACTGAAAAATAGTTCCCACCCAAAATGACCAAGTCAAGCTCTCCGTGGGTGACCAGGAAAACGCTTTCCACCACTTATTTTAGTCTCTGGACTGTGGGGAGATGCCCAAATTTGACCTGGGGGTGGCATATCCCTTTAAGAGAACACATCAGCTCACCTGTTGCAGTTCCGGCTAAGTCAGTTCTTTATGGTTAGATTGTGTTAAAACAGAGCAGTGCCTACAGTTACCTTCACACCCCCACCCAGGGAATCAGCTGCAACGTATCAATAGATTGCCCTAATACTACTTTGAAAGACAGAATATTTGGAAACCTGTAGCTGGCCCAAACCCAACTTATTTATAATTCACTAGACATTTTATGAGTCTGTGTGGATTTTAGCTGAATTATCCCATAAGCCAAGCCCTGCACAGATACATGTAAAAATTGGACACACCGTATGTAATTAACTGTGGCCTGGGGCTTTAATTATCCTTGTGTCTGTAGAAATATGCAGCACCTGTGACAGTGGATAATGTATGTAGTCGTCTCCTCCCATTGGGTTTTGAGCTCTCGGAGTTTGCAGAGGGTGTGGCTTTTCAGCTCCTCGTCTCCACTCTGTAAAAGACGCTCAGCTGCCACCATCGCCAAGTCCATTTTCACTCGACCTTCATGCTCTGAATGGTGTATTTTCTGCATAAAAACATGGTAAATACTAGCAGTGAGGGTGAAGTCAGTGTTGTAGACTTGGTTTGGTCCTGTTAGAACAGTTTAGTCCTGTTTAGTCAAGTCAAGGGTTCGTTTTCGGGTTGTAGTTCTGGTTTATTCCCAATTTTGATGTAGCATATACAAATAAGAACATCGCCTCAGTCTATTTTGAAACTCCGAATGGTAGATTTTCTGCATAAAAACATGGTAAAAAGTTAAGTTAGTTGTGTAGCCTTAGTTTGGTCCTGTTCTAATTCTTAGTCTAGTCTAGGATTAGTTTTCAGATTATGTTTTAATTCAGATCATGTTTTCATCATAAAAACATGGTAAATAGTAATGCAGGTTATCCTTGTTTAGTTTTCAGATTTTCACAGCCTGACTACTTTGAACCTCTGAATTGTGAATTAACTGCATTTTAAAAAATTGTACGTATAAAAGGTAGTGTTTTGACAATTAGGGCTGCAACAATTAATCAAAATAATTGAAAATTATTGAAATAATCAAAATCATTAAATACTCATTATTGTTAAAGGGATATGCCACCCCCAGGGCAAATTTGGGCATCTCCCCACAGTCCAGAGACTAAAATAAGTGGTGGAAAGCGTTTTCCTGCTCACCCAGCCATTGTCCGAGTCTGTCGCCACTGACCGCCGCGGTATCTGCAGCTCCTCCGCCTTAGACTGGAGTCTAACGTCGCCAGAGAAAGATTTCGGCCAAAAGGAATTAATTTGCTCGATGCGTTTCCCAATTACTTTATGTGTAGTGCGCATTCATATCGAGTGCAAATAAATGTGCAAATCAACACGGAGAGCTTGCCTTGGTCATTTTGGGTGGGAACTATTTTCCAGTGCGGAAGAATACAGTCGAATCACGCACCACGTTGTGCAACAGGGGAACTCCCTTCCCGGTGCGTAACTGGGATTCCCCTGGCAGCGTACTGCGTGATTCGACTGTATTCTTCCGCACTGGAAAATAGTTCCCACCCAAAATGACCAAGGCAAGCTCTCCGTGTTGATTTGCACATTTATTTGCACTCGATATGAATGCGCACTACACATAAAGTAATTGGGAAACGCATCGAGCAAATTAATTCCTTTTGGCCGAAATCTTTCTCTGGCGACGTTAGACTCCAGTCTAAGGCGGAGGAGCTGCAGATACCGCGGCGGTCAGTGGCGACAGACTCGGACAATGGCTGGGTGAGCAGGAAAACGCTTTCCACCACTTATTTTAGTCTCTGGACTGTGGGGAGATGCCCAAATTTGCCCTGGGGGTGGCATATCCCTTTAACTTAACTGGACTATACAGTAAAATACTTTTTTGCCAGGAAGACAGGCAATATTAAATTAAAATGTTAAAAAAAGGTTCCTTTCCTTTTTCCTTTCCTAATATTTTGTAAATATTCTCACATTTATTTGGTTAAAATACATTGAACACATCTCAATGAACAATAGCACTAGACTAGAATAGTCTAGTAATAACAGTATCAGTATTTGCTAGGCTAGTCTATATTAACATTTCGAACTTGGTTTAAATTCCAGTGTTGTATAGTAACGAAGTATTAATACTTCACTACTGTACTTAAGTACATTTTGGGAGACTTTGTACTTTACTTGAGTTTTTAAAAAAATGATAACTTTCACTTTTACTTCACTACATTTCCGAATTTAATTGCATACTTTTACTCCCATACATTTTCACTGTGCCGTTTAGTTACTCGTTACAAAAAAAAAAAAAAAAAAAAAGTCTGACTGCAACGAAGTTGGGACAAGCCTGGGCTTGTTCGCCTCTTGCGCATGACAATCAGCTAGCACCTGTTGGTTTACGCAGCTAGCTTAATTGCAATCAGCATCTGATGGAAGAGGAGACAGAAACCACGCTGGCCAGAAATGAAGGGGACCCTCAAGATGAGCACCCCTGGCCCTACTTAAACACGATGTTTTCTTACACTGATGTAAAGGATTCGTCTTACAGAATGAAGTGCCTTTTATGCCTTCCAAAAAAAGTAGAAATCTTATCTTACAAAAACTCCCCGTCCAACCTTAAGAAACACATAGAGGTAAGTTTAATGTTGTACAGTAATCCCTCGTTTGTCGTGGGGGTTAGGTTCCAGAAATAGCCCGTAAAAGTGGAAATCCGCGAAGTAGGACAGATTTATATTTTACAATTATTCAACCTGTTTAGGCACGCGCCGACACGTGCACCCGCGGACACGTGAACACGCACAAGGTTGCGGTGGTTTAATTCTGGTTTAGAATTGGTCTAGGCCTGGTTTAGTCCAGGCTAAAACCTGGTCTAGTCCAGGTTTAGTCCCGGTTTAGACCCGGTTTAGTCCCGGTTTAGACCCGGTTTAGACCAGGTCTGTCTAGACCGGGACTAAACCGGGTCTAAACCTGGTCTAGACTCTAGACCAGGTTTAGACCAGGTTTAGACCCGGGTTTGGTGATGTCCATGAAACGCCTTCCTATGGGCAAGTTAATGCCATCCAGGTTATGTGGGGAATACAGTTTTTGCAAGTCCGAATGAATGGATGGCAGCCACTCCAGTCAGGCGCCAGCCGATGAGCTCACAAGCACCAGACTTGCAAAAATTGTATTCCCCACACAACCCAGATGTTTTAAAACAAGATCACTACACGTTATTAGTGCTACTGTACCATAATTAATAAATTACAAATGACACATTCTGTGTCTGCATTTACTTTCCCATAGGAAGGCATTTCATGGATGTCACTAAACCCAATATCTTCAGCAGTGCTCCAAATGACACAAAACTACCATGGGTGAGTAGAACATGGTGTTTTACAGTTGAGTTAAGGGCCAAATGCCTAATTTTCAGCACTCTTGTTCCCCCAAAACCTTTATTTAAAAAAATAAAATAAAACGAACATTAAAAAATATTACAAATTCAGACTGCCTTTGCTTGATACTTTTACTTGTACTTTTAATTACATTACTTGAGTACATTTATTTTTACAGTACTTGTCATACTTAAGTACATGAAATTCCAGATACTTTAAGACTTTTACTCAAGTAACATTTCAGTCAGTGACTTCGACTTTTACCAAAGTCATTTTTGGGAGGGGTACCAATACTTTTACTTGAGTTTGATTCTCCAGTACTTTATACAACACTGTTAAATTCTAAGTTTGGTGCATTTTTGCCATAACCTGCGGCACACTGTTCACAGGGGAGGCAGTATTGTGCCTTAACATTACACCCTCAAAGGCCAAATCTCAAGGTTGTTGTTGTTGTTGTGTTTGCTCTCAAAAATTCTAATCATTTGTAATAAATCAAAGAAATATAGGCCAAATTAAGACTAAACAGTAGCTAAACGTGACCTATGACTGGACTCTATGACTGGTAAAAGTAAAAAGATAACATAAAATAACCTACTTAAGTAAAAGTATTAAAGTACCCATTTAAAAATGTATTTGAAGAGTAAAGAGTAAGCGTATTTTGCACAGATTTTGAGCTCTTCAAATGTATGAGTGAAAAGTCCCTCAGTCGACCAGGTAGAATCCACTACATAACATAAACTACAGAGGATTTTCAGACAATATGAAATCCCAGTTTATTTCAAACCCACAAACACTTTAAGACAAAAACTCGTCCACCCAAAGGACAAAACACCGAGCCACAAACAAAGCAATGTGGTCTACTCCATTCAGTGTAGTGAAGACTGCAGTGAGCGCTACACTGGAGAAACAAAACAGCCACTTCACAAGAGGATGTACCAACACAGACGGGCGTGCCAGAGTGGACCGTCATCTGCCGTACATCTTCACCTAGAAGCCACGGGCCATTCTTTTGAGGACAGTGAGGTTCAGATCTTAGCCAGGGAACAAAACTGGTTTGAGAGGAGAGCTAAAGAGGCTATTTTTGTCAAAAAAGAGAATCCGTCGTTAGACAGAAATGGGGGAGTCAGACATAACTTGTCTCCCATTTATAATTCCATTCTCAAACTAAAGTCAAAACAGACAAAAGAAACAATAGGGCCTAAAAAAAATAAATCTAAGTTTCCGGTTGCCGACCGACCCTGTTGATTTGCATGCGACCCAAATTATTTTATTGGACTTAATAAAATAAAATAAATTTGATACTGAAATTAATTTTACAAGCTTCGGTTAAAAAAGAAAGAAAACTAATAGCCTACTGTATTTTTCGATTTCCGCGAGACTACAATCAACGTCATTCACCACGCCTGCGCTGCGATGTGTAATGTAATGTGCTTCTGAGCGCGCGCTCACCTGTCACACACAGGAGAGAGTCAGGGTTGGGTGTAGCCGTATTTTTTGTTGAACGCAAACCATTCATTCATCTTTCACGTTAATCTGTTCATCCTGCTGGTTTTCATGAGTTCCATTTCATCCTGCTGCGCTGTCATAACTGTGTGCGCTCTTTTTGTAATAAATGCACAAAACGGATATCTGGATCTCAGCGTATCTGTCACCATAGCCTCCTCTTTGCGCGTCACAAATCTGCGAGCCATAGGACCCAACCTCATATTCTCGGCGGCTAAAAGGTTTGAGTTTGGAAGCCGCAACATTCTGCTTTACTTCCGTGTGACAAAATGAAACTGCGGCCGTGTCCCAGTTCCCAGAGCGCACAGCTCGGAGCGCGGCCCGAACGGGGCTCAGACTGCAGTCAAGGCAGTGAACATGCTCAGCCCCGACTGCGGTGTTCGGACCGCGTGTTAACTGCGCATGGGACAAAAAAGAAGTGGGACAGCAGTCGTCGCGCCGGTGTACTGTCGAAATGTGTGACGCACATGCCCTTCGGGCCACGCTCCGAGCCGCGCGCTCTGGGAATTGGGACACGGCTTCTAATCAGTGTTTCCAACTCCCCAGCATCGGAAGTAGCTATTGGCCCGCCCAGAAGATTAAGATTAAGATTAAGATTAAGATTAAGATTAAGATTAAGATTAAGCTTGGGCTTTTAGCCTTTATTGGTCTCACACACAATGACACACAGTGACACACGGGAGAAATTTGACTTCTGCATTTGACCCATCCTTTTTCAGGAGCAGTGAGCAGCCATCTTTTTCGGCGCCCGGGGGGCAATACCGTGAAGGGTCTTGCCCAAGGACCCACACTGGTTAGCTCATTGTCCAGGGGGGGTTTGAACCTACAACCTCCAGGGGGAAAGTCGTAGCTAAAAGTAGCTAGACGAGCAAGCGGTCCAATCCAAACCTGACACTAACCTTTTATTGGTGTTGTTATTACATATACTTGTTTGTTTGTTTTTTATTTGGTTTTTATTTTTTAGATATATATTTTTTTTGGAGCTGTAGTCCAAGATCTATAGCTTGCTTTTTTATTTTGTGTGTTTTTTTTTTTGTGCTGTAGTTTAACTAAAGCTTTTTATTTCTTTTTTATTTTGTTGTGCTATAGTGGGCAAACTATAGCTTTTTATTTTTTGGTTTTTTTTTTAAGACCAGGCGATCTGACGAGATGGGAGGGAGCAGAGGAGAGACAGGTGAGCATGTCTGTCTGCCTGTGAGTGAAGTGACAGTCCACGCTGTTCTCAACTCCGCCCCCGTCCCTCTCTGTCTCTTTCTCTGAACGGGGAAAGAGAGAAAATGGCGCAATTATTTTTCCCCCTCCCGCGATCTTGGAGCCTCTGATCACCAAAAAAACTCGCTAGATTTGTCGCTAGTCGCTTTTGTCTAATTTTCTCGCTAGGGGGTCCAGAAAGTAGCTAAAAATAGCGACAAAGTCGCTAAGTTGGCAACACTGCTTCTAATGGCAAAGAAACATGTCTGCGGCGCCATTTGCCCACAAAAATAACAGCAAAAGACCGCGCGAAACAGTTCCCCTCCTAGTAGTAATTTATTTTCGATGTTGGTAAGGTTGTTTTAGGACCATATCTGTGATCTCTGTGTCTTTGTATTATTCTTTGTCAGTAATAACTCAGTATTCAAAATATTACTCAATTTTAATTACAAAAAGCGAAAATCGCAACTATTTATCGCTACTTTCACTTCCTCCCGCAACAAAATCGCAACAAAAACCTTAAAAGCACCGCAACTTTTTGGAAAAGCTCCCGGAAATTCAGGGATTTTAGCCCGCAACAATCACAAAAACTGCCCGCGAAATCCTGGGGGGTCTGGGAAAGGAGAAATGACTGTTTTGAACACACAAACACACAGTTTTATGTGGGGTTGTGTCCCATTTGCTTTTACATACATACAACAGCTGTTTGCTTGCAACAGTACAGTAGCTAACCTACATCAGCATTAGGTTTGTTGACTCATGCCCAGGAGGAAACTATTTAACTGTACCTTTTTCAATACATCTCTTGTTCTTACTGTACTGTACTGTACTGTGCTTGTTCTTCTTCTTCCAGTAGGCCTCTGTTGGCCTGTAATGGGACATGTTTAGAATGGTGAATGACAAATTGAATTTCTTCTTTTATAATGGTGAATGAGTGTTGTCACCAAGTCTGTGTTGTCACCACAATTTCTACAGAACAGATTTTTGTTCTCACTATACCCCCTGCACAAACTGTGTAGAGTTCTACTGTTAGGCCTAAAGCATATCTGTATGTTAAGTATACTGTACATATCATTGTTAAGATTATGCAGTGCCAGTTTTGTTGACCAATGTCAACACCGTGTTAAATAAATGTAGTATTCAAAATTGTTTACTGCTTCTAAATTTAATGACTGCCATCTGAAAGAAGAACATAAAAAACAATACAAAATCAGCATGTATTTTTGTAACATTGTAAGATATATTCTACATGTACTCTGGTACAGTCAACGACCTGGTTTCGCATGGCATGTTGGAGCTTCGTTCGACTATACTTAAGTATAGAATATGCTCTTAGCATTGAGATAGCTTTGGGAAATTATGCCAATGTCAATTATAGTCTTTACTGAAATAGTACTGCTGCGGAAGGAAATAAAATAAAATAAAATTTCAAAATGTCCATATTCCCAGAGGAAAAAAAATAAAAAATAAAAATAAAATAAATTCCCTACCTACCCATGTCTAGAACTGTCAACAAATCGGAAACCAACATTTATTTTTTTTAGGCCTAGGGCAGACAGGTCAGGGCCAGAGGTGTGGAGACGGTCGTTAGGGTGAATAGGGAGGCTAAACTAGACGCCAGAGAAATTCGAAAAACAAAAGAAACAAATTAGTTGAGATAGTTTCAGAACCATTTCAGTGTAGTGAGCTCCTCCCTGCAGTGTCTAACCAGCACTAGAACCAGAACTGATGAAGCCTCTCGGATGAGCGGCAAAACGTTTTTGACCAAACAAACTTTGTCCAGTTGACAAATTGAATTTCTCCTTTTATCATCTCTACAAATGTAGTGATTTTGATAATGATTTGTGCTGAATTTAGTTCAACAGAAATCAAATTGATTGTTTTTCTAGTTTTTATTTGCATATTTTTGTTTGCTTAAACTACCAATGTGATAAAAAATACCCCTCCCCCAGCCTTTTCAGCAGGTCTCAAATACTTTTACTGTTCAGTTCACTTCAGAAATGTAGTAAAGTAGCAAGTACAGAAGAAAAAAATTATCCAAACTAAAATCCACTTAAGTAAAGTACAGATAACTACATTTTATGCTTAAGTACAGTCCTTTCCAATTTTACTTTGTTACATACCACCACTGCTGGTACCTGCAATATTTTGCAGACTTTTTCCCCATTCAAAAGAGACAGTACAGACTGCTTGTCACTATGGCAACAGTCCTAATTTTTCTTTATTCTGAAACCCATGGATAATAATAAACAGGGCCAGAAGCAGGTTTTGGTTGTTCAAATGAACTTCACATGACCTTCATGTTCCAGTTGTTGGACTTTGAGCATCAAAACAAAACAAAACAAAACAGAATGTAGTAAAAATGTCAATCATTTTTGTCCCTGCAGCAAACTCCATTTTACAGGGTTTACAAAGGAATATCAGTTACATGATAATTTGACAGTTTTTTGGGGGTGCCCCTGTCACACCCAGCTACACAAGGTTTGTACTTGCTCATTAACTGTCACACTGTCAAACGCCCTTTTTTAGACCTCAAATCTTGGCAGTTCCATTCAATAACTAATTACTTACTTTAAAAAAAAGGTTGATTTTAGTTTTGATTTAGTTGAATCACATGTTCTTACCTCTGTCTCTCTGAGCCGTTTCTCCAGGGCATCCCGGGGCCCCTGGGTGTTATCATTGGCCCTCAGTCGCTCCTGAGTGCTCTGCATCCAGGACAGCGCCCCCTCCAGGCTCTCAATGAAGTCCTGCTGCTCCTGCTGTGGCATGGCCCTGCTGTGTACCTCAAAAACAAACAAACAAATAAACATCAATCTGATTAAGACGAGAGCCTGGAGATGCAGCACAGGAAATGAACAGCTTCAGGAGCAGAGCATGATAAATGAGAGGGAAGTGTGAGAGGGACTTGACAGGGTGCCAGCCATGAACAAACAGCACACCAGATTCAGTTGGGGAGTATAAAAGGGATCATGTGACCAGTGCATTTCAAATGAAGAATTTGAATGTTATGAGTAGCAGGGCTCAGCAGGGCTGTGTCATATTGTGAGTGTGATCTAATTATTATTTCACAAAATCACAAGGTTTTCTAATTTTTGTTTAATGTGTTTTGAGTATTCTGCTGAAGCCTCTCAGAGGTGTATCAAAAGTCCAAATAATTAGGCAATCAGAAGTGTCCTGATTACTTAATTAGTTTGTAATCACAAGAATGAAGTCGACAAACACCAGGGGACTTTAGTATGCAGATGCTGTAGGCACACCCACATGCTTGTTGATTTTAATCATCCTTCCCAGGGTTATATTTATTCAAACCATAAATGAACAGCTATTTTCAAACACTCGCACTTTCAAGAACCAAAAAAATGGCAAAATGCCATGCATTTCATAAACAACAATAAGAGTGGAGAGGATGGGGTTGTGCCCTCAGGAGACGTACATGGAAAACTAACAAACAGAACTGGTAAACCAGCTCCATAAACTCTGGAGGCATGAGAGGTGGCTGTGCATGCACAAAGAGGGGCATCTACTCTGAGCTTGGATCTGTATGACTCACTCTTCCCCACCACAGCATTCTTCTGCCCAAAACCTCATGGTTTCCACTCTCTCTGAGACAGGGTGTACCCAAAAATACCCAAAACTTATAATATCTGCTCAACATCTAATACAATGAATTCTCTGTTCAAACAGGCATGTGGGTGTGACAGAGACCAACCCCGGGCATAGAGACACAATTTCACTTGTAAATAAAATGAATACTGTCTTTTTACAGTATTTTATAATCATCCTCGTCTCTGCACACTGATGTTACCGGAGTGAACTCTCAAAACTTGAAGACAGCGCTCTGACTAATAATAAACTTGTTAATGTAATGTAATTCTTTCTAAAGTCAGTCAAACAAACAGCCCATGCAGTTGTACAGTGTAGTGCACGGCTGTCTTCTTGAGTCTTGTGCATGTTGTTACAGTGACAGTTGCTGCAGGGGAAGTCTCTGTTGGCAGCTCGTAAACTTACCACGCATTAGCGTAACACACCATTACCCTAATGCTTTAGCAGAAACCTGGGGTAAATAAAGCAACAACTACTAGTCTTAAAACGTTATTCTTCATGTTTAATTCATGCGCATGCAACTTAACTTTACTATTATCAACAATAGGGTTACGATTGTGCTAACTTTGCAATTTAATATATGATTTGGGGTTATTTGGGGCTATTACCACCACAACAAACTCATGTGAGCACTTCAGACGTCTCCGTTTCTTATTATAGCTCTCAGTAATCTATGGAGAAGTGCTAAGGGAGAAGCGGCATTATCCTTAGCTTTAGAGGCCTGTGACTTTAGCTAGCTTCCAAATGCGACCGTATCTTTTATTCGGGGCTGTTAAAGTTTGTAAAGACTCACTGGGTAGCGTGCATCAGGTGAAAGTGTGGCGGATAGAAAGCCTGTCCCGCTGGAGAGGAGGACTGTGTACAGGAAAGTTCTGGAGGCAGGAAGTGCAGCGCAGCAACTGTCATGGCGCCTTCGCTGCCATCTCGGTAATCCTGCAATCGCTTTTAAACATCAAAAAGTCCAATTAATTAAAGATAGCAAAAATACATCAACACATGTATGGAAGTATTGTAGAATGGTTGTATAGAATGAATTTATAAAGGAGATATTTGGGGTAAAAACTACGTCGCGATTACTGAAAGTTTAGAGAGGTATTTATGAAAACCGACATTTTTAGCTGCCATGGAACAATCTTCTTAAAATGTACTGTATGATTGTGCTTAATGTAATGTGTATGCACTTTTTAATACATAGTGTGTTTTAGTGTGTTTGGATAAATATATATTGAAGTTCCCGTTGTGCTTGAATCCAGCACATGTGGAAACAGAAGTAGGACCACAGCAGCTGGTCACTGACCCACAGGCCACACACAGAACTGGTGTAACTACAAGGATGCATTGTGATGACTGATCTCATGTCTGTGCAAATAGGATGAAAGGTGCAAGAAGTATGTCAAATATGTTCTTAGTCATAGTAAAAGTGATGTAAAATCATTGTAATACTTTGAGTGTAAAGTAGTCATGCCTGAATTCAAATAGGATTTCAAAAAGCAGATTAAAATGTGTCCTGCTGCTACTAATGTCTTAAAAGGTTACCACTATAATTACACTGAAGAGGTACTGGGTCACTAGTTTACTACAACACTATTATAACAACTATTTCCAGCATGCCTAGATTATGAGATGGTATATTTAGTTATTTGAATTTATTGTATTAATGTAGTCTTGGAATAATGCTTTGTTGCATAGTGGTGTATTCATAATTACTGTGAGAAAGGCACCCTTATTCATACCACATGCCCATATAGCAAACTCCATTAAACCTTTTACCTTGCATTATAAGTTATAGCATTATGATTACTTCAAAGTTTGCAGTACAGAATACTAGTAGATACATAGCTGCTCCTCTATATTATTAGCAGTCAGTGGAATTTGTAATCATGGTAAAATTTGCAACTGTTGGTAATAAGAAGTGGTCAGATAATTTGCAGACAGTGGTTGACTGCAGCTGACCTGGTGTAACATTGATTTATGATTCAAACTGCAGAAAGCTCATCTCTGATTGGTTGAAAAAGTCACATGATTTCACCATTCACTCCAGACAGCTGCAGTCATGCTTTACTACAGCTCACTCCTCCTCACCCTTGTTCATTTAATTACTTTCAGTCTCATGCATTGACACAGTTTACACAGCAAAAAATAAAAAAATAAATAAAAAAAATAAATAAAAATCAGCTTAAAGGTGCACTATATAACTTTTTGGTTGGTTGGTTGTCATTGCTCTGCTTAGAATGTTCCACAGTATGGCATTAAAGCTCTACCTTACATTTATTCAATTACAGATGGTTTTATAGGTCAAAAACAGGCATTTTGACTGTGAGCGGGTTCGCCTCTCCAGAGAGCTGACCTGTAACTTGGTCTGGTTTGGTCTCCATGGTGATGAAAAGTTTAAGATGTTATTTTTAAGCAGACACAACTATAACATCTCCATGAAGAAAAGCATTTGACGGATCCTACACCAGAAAAGTTACACAATACACCTTTTGAGCAAATTGAAAATATGAACTATATATGGACTTCTCTTCAGTCTCTCCTCTCTCAGTGTATTTATTTATTTTTAATAGAAATCACAGAAACCAAACTGGCATGTGTCCAAATTCTTTATGTAAGGATAGGGTTAGGTTAGGTTAGATTTTTTACAGAATTTACAATTATAGAAATAGCATTAGCCTTGTTTGGGCTATTGGAAACATGAGAACATTGGTACTTGTTTAAAATTATCTTTCCAGACAAGATTTTATTGAAGAAAGCCTGGTAAACACAGGTTTTGAAAGTTTTTCTCTTTTATTTCTTTTTTTTCATCAAGCATTTAACAAGAGATTTAGAAGTGTTTTGATTAGCCATTTAAACATTCCCCATCTTATCTCACATTCACAGTAAAAGTACTTCAAGATCCCATGACATGGTACTTGTTGATGCTTTTATATGGCTCCTTAATGGTTCCCTAATACTGTAAATGAATCCTTCTTTAAAATCAACACTCAGTGCATGAGAAACAGAGATAAGATGAGAAACAGTAATTTTTCTCTCTCTGAACACTCCATAATGGGCGTTGTTGCTTGAATGCAAATGAGGAGAAAAGAGCTGGCCTATAGTAGAGGGTGGGGGCGTGGCCAAACTCTCCGCTCTTAGCTCTCCGCTCTCAGCTGTGCGCTCTCTGATCCATTTCCTTGTTTTTGCACGGGGGAGAGATTTGAAGCGTTCCATTGAAAAATAAACACATTTCCACAGAAAATAAAATTAAACCACTGCTGTTCAAAGGTCCAGAGGCTCAGATAAAGGACTTCCGAGCCTAGAAACACTCGGACGTGCCTCCAGGCAAATAAAAAAACGCATTTTGCATTGCCTAGCGCATTCGCAGTCCAAACTCTCTGGGCGTGACTTACAGAGACGCTGAGTACAGACAGACGGGGGTGGAACTGCATTTGCATTTCTTTTTTCGATCTGACGTCAATAAGGTGCCTTGTTCAAAATCGCCCGTTTGAGCTAAACAGGGTAAGGGAGCTCACATTAACGTTCAAAAACCTCAGAAAGTGAAAATTTCATGCCATGGGACCTTTAAGTTATTTTTAAGCAGACACAACAATAACATCTCCATGAAGAAAAGCATTTGACGGATCCTACACCAGAAAAGTTACACAATGCACCTTTAAGCAAATTGAAAATATCAACTATATATGGACTTCTCTTCAGTCTCTCCTCTCTCAGTGTATTTATTTATTTTTAATAGAAATCACAGAAACCAAACTGGCATGTGTCCAAATTCTTTATGTAAGGATAGGGTTAGGTTAGGTTAGATTTTTTACAGAATTTACAATTATAGAAATAGCATTAGCCTTGTTTGGGCTATTGGAAACATGAGGACATTGGTACTTGTTTAAAATTATCTTTTCAGACAAGATTTTATTGAAGAAGAGATTTAGAAGTGTTTTGATTAGCCATTTAAACATTCCCCATCTTATCTCACATTCACAGTAAAAGTACTTCAAAGTCTGACAAATGATTCAGTACCAAAACATTAAAAACAGAAACAGAAAGACAGAAAGAAAAAATAAAATCCTTCAGCTAAGTTAGTCCAGACCAAACAGTTCAAGGTCTGGAGATAAGTCATTGTAGCACCCAGGTTGCCCTAGCAGCTTTGAAGATGGGTCAAATGCAGAGGGCACATTTCCATACCAGGTCAACAAAATTTTGCTAGGTTTCAGATAAAATTCAGATAGATAAAGCATCCGATAGCATTAGATAGGCTAATACTATGTAATACAGGTGCAGTGAATCAATAAATATTGTTAAATGCAGATTTTATAGTGAGTTTTGTTGAAATATAGTTGAATATAGTCTCATCACAAATAGAAATGACCAGGTTCAACATTCATTAATTTACCTTTCAGATATTTCTTATGAGAATACCATATAACCAATTCTTGAGTTTGGTTCAGTTGTATGTGAAATGCTTTGGCAATGGTACTAACTTTTTATCATTCTGAAAGCCATGGATTAGGAAAACTGGCTCTTGCCCCTTGTCTGGGAGTATGGCATCATCACATTTTTGATTTTTAAAGCCACCAAGCAACAACTGTGTTTTTCAGAATTATTAATGGGATGCTTGCAGTATACTCCAGGTTTCTCGAATCTAAAAGAATAATTCACAAATGTTGATCATTTATTTTAGTTACTGTGTTTATTATTATATGCCTGTTTATAAGATAAGATAAGATAAGACTTTATTGATCTCACACAGGAGAAATTTACTTGTCACAGTAGCTCCAGGTAGGGACAGTTTGAACAAGAAGACAAGTGCATGCAGGCAAAAAAAGGCATAAAGATAGGTGATAATAATAATAAAAAAAAAAAAAAAAAGTAATAAATCGAATAATAATAATAGTAGTGATAATAATAAAAAACAGTGACCGGGAGAGTATTGAAAAAATTGGAAAAACGATATTGCACGATAGGAGTATTGAAAAAACAACAATATTGCACATTGGGAAAACGATATTGCACAGTAGGACTATACAGTAGAATTATACAGTCTGATGGCGGTGGGGATGAAGGATCTGCAGTAGCGCTCCTTCTTGCACTGGGGGTGCCTCAGTCGGCTGCTGAAGGAGCTGCTCAGCTCCTCTACAGTCCGGTGCAGAGGGTGAGAGGTGTCGTCCATGATGGACGTGAATTTGGCCAGTACCCTCCTCTCAGCCACCTCCTCTACAGAGTCCAGAGTCCAGCCCAGGACAGAGCTGGCCCTCTTGACCAGCTTGTTGAGTCTTTTTCTGTCCCGTTCTGTGCTGCTCGGGGCCCAGCAGACGACAGCGTAGAGGAGAGCAGAGGCCACCATAGAGTCATAAAAAGTCTTGAGCAGAGGCCTGCACACTCCAAAGGAACTCAGTCTCCTCAGGAGGTGGAGGCGACTTTGGCCCTTCTTGTACAGGGCGTCGGTGTTGTGGGACCAGTCCAGTTTATTGTTGAGGTGAACACCCAGGTACTTGAAACTGTCAACAGTCTCTATGTCCTGCCCCTGGATGTTCACCGGTGAGTGAGGTAGTGGTCTCCTCCTGAAGTCGATCACCAGCTCCTTTGTCTTACTGGTGTTAAGGCTCAGGTGGTTGCGCCCACACCAGTCCACAAAGTCACTGATGACCGAGCGGTACTCCAGCTCGTTCCCCTCAGACACACAGCCCACAATGGCCGAGTCGTCAGAGAACTTCTGGAGATGGCAGCTGTCCATGTTATATGTGAAGTCCGAGGTGTATATGGTGAAGAGGAAGGGTGAGAGGACAGTACCCTGGGGAGCCCCAGTGCTGCAGACTAGAAGAAGAAGAAGAAGAAGAAGTGACTTTATTGATCTCACACTGGAGAAATTCTTCTCTGCATTTTAACCCATCCTATATATATATACATATATTAGGAGCAGTGGGCAGCACACACATTAGGGCGCCCGGGGACCATCTCCATGATCTTCTTGCTTCGGTTTGGTCAGGACCTAAGCTGGAGGTACCTATGGTGCATGTTTTGGGTTGATGGGGGAAACCGGAGTGCCCAGAGAAAACCCATCCAGACACGGGGAGAAACATGCAAACTCCACACAGAAAGGCCCAGGCGACCCAGGGATCGAACCCAGACCATGCATGCAAACTCCACACAGAACACACACAGAAAGGCCCAGGCGACCCGGGGATCGAACCCGGAACCTTCTTGCTGTGAAGCAAGAGCGCTAACCACTCAGCTACTGTGCCGCCTACCAACTCTGACTCACAGCCGCGCAGCCACATGTACTGTGGACGGTCAGTGAGGTAGTCGATGGTCCAGGCAGCGAGATGTCCATCAACTCCCGCATCCTCCAGCTTCCCCCGCAGCAGCGCCGGCCTGATGGTGTTGAAGGCGCTGGAGAAGTCAAAGAACATGACTCTCACTGCACTCCCGGCGGTCTCTAGGTGGGTGAGCGCCCGCTGCAGCAAGTAGATGACGACGTCCTCTACTCCTACGTTTGGCTTGTAGGCAAACTGCAGCAGGTCCAGGGTGGGGCTCACCACAGAGCGGAGGTGGCTGAGGATCACCCTCTCCATGGTCTTCATGAGGTGGGAGGTCAAGGCGACTGGTCTGTAGTGGGCCGGTTCCCTGGCGTTTGTTGTTTTGGGAACCGGGACCACACAGGAGGTCTTCCACAGGACGGGGACCCTCTCCAGGCTGAGGCTCAGGTTGAACATGTAGCAGAGAACCTCACAGAGCTGGTCTGCACAGGTTCTCAGCAGCCTGGGGCAGATACCATAAGGACCTGTGGACTTCCTCTGGTTGAGCCGCCTAAGTTCCCTCCTCACCTCGTCTGGTGTGATGGAGAGGGGGAGTGAGGGGGGACTGGGGTGGACTGCAGGGGCTGGTGGAGGTGGGGGGTGGAGGGGGCTGGTGCTGGGTTGAGTCCGTGTGAGGGGGAAGGGGGTATGGCTACTGGCCCGGGGAGGTGTGAAGAGGAGGAGGGGGGGTCGGCAGAGGGGCAGAGGGGGTGGGGGGCGAGTCAAACCTGTTGAAGTAACGGTTTAATTCGTCTGCCCAGCGCTGATCACCATCAGCTGTCCCTCTGCCACTCTGTCCAAAACCAGACATGTTCTCAGTCCTCTCCACACGCCCCGTGCGTTGTTTTGGGCCAGCTGCTCTTCCATCTTCCTCTCATAGTCCTTTTTGGCCCGTCGTATCCTCCATTGAAGCTCCCGCTGGACCCTTTTTTGCTCCTCTCTGTCCCCTGAGTTGAAAGCCCTCTTCTTCTGGTTCAGGAGGGCTTTAAGCTCAGGGTTGACCCAGGGATGGTTGCTGGAGAAGCACCGTACACTCCTGGTTGGTACAGTGTTCTCCACGCAGAAGTTAATGTAGTCCGTAATGCAATGGGTCAGGCCATTGATGTCATCTCCGTAAGAGCCGCTGAACATGTCCCAGTCAGTGTTCTGGAAACAGTCCCTCAGACTCTCACAGGCCTCCTGAGTCCAAAGCTTCACAGACCGCTTCTGCGCAGGTTATCTTCGCACCCTGGGTGTGTATTCCGGGAGCAGGTAAACCAGACAATGGTCTGAGCGTCCGAGCGGGGGGAGGGGGGCAGAGGTGTAAGCGTCTTTGATATTTGCGTAAAAAAGGTCCAGAGTCTTATTGTCTCTCGTGGGGCACGTGATGTATTGCTTGAATGTAGGGAGAGTAGTGGATAGGGAGTTGTGGTTAAAGTCCCCCGTGATTAGAACGAGAGCACGCGGGTGGTCTGTCTGCAGTCTCGTCACTACAGTATGGAGCTGCTCGCATGCGGCCCCGCCATCCGCCGATGGAGGAATATAAACACAAAGTACGATGACATGTGAATATTCTCGTGGCAAATAGTAGGGCCACATACCCACAGCAAGAAGTTCGATGTCCCGGGAGCACAGCTGATCTTTCACATGTACGTTCCCGGGGTGACACCAGCGTTCATTAATAAAAACAAGCAGGCCACCTCCTCTTGTTTTTCCGCTTCCCAACACCGTCCGGTCCGCGCGCTTTGTGGTAAATCCATTCAGTGAAATCATATTGTCCGGTATATTCCCATTCAACCACGTCTCCGTAAAACATATGATGCTGCAGCGCCGGTATTCCCTCCGCTGCCGAGTCAGCGCGATCAGCTCCTCCGTCTTATTGCAGATGGACCGCACATTCCCCGTGATTACCGCAGGTAGATTCGGTAAACCCGGTCCCCGTTTCTTTCGTCCACCTCTGCATCCTCTTCTCTTCCTCCTCTGTATCTCCGCTGGTACTTCAGGTTTCCCGGCGTAGAGTAGAGAAGGCCCCCGTAGACTGAGCAGCTGATCGCGCGCATATGTGATGCGCTCCGTGGTTGAGTGCGATAGTCCCTTGCACTTTTATTGGTTTCAAATTTCTGTTGCATGGGGTATTTTGAGGATATAATATTTGTTTTGCATCACTATAGCAACGGTCTTACTTTTTCATCATTCTGAAACCCATGGATAGCCTGTTGCGATGTCATCTGAAAACCACCACTGGTACTTTGTAATGACATCATGGTGGGGATGTTACCAGATTTCCAATCTGGTGCAATGTGTGGAATGTGGAATGCTCTGGATTCACAGCAAAAGCTCTGCCAAAATACCATGTCTTTATACAAGAACTTCAATTTATGATAAAAGGAGAAGTTCAATTTGTCAACTGGACAAAGTTTATTTGGTTGAAAACGTTTCGCCGCTCATCCGAGAGGCTTCGTCAGCTCTGGTTCTAGTGCTGGTTAGACCCTGTTTATATCTAGCTGCAGGGAGGAGCTCCCTACACTGAAAAAGCTCTGAAAACGATCGCCCCTAATCTGTCTCTTTGTTTTTCAAATTACTCTGGCGACTAGTTTCGCCTCCCTATTCAACGTCTAACGACCCTCTCCACCCCTCTGCCCTGCATCGTCTGCCCTAATGTTTGTTTGTCTGTTTTTGACTTGGTTTAAGAATGGAATTATAAATGGGAGACAAGTTATGTCTAACGCCCCCATTTCTGTTTAACGACGGATTCTCTTTTTTGACAAAAATAATAAATAATAAAAATAATAAACAAAAATAATAAACAGAAATGGGGGAGTTAGACATAACTTGTCTCCCATTTATAATTCGATTCTTAAACCAAGTCAAAACAGACAAAGAAACATTAGGGCAGACGAGCCAGGGCAGAGGGGTGGAGAGGGTCGTTAGGCTTGAATAGGGAGGCGAAACTAGTCACCAGAGAAATTTGAAAAACAAAGAGACAGATTAGTGGAGATACTGTAGTTTCAGAGCTTTTTCAGTGTAGTGAGCTCCTCCCTGCAGCTAGATATAAACAGGGTCTAACCAGCACTAGAACCAGAACTGACGAAGCCTCTCGGATGAGCGGCGAAACGTTTTCAACCAAACAAACTTTGTCCAGTTGACAAATTGAATTTCTCCTTTTATCATGGATTCTACCTGGACGACTGAGGGACTCTTCACGCAACTTCAATTTCATTTAAGTTCTGTATAAAGACATGGTCTGGTCTGAATACAGAATGTTTGAATGAATCGTCAAAGAGCACTTTTCTGTATCAGTTTTGTGCTTTGATATCTGCTGTTGTCTTACCATCGTTGGTATTATGTATGTGTGTTATTGTAGTTGTTGGGATTTTTTTGTGCTTACCATTACTGGTATGTTTACTTTAAATGTTCCTGATAGAAACACTGTATGTGTAATTTATTGTCCATGATCTAAAGTTTTTTGTTTTTTGTACAAGAATGGAATTTGCCTTTGTTTTGTTTTTGTGTTTTTCAACTGAACTGATAAGGAAGGTAATCAATAATTTAAGTTATGTTTTGGAAGACAGGGTGGGATTCAATAAGTTTTCTTCTTCCCACTCCTTTTTGAGCAAAACAAAAAACAAAAAAAACAAATGTATTTGACTGTATATTGGTTATATGTATTTATTTCCTTGTGTTGACCTGCTTGAAATGAATAAATAAATGAATGAATGAATGATTAGTAGTTACCATAGCGGCATGATGCACACATTAGCAAACACTGTCACAAAATTAATATAGTCTGAAGAAAAAAAATACAAAATTGTTTTAAAAAAAGACATTTTCAGGAGCTTCTGATCCATACGAGCGTTCATGGTTCTATTTAGGTGTTTGATTTTTAACAAAAAGGGGAAGGTAACTAAAAACTGACTGAAAATCTGTTGGTTAATGCTCTAATTTTATGTGTGAGGGACTTGTTTAACAGCAGAAATCATCTCACCTGTTGTAGTTCCAAATAAGTAAATTATTTCTGGTTGGATTATGTGAAAATAAAGCTCAGATTAAAGGAAAAGTAACGTTTTTTACAATTTGAGCCTTATTTCGGTAATAAAACAAGTTGTTTTACTCACCCATAGCACTTTGGTGTCATATGGAGCATTTCCGGAGATGTTTTAGATTAGCGTTAGGCTAACGCCGTTAGCGTAGCGCGACTTATAGCCATAGCTCGGGGCATTCCCCGAGCATGTAATATGCCCCGTGCAGGCTCCAAATAACACAAACTTTAGCACTTTTCAAATCATAGAAGCCTGATGTCTTAGTCTACGATTTCGTTTGAATCAAAAGTGGCCTGTAATCCGAGATTTATCCATAGTTTACAGCTTTGCGTTCCATGTTTGGGTCCCGGGAGCTGAGAGCACACTCCGCGCATGCGCACTGGCGTCCTCATCTACTCGAAACTATGGATAAATCTCGGATTACAGTCCACTTTTGACCAAACAAAATTGTAGACTAAAGACATCGAGCTTTTATGATTTGAAAAGTGCTAAAGTTTGTGTTATTTGGAGCCCGCACGGGGCATATTACATGCTCGGGGAATGCCCCGAGCTATAGCTATAAGTCGCGCTAGGCTAACGGCATTAGCCTAACGCTAATCTAAAACATCTCCGGAAATGCTCCATATGACACCAAAGTGATATGGGTGAGTAAAACAACTTGTTTTATTACCGAAATAAGGCTCAGATTGTAAAAAACGTTACTTTTTCTTTAAAGTCTAATAAAGCCCCAGCATCACACCCCAGGAAATGATGATGGCACCAGCCGCAAAGGATCAATTCTACCACATTTGTACACTGTCTATTGGTGAATTGAGTAAAAAAAACAAAAAAAACAATTATAACAAAATGATCACAATAGAAAATACCAATTCTAAATCTTCTTTGTTTCATGGTGGAGTTTTGTTTGCGCCTGATCGGCCCGTTCACTGTTGTGCACCTGGTTAAACACACACTTGTATTAGCTGGATAATGTTAGCTGCATATTTCCCTGTGGATCTGGCACAATAAGTGTTGATTTTCATTGTCTCCACACATCTCATATTCTCCTCACATGTCACTGTTTGTATACATAATTAAACAGATTCAGGTGAAAGGTATACCAGCAGTGACAGTGTGCCAAATGAGGACATCCGCTCAACTGCACTTATAAGATTTGAATTTATTAAAACGCAGTCATCAATTTTTAAACAGAAACAAAATGCAATAAGAAATACATTATGTGATAAGGAAAATATTGAGTCAATGTTGCTTCTACATTTTATAGTATTACTACTTCAAGACTTGAAACTGTATCGTATTAGAAGTACTTGAAGTTGTTGTAGTACACTTTTAGATGTTAAAGTAGTACAAAAACGATATTAACTGTTGTGTGGAGTTCTATTCTGCCTCACTGGTGCATGGTGCTGTTGTGTTATGTCCTTAGGCAAGACACTTCAGCCACCTTGCATACACTGGTTATCAATATGTATGCTTGTAAATGGGTTCCTTGTTCTAAAGACATTTAAGTGGCTAAGGAAGGTAGACTAGAAATGTTATGAGTAGTAGTGCTGTCGCAATTCTAAAATTTCAAAAAATTCAAAGGAAAAAGATTGATACTCATATTTGATACCACATAATCATAATAAAAACTACTTTTAACTCTTAAAAATGCAGCTAAAATGTTTGTCCACAGCATGATTGTTTTCTCACATTGAATACTGCATTACTAACTGGTCACTGACAAGCATGACAACCTGAATCACTTAGGCCTATCACTTTTAAAAAATATTTTACAGAAAATCTTTATCTTTTCATCATTGTCTCATACTTAGTGGCCATAGCTGCTTGTCAAAGCCTGATTCCATCAGATCTCAGAAGCTAAGCAAGGCAGGGCCTGGTTAGTACTCGGATGGGAGACACTGGGAATTCCAGGTGCCACAGTGGGGCGCCAGTCGCAACTGTTGTGTAGAGTTCTATTCTGCCTCACTGGTGCATGGTGCTGTTGTGTTATGTCCTTAGGCAAGACACTTCACCCACATTGCCTAGATCTCAGAAGAGAGATCTAGGTGAAGTGTATGAAAGTGGTGCATGGTGGTCGGAGGAGCTGATGGCGCAGATTGGCAGCCTTGCTTCCGTCAGTCAGTCTGTCCCAGGGCAGCTATGGATACAAAAGTAGCTTACCACCACCAAGTGTGGAGTGAACAATGAACTATAAAGTGCTTTGATTGTCATGAAAGGCGCTATATAAATGCAATTAATCAATCAATTAATCAATCAAAACTTCAGAAATATAATATACATTTTGAAAATTTTTGAAAATTTAAACTACCCTGCTCAGTATATAAGGTCTTAAATGGACTTGGTCCTTTGGACCTTTGGGTGAGTTTATTTTGCCCAAATTCAGTAACAAGAGCCTCTACCAGAGCCACTGTGTAACACCTTATAGACGCACAACACTTTATAGAAGCACAACATTCAGTCAGCAGGTGTTAGCAGTCAAGGGTACAGAAATCTGGAACAACATCCAGCTGCAATAAGAGACTCTACCACATTCAGACCATTTAAAACCTGAAATCTGAAACGATGGCTGAAGAGAAATCAGATCTGTATGACTAATGTTATGCTTCTATATAAATGTCAGTCTTGTATGTCATGATTGTGTCTTATTGTGCTGTTTCTATCATGTTTGTCCTATGAATTGTCATTAACAGTTTGTCTATTGTGTGAAGTTGTTTCCTGTTGTTTTATCTCTCTAACCTGCTCAGGACTACAGATGTAAAGTACCTTCGGGCTAATTCTGGTGTATTTACAAGTATATGTTCATGAATATGCATTGTCCCTTTTAAATAAAAAAAATAAAAATAAAATAAAAACATTTTTTAGACCGTATAATGTAATTTTCAACACAAAATACAAGTACAAGTGGTTTAATACTAGTTCCAATATAGACCATTCAAAAATGATTAAGGAAAGCTCCAAGTTTGTCTTATTTATATGATTTTTCTTCAATATTCATACTGAACACTAAAAAAAGTACTTCTGACACAAGTTTTTGTATTGATTAGTAAAGATGGGATAAGATCTTGTGCCACATGGTCTCACAAGATAAAATTGCCACAAGACGGCACATATGAGAAAGAACCAGTCTTGTGAGATTTTTCCTCCCGTGTTTTTACCTTTGCCTTGGGTTGACTTTGCAGAGGTACATCTCTTGAGAAGCTGCAGTTCTAATAAGAAGAGCAAGGTCAAAATTGGGAACTGAAATGCACAATTCAAACTCCGCACCCAACCTTATGAAGTGTGTCTCATCCAGACTATATATATAAATGGGTATAGTGTTCCAAATAGGAGATGTTCATGGGAGTGTTTGTGGCGGGAGTGTTTCCAAATAACTTTACATTGAAAAAATGTAGTCCCTCTCTCTCTAATGGCTCGATATGATCCTGGGGTTTTTCATTTTGCCATTTTGTCCATTAATAATATGAAGCCTGGATCCAAATTCACCCCTTTAACTGCCGGCCTCTGTGAGCTTCATTTGACTGGAGAAAAACGCAATGGGTGACGTCACACACCCTTAGTCCACTTCTTTATACAGTCTATGGTCTCATCTCAATATAATAAGTGTATGCATTCTTTGACACAGTCATATTACATAAACATTACATTCAAAACTATTTCTTGTAGCGTAGTACTATTATCTTCTGGTCCAATGTAACTCTTCTTACAGTCAGATGCAGATATGAGAGTTGTAATATTGTTGAGTTGTCGCGCGGCTTGTGGAGGGCAGTTCCAGTTCATCACGGCAGAATCACACACATCACAATGACAGAAAAATTACAGTCACTCACAACATGCACTGTAAAACATAATCACATGGTTTGTGTTAACTGCAGCCTATGGCCTTTTCAACATGGCATTTACAGCGTTGTGGTCTATATTTACCTGCACGTCTACAGCTTTTTAAAACATTCAAACACACCAGATTACAAGGTGCAATAGTGGAAAGTGGTGTACGATTCACTAATGCTATTTACAGCGGGTCAAAATGTGGGTGTAACATTCAAATAATACTGTAATGACATACATTGTTTTTCCATCACAGAAACTCCACCTTTTGTGAAAAAATGTGGGAAAAAAAGAAAGAAAAAAAGACCATTTGAGGAGCCATTGATACGTTACAGTGACATCATGTTGGAGATGAGAGGGTAGGGTGGGTGTTCGGCATGTATGTCTATGGTGGAATGTGCAGCAATTACCATGGTGATACAATGCGTACATTTACAAACAGAGCCTGATTGTCACAAATCAGTTTACCTGTTAAAGTTCCATCTTAAAGGTCCCATGGCATGAAAATTTCACTTTCTGAGGTTTTTGAACGTTAATGTGAGCTCCCCTACCCTGTTTAGCCCCCCCCCCCATGGTTAAAAGTTGCGAAATGTCTAAACTGAGCATTTGCGATCCTTTTCTGCGTTACAAAAAATCGGAGCTCAAACGGGCGATTTTGAACAAGGCACCTTATTGATGTCAGATCGAAAAAAGAAATGCAAATGCAGTTCCACCCCCGTCTGTCTGTACTCAGCGTCTCTGTAAATCACGCCCAGAGAGTTTGGACTGCGAATGCGCTAGGCAATGCGAAATGTGTTTTTTTTATTTGCCTGGAGGCACGTCCGAGTGTTTCTAGGCTCGGAAGTCCTTTATCTGAGCCTCTGGACCTTTGAACAGCAGTAGTTTAATTTTATTTTCTGTGGAAATGTGTTTATTTTTCAATGGAACGCTTCAAATCTCTCCCCCCGTGCAAAAACACGGAAATGGATCAGCTGAGAGCTGAGAGCGGAGCGTTTGGCCACGCCCCCACCCTCTACTATTGGCCATCTCTTTTCTCTTCATTTGCATTCAAGCAACAACGCCCATTATGGAGTGTTCAGAGAGAGAAAAATTACTCTTTCTCATCTTATCTCTGTTTCTCATGCACGTTCTCATGAGTGTTGATTTTGAAGAAGGATTCATTTACAGTATTAGGGAAACATTAAGGAGCCATATAAAAGCATCAAGAAGTACCATGTCATGGGGTCTTTAACCAACTCTTTCTGTTCAGATTGTGCTAAATTAAAGTACAGATTAAAGTATAACACCTTCAGACCGAGCAGTGCCTACAGTTAACATCACACCTCCAATAAGGCAACTGTCAGAATTAGTGTCATCATTGAATGCAATTTTACATTTCTAACATTTATATTGGGTTACTACAAAACCCCATTCTCCTTTGGAATTGAAATAAGAAATAAATCTGTATTTTCTTGTATGTTCGTTGAATTTTTGCTCAGTTTGTGAAAAGTTTCTCACTACAAAAACAAATATTTCCTCAGAAAATGTCAGTTAACTCTAAAGAAATAGTCAAAATGTCTTGTTCAAATGACTCACTGTTCCATTTTTATGTAATTGTACTGGTTTGAGAGTGTTCTATGTTATTTCTTTATCTGGATTGTTCCGCAGTATGGCATTAAACGTATCCATCTCCATTAGTGTTGTCAAGATACTAAAGTTTCAAACTCGATTTTGATATTAAAGGAAAATTAACGTTTTTTTTTTTACAATCTGAGCCTTCTTTCGGCAATAAAACAAGTAGTTTTAATCACCCATAACAGTTTGGTGTCAATTGGAGCAGTATCGCAGAACTTATGTTGAGCCGTTCTGTTCTACTAGTGAT